>JAVRKA010000074.1:1200000-1800000 GCA_034508555.1 Venustoraphidia nigricollis
AAATAACTAAAAATAACACATTAAGCCGATCTGTCATCTCTCGGAACGCCATATTTACTTCTGTCAAAATACACTGTTGCCAAATGTTCACCAAATGCCACTAGCTCGTCAAAAAACTCACTATACAATGTCAGTTGGCAAAAGTGCCATGGTAAGAAGTAACAATCAGGAGAATTTTTGTGTAAGCCAAATGCCCAAATAATTCCAAGATTACTAGAATATTAGAAGGTTGGACGTAAGAGGCTACAAACGTGGTCACGTGTGTGATTGGTTGAGTCGATTGCTTACGTCACCGATGCCCATGGCTTGGTTATTCAAGTATGTTTATCCCAACTGTTTGGAAAAAGATTTCACAAGCCTACTTTCCCCGCCCTCTCGCGTCTCGCCAGGTCAAAGCTTCAATAATGCTAACACCCAACCTTAGCTTCTAGTAATCTTGACTTATCAGAACATCAAAATGATATCATTTTGTTTTCGCGTTTTGTATTGTAGTTCGAAATCCGATTACTTAGATTTAGTTTGTTGACGTCATAGAATAATTAAAGACATTACACAATACGCTTTAATACTGTGTTGCAATTAATTTGATAATTGTTATCAATTAAGGTTTTGATTTATACAAAAATGAATATTGATTCAGAGCGAAGGTTAATCTGTATTAAAAAAATAAACACTGTATTGCAAGATAACCTGATGGAAGCTTATATTTGTCAATCTACAAAACCTGGCAAAGAATTACCTATAATAATAAAAATGACACACCTCGATAACAATTGAACTGATTTTAACTGATTAATCGATTTCATTTATCGTTCAGTAATGATTATTTGGCCGTTTCACCAGTGACAATGATCGTCAAATATTCGAAACTGAAAGGTAATGATGAGCTGATCAAAGATAACGATAATTAATACCGATAAGGTTCCAAAGGGGTCGCTTTGTCTGACAATGCTCCAAAGAGTCTGGTCACACATTCGTCGATGACGTTTTAATAAAACCAAAATAAGTGAAATAATATGCACGATAACAGTAGAAAGTATTTTATTTCAATAAACATATTTAGTCCAATCATTTAGTGCTGAAAAAGGAGATTACCTGGAAAGTTTCCCGAGAGTTTTGAAAATTGGTGATTTTATAGATTTCGATGTGCACTTTCCGAGTTTCTACTTTGTCACCTCGTATCTTTGTTGCTCGCGCCGCCATCTTGGAAAAATGGCGCCTAAAACAGTTTATCGTAAAATGAGTCGGATAAGATACTGTTAAAAAATTGTTTTAGGCGCCATTTTTTCAAGATGGCGGCGCAAGTGACAAAGATACGAGGTGCCAAAGTAGAAATTCGGAAAGAGCACATCGAAATCTACAAAATCACCAATTTTCAAAACTCCCGGAAAACTTTCCAGGTAAAAACTACCAAATGACTGGACTAATTATGAAAATACGCATTTTGCATTTAAATACTAACATAACTAGCCATTTTGTATTTTGTGTTTGAAATGGAAAACAAAATGTTATTTGCGTTTTTAAACGGTGTTATTTCATGTTCCGTTAGTTTGTTTATTTGTAATTAATTGTAATAAAAATCTTCATGTTGAGGATTTGATGTAAATGTTTACGGTATTAGTAATTATAGTTGTAATATTCGCCAAAGAACACTGGGCCAGTATGTAGTCAACCTATGCTACTGGAGTAGGGAAAGACAAATATTGGAAGCAAATATTTGCCAATGACTATTGGGTCAGGTTTACCATGTGTGCTCAGTTCCTGATACGTCTTTCAGCTAGATTTAAGAATATTATTTGTTTTCAATTAAATAAAGATATTTAGCATAAAAGTCGTATCAGAAATCAAGCATTACTTTTCAGTGGAACTGGACTTAAATCGTTTTTCCTACTAAAAATTGTACATTAACCAGTGCAGTGGCGTGCAGTTCAGCGTAAAAGAAATTTTTTGTTTAGTTTTTCAGTCACTAATTTCAGTTAAGGAATTACTTTTTCTGCAGAAAAATAGTTAAATGAGATTTTCTACGTTCTGGCCACTAAAATTGAATCATATCTGTCATAGTATGTCCATTCCACTTCTGATTAACTGTTAAGAGTATTTTTAATCCAGAAAGTATCTTCATAATAAAAATCGTAACACTTCTCAAAAACATTTCATAAGTACTACATTCAATTGTTTTTAGTGTATTTGCCATAATTGCGGAATCTACGAGTCGGACTAGGGATTGCAATCCAGCGGCATTTTCAATCCAGCTGGATTTATGCTGGATTGAAGCAAATCCAGCTGGATCCAGCATTAATCGATTTTTCAAGCAAATGTAACAATTTTTTAACTCTAGAAACTTTAATAACTATTTATCTACATTTACATCAAATACTCGTTTTTTGGCGTTAGTAAAGTACTCTAATAGTAAGTAATAGTTACGAGTATCCAGAGTATATGATATGATACTTTATTCATCAAAAGACCTATTACAGGTATAGAATCGTCATAATATACAAAGTACAAATAATAATTATAACAAATACCCAACAATATAGCTGTACATCAATAATTTTTAAAATTTAAATATTCCGACAACTTATAGAAACTATTATTTGCCAAGAATGTTTTTAATTTTCTTTTGAATGTGTTTATATTCGTGATATTTTTAATGTGGTCAGGGAGTGCATTATTATGCCAGCATGAGATGGAGATTCTTTGTGATAATAGTTACTAAAGTCATTTAGATGCAACATTGTGCCCTGCCTAGTATAATAAGTATGCATTTGCTCAACAGTACTGAGAGTATTTAAATTAATTTTTATAAGCATTAAGGATTTGTAGACATAACTACATTGATGTAACTGTAAGTATAGTTTTTTCTTTAAATACCTCTCTGCAGCTAGTTCTAAAATTTAAATTAAACATCAATCTAATCACCCTCTTATGTGCTTTAAAAACCCTTTCCGTATCCTTGGATATTATTAATTATCACAATGCAGTCTGAAATCACCTAAATTGATATTCTAGATATCTGAAATAGTTATTCGTTTACCTATTTTACAAACTATGTACTCTTAGTTTCTCTGTAGTCTAAATAATTTTAGTAATAAAATTGCGTTTCCCACTTATAAAATGTTTAATTAACTCATTAGAAACAAAACTTTAATATAAATTAGATTATATCATTCAAGACTTGACTTGTCTTGGTGTTATCTACCAGCCTATTTCTTAAAGAACTGCATATAAACCCGTCTACTGAAAGGACTCTTTCTGCCTCTACGCTGGTTGGTTTGAGAGTCATCAAATAATCCTAGATTAAAGTTAGGTTTTCTAGGCTTTATCAAAAGCCTTAATCTCATAGAGATATAAATGAGTCAGGGCTACGCAATAGATCTATCAAGGTCGCGGTGTTGACGAGGAATAAACCCTCTCGCCCTCTTCTCTAATCTAATCTATCTAGGTTTTCACCTCTTACTCCCTCACTTTCATAAAGTGCCATTTCTGTCTTCAGTATCTTATCATAATCCTTCTCAAAGCCAGTTAATTACTTGTTTTTAGCTGATTGCGGATCCGCACCGCTGGATTCAGCGCCAGATGCTGGAGCCAGCTGGATTGCTGGTCCCAGCATTGCAATCCCTAAGTCGGACCAAAATTTTTAGGCATTTCGTAGCCTCCTGAACAATTTTCCACCATTTTTGAGTCTCAGCGGCCAGCCCAGCGTTGTGTTAGCGCCTAGCAGCCTTAAGGTAGTTGTCGTGGTACAATATTGTCAAAAAGCTATAGATTATACGCGCCACAAAAGTATACTAGCTAGTAGCTAAGTGATCCATAATGTGTACGCAAGACTGTACCCGTGGAAACGTAACCCATACAGTATTCATATATGCATGTATACTTTTCTATTGTTGAACTTTAAACCGTTATTTATAAATAATTAGACGGTCAAAAAAATCTTTTTATTTTTTTTAAACTCACAACAAATGCATTGAAAGACTGTCAGTTTTTGGAAAGTTTCTGACAGTTAGTTCTTTTTTTATAAATAAGAAACTGGTTCAGAACTACAGAGATCGTATACAATCAATGTTAATTATCCAATTTTTAATTGAATTTATCTCGGATTATATACGGTCGATCGACTTCAAATTTTCAGGGTAATTGTATTATCATGTCCTTAATAAGTATACAAAAATTAAGAATTTTCTGACGGTGTGCCTTAACCACGACAACTACCTTAATAGTCGCAAAATTAGTACCAAATATGCACGCCAAAGGAAAACTTACAAGTTGGTACGTTGAATATTTTGCTTTCGAGCAACAATGAACATAAAAGCGCGCCGCGAATGGCATGTTGGCGCGTGGCTGCCGAACTCAGTTCCACACCATCCAGAAGGTCGAGTTCAAGGTGCGTATTTTTAACGTGGTTTCCCCGATAGGTCTAGTTCACTAAAAATGGCTGGATTCCCTAGCTTTTTAATTTTAATAAAATAGTTAAAAGCTTACCAATTCAAATGACGATGTTTCGAATCACACATTGATAGAAACTGAAAAAAAAGAAAATTTTCAAAAATAATATAATATGAACCTACAAATAAAATAGAAATATCTGTTGATTATTTCGATCTAAACTTTTGAAACTTTTTAAGTTATTTATGCGATACAGAAGACATTTTATCAGTTTTTAAACTAGACTTCCCGCCAAAACCGACAACATTTAAGTGATTGAATCTGCGAGCAAAAGCTCGTAAATATATATAAAATTATTTAGCTAACATGTTAATGTTTTAATATTTTAACGTATTTTTACTGTTCTAATGTTTTTAATGTTCTAAAGTAGATAATATGTTCCTTCTGACGCTGTTTACGCTGTAATTGGCACAAATGAATAAAGGAAAATTATTATTATATTATTATTATTATTATGTGGCAGGGAAATGATGATTACGGAGATTTGATCCGTAAGGTTAGGGTTGCCATCTCTAAAATTTGGCAACCAGGACAAGATGCGTGAAAACCCCGGATTTTAGAGCCGAGAACCCGGACATGTCATCAGATTTTTTTAAACATAGTCAGTGTAATAAAAAAACAGTTGAAAATGTCAGAAATCACCTTTTTATTTATTTTCAGACCTTAAAATTAAAATTAGTCATCTTTTATCATCATTTTAAATGTACCTAACAAAACAGAATCTTATTACAGTTTGTTACAAATCAGTTAGAATTTTTTTATTCTTAAATTTTTAAACCCGGACTACAAATGAAGTCCCGCCCGGACGCTCCCCGGATGCCCTCTAAACTAGGACAAATCCGGGGAAACCCGGACGGATGGCAACCCTACGTAAGGTAGATGATCAATTCACGGAAGATCATCTTCATTTTATTTGATTTGATCAAATATTCGTTTTCATCATCTCCCTGCGACATAGACAACTATATAAGTACTCGATTTTTTAAAACAGTTATCTCCTAAACCTTTATCCTACGCTAATGGAGATGTATAGTAAAAAATAATTAAAGATAAAAGAGAAAGAATGTATTCAGCACTTTTCGCAGAAATAAAAATTAAGGCAAAAGTGTATCTACAACGTTATTTTTAATTTAATACGTAACTAGTACTTGCAATACAACAATATAATTGTTGTTAAAATATTTGCTTATAGGTATTAGAATCATGATAAGCCCAAGTATAATTTATATTAATTAAATTGTATACTCAATCCAATCACGTTGACTTTTTTAAAAAAAAAAGTTGAAAGTATAAAAATGGACCGCACAATTTACACTACACAACGTTAAGGTTGCCGTCTCTAAAATTTGGCAACCAGGACAAGACGCGTGAAAACTCCGGATTTTAGAGCCCAGAACCCGGACATGTCAACAGAGTTTTTTAAACATAGTGTAATAAAAAACAGTTGAAAATGTCATAAATCACCTTTTTATTTATTTTCAGACCTTAAAATTAAATTTAGTCATCTTTTATCATCATTTTAAATGTACCTAACAAAACAATCTTATGACAGTTTGTTACAAATTGTTTTAATAATCAGTTAGAATTTTTTTATTCTTTAATTTTTCAACCCGGACTACAAATGAAGCCCCGCCCGGACGCTCCCCGGATGCCCTCTAAAACTAGGACAAATCCTGGGAAACCCAGTCGGATGGCAACTCTACACAACGTAGAAGTGAAACATCTAGACGCAACTAGAGACAATACTGGTTTTTCGCCGCATCTGTGACACAATGTTTTATGGCTCGCTGAGCAGTAACAACAGTGGTGGAGCCTTCGACTCCGTCATTTTCGTTATATTATTTTGCGAGACTGCGGCCTGGTCGATGGTAACAACAGTTTTTTCGTCGACTTACGTTGTTTAATGGTCTCCACGAAAAGCGCTTTTATTTTAACGCAATAATATATAGCCTATATTAATCCTGAAAGTCCATTCTAAATAATAATAATAATAATAATAATAATGCGTTTAACGTCCGTTTCTCGACTTTATGTCATAACAGACGCCATTCGCACCATTACTATTTTCCATCTACCACACTCCCCGTTATTTTTCTACATTTTTAAAACTTCAACTTATGTAATAGCAATGGGCGAATGAAGGAATTATAGGAAATTAGGATAAGGTAGGTAATTTTTGAACTAGGAGTTTGATAGGTAATCGGCCATGGCCTCAAATAAGGAACCATCTCGATATTTATCTGGAATTAATTGAGGGAAACCATGGAAAACCTCAATCAAGGTGGCCGGTACAGGAATTACCGTTTCTCGGCGAGAGGCAGTAGGAAAAAGTCCCAGCCACATCTGCCTCCGCCGGGATTCGAACCCGGTATCTCCCGAATGCGAGTCTAGTGCTGTTACCACTACTCTACCCAGCTCGGTACCATCTTTGTTACTACAAACAATACATCATGTGATTTCTCTCAACCTAAACCGATACCTTTGGAAACAATCTTACTAGCTTCTACGCCCTACAGGATTTCCCTTTTCTGCCAACCACTCTCTATCAGTTTTTCAACCTTCTTCAACACACGACTCCTTTACATGTTAAAAAATTTTGGCGACCCCTTAGACCTAGAGCCATAATAAAACTACAGTAGAATCCGTTTATTATGACTCCGCCTATATTGACCAACCGCCTATTATGACGTAATTAAAAACGAAGTTTGGTTTTCATATAAAATTCTTTGTAACAAAGTCGGATATAATGACTTCTCTTACAGTGACATGTCGCTTATTATGACCCATTTTTAATAAATTTTGTCCGTTTATAGTGACCGACATGATTTTTCGGCAATGTTCGTTGATTCCTGACAACGTTCGGCACGTGGCTTGTTTTTGTTTTGAATCTCAGTTAGTAATTGATAGTTGAACGTCACGCGTTGTTTTTAGTGATATCCTACGTAAAAAATGTCATCTCAACGTCGTAAAGCATTTACGATTGAGGAGAAAGGTGCAATAATATGCAGATTAGAAAATGGAGAATCAAACTCATCTCTCGCAAAGGAATTGGGCGTCGGTAATTCGACAATCTCAATGATTTTCAAAAACAAGAACAGGATTAAGCGATCGTTCAATTCAAATGTTTTGAAACCGAAGAGGCTTCGAAAATCGCGACAAGAAAATGTTGATAAAGCGTTAATTCAGTGGTTTAAAATCACGAGAAACAAAGGAATACCCGTCAGCGGCCCTATGCTACTTAAAAAAAAAGACGGTTGTTTTTTCTTCACAAAAATGCTTTGTATGACGTCCGCTTAGTATGACGTGTTTGTCAATTCCCTTCGATGTCATTATAAACTGATTCCACTGTATATCAGTTTGTATTTTTTTTTTTTTATATAAGCGCGCAGCAGCTAGGCTATATGCGCCAATTTCGTTAAACTATGATAAGGTAAGTAACATCAGGTAAGTATTATGAGATATTAATAGTAGTTTATGTTTGGTCCAGTAAGTTAATATGTAATGTTATCTTTTTTTTTTTTTTAGGCTTCAGACGATTAAATGAGGTGTGTCAGGTTGCAGTCTTCTAGAAAAGTAAGGAGCTTTTTCGTGTTTTGCTGATTATCGCCAAGAATTTCGGATAAGCTGTTTGGTAAGTTTGCGTTAATTCTGTTGATATTATATTTTGGGCATGATAAAAGGATATGTTCTATTGTTACGATTATATTGTTGCAAAATTGACACATTGGCGGGGGTTCTTTTTTCAGGAGATGTGAATGTGTCAGTTGAGTATGTCCTATACGTATTCGGGCTATTGTGGTTTCGTTTTTTCTATTTTTCTGTGTTGAAGTAGTTCATGGTTTTAAGTCGTTTTTTATGGTCCTTAGTTTGTTGTTGGTGGTGTTCTTACTGTTCGACCTATACTGATCGAAAAACCAAGTGTACTTCGCGTTTTTCGAGTTTTTCGAGGGTTTTTCTATTGTTGTGTAGAATCTATAAACAATTACCTTTTTCTTTTACCCTCGATCCCTCGAGTAAGCCTTTGCGATCCCCCTGGGTTTCGCGACCCACAGATTGAAAAACACAGCTCTATTATTCGGGAGGAAAAGCGCGATTGCGCTCCTTGGCACTTAAAGGGTTAAGGCATCTTTTGCCTACAAAAAATAATTGAGATAATGCACAAAACAATATGTCATGTACAATAGAAATACCAGAGTTAAATAGCTAATGAAAATGTGACAAACTATAAAAATAATTTAAAGTATCTAATATAACAATGAGATAACGTCAACACCAAGATTACATTAAACAATGATTTTTTATTTTTCGTGCTCGTCTAATTGTTTAAATGATAGGAGAAAATATATTATAATCAGGATTTAAAGAGCAGTGTCACGAATTACTATGCTCATTTGTTTCATAGTAAAATTTTAATTAGTGTTAATTATCCGAAATATTATACTGTGTTTCAATTAATTTTAATACTGCAAACTTATCAATTACAGCTGTTTGTTCAAAGATATTTTTATATAAAATATAAAACAAAAGAGAAAGAGTGCGTAAATTATGGTACAAAATTTAATAATTTCTCTTTTAAAAATTGGATATTTTTAGAAAATAAAGTTATAGCGAAAAACAAAATATTATTATTATTAATTTGTTATTGAATCATCTTATAAAACAGTTGTCAAACAATTTAATTGTTATCAATTGATCACAATTGGTGGACGAAAGCAGACGTGACTGTAAAAATTAAACAAACATGTTAATTTTTTAATAAATATAATTTTTTAAGTGTGATTTTAAACAATTCTCAAATTTTGTGAATAAAAAATGGATGTGTCTAAAAAAAGTGAAAATCCCAATCCTCGGGAGAGTGCTAGTTTTTTATCTGTATTTTGTTTCTGGTAAGTTTAAAAACCTTGGAAATAAAGTATACCTACTACGAACATGCTAGAAAAAGCGAACGAAATTTTATAGGTGGCCTAGTTCAGTGTTAAATGATTAAAATAAACACGTTTCTGCTGAAATCTGAACGACGTGTTTTTCCGACGCGTCAGACTAGATAAAAGTTTTCCACAAAGTACAAACCAATACGCGACTGCGGGAGCGACGCAGGAACAAATTACATGGAGAGATATGTAAGCATTTACACTTGAGCGATATCCATATAATTTGAATCCGCGTCGCTCCCGCAGATCTGCATTGGTCAAACGTTTTTGAGGTAAATACTTTATTTTTAAAGCTGTACTTCAAAAATCTCAGTTCGTAACTTCCCCCAAGAGATGACAATAGGTTTGATTAAATATTCGTTGATTTAAAAATTGGTTAACCTGAACAGTTACTTCATATTTTAATTAATAGTTAGTTTTCAAGAAAACTGAGCCGAATTCACCTGGGTAGATTTTAATTAATCAAGGGGATCAAATCTCTTCGATTATACTGCTTTAATTCATAATTCTTATAGTTTAGCCAGCGTAATTTTTTGATTCTTTAATTTAAAATTTGGTTAAATTTAATCTTGAAAAGTTAGTTCATACTTAAATTAATAATAGAAAACAGTATCACGGGTAATTGCAACGTTTCGTCTTTTTTTAATTAAGGCTTTTTCAAGCTCTCAATATGCTTAAATGATAGATAAATTATGAAATAATATGCAATTTGGCATTACAAAAAACAATTATAAAAATCATTTAAGCATATTGAGAGCTTGAAAAAGTCTTAATTAAAGAAAAGACGAAACGTTGCAATCAATGAGTGATTAAATTGATTTATTTTATTATTCCAATTACCCGTGATACTGTTTTCTATTATAACATATATCTGGAATTGAACTTTAAAGATGAACTTAAATTAATAGTTAGCTTTCGGGGAAGCTGAGCCAAATTCACCTGGGTAGATTTTAATTTGAGAGCTAAATAATCAAGAGGATCAAATCTCTTCCATTATATCACTTTAGTTCTTATCTCTTATATAGTTTAGCCAGTGTAAATTAGCTTAGAAATCGCGTGAGTGATTCTCGCACTTTTCTTACATTTTCGCTCACTTCTCATCCTACTTTTGCCGTAGCGTAATAATATACAGCAAGCGCCAATCGGGCAAAAGTAGTTTGTCAAACAATTAAAGATTTTTTCAAAGTTGGTTCGTAACGAACAAACTTACAAACTGTAAGCTCCTAGGATCCTCATATATTACATAAAAATAAATATTGTGAAGTCATTTGGTGAATAAAATTAACCCAATAACTAAATGACGTCAACAAAACATTCCACTGATAAAAAATAAAGAGATATTTCAGTGATAAATTCTTTTATCATAATGTATAGTATAGTTTCAAGACAAAACACGCAATGAGCACGACATTATCAAAATGATGAGTATATTCTGACTATTAAATAAGTATTCCATGGTTCCTACAATCCATAACGGGTTCCTAGGGCAGAATTTTTGATGGTCCCCGTGCTTTCTGCTTCTATTCATCTCTTAGTCGGTCGATTTGACATGACAGATCCCTCTTAATCCCGGGCCTTAAGGATGAACTCTATCAATCACAAAATGCTGACACTTTCTTCACGACGGAGATTTAGCTAATCATCATCCGAAAAAGTTTGATGGTGAAGTTTTAATCATATCCTGATGATGCTAACATAGCTCCCGAAACGTGCGTAGAGATAAAGTGTTATTATTTATTATTCAATGTCTACATACGGAAGGAGAACAGTGTGTTTAGTGGTTAGCGTGCTGGCTTCATGACCGGACTGTCGTGGGTTCAAATCTTACCTCTGCTCACGGATGTTTTGTGATGTCGTTTAGTTTTAAGTAATTACGTTATTTGATGTAATAAGACGCTAATGATCTAAGTTGTCCAGCGTCTATAATCTACAAAAAACCCGGGTCGCAGTGCCAAAACCCTGCCGACAATATAGTGTATTTGCTTATACAGGCAGTATGGCTTTATTATGCGAACTTAAGTTGGTTTTTGGGCAAAATTAAAAATTTGACTCCTTAATACACCCCTTAAAATAACATTTTTTTTCTTAATTGCAATATTATTATCAATCTAACGTCTACACCGAATTAAATAAACCCTTCAATAAATAAGTCACTATCTACAAATTAGTGTTTTCAAAAAATGTGCAAGTCCGATCCTGTTGGGCCGATTTTATTAAAACTTTAGGGACACTTTTTAATTGCTACT
The DNA here is from genome assembly GCA_034508555.1 of Venustoraphidia nigricollis. NCBI lineage: Eukaryota > Metazoa > Arthropoda > Insecta > Raphidioptera > Raphidiidae > Venustoraphidia > Venustoraphidia nigricollis. Next base: position 1,211,627 of record JAVRKA010000074.1, read on the forward strand.
AACGGGTTAAATGTCAATTTTGAAACGATTCTGAGAATTTTTTCGGTATTTCGGGGCCCAAAAACATTTTTCAACCCCTAAAAACTACCCTTAAAATGGCCCGATCACGCCCATTTTAAATAGGCTTCTGGGAGGGATGGATTTCAATACGTGGGCCAAATTTCGTTATATATATATATATATATATATATATATATATATATATATATATATATATATACATATATATATAAACATTTTTAAAAATGGTGCCAAAGTGTTTAGGAGGTTATGAAACGGCGAGAAATTTTGGTCCGACCCCTAGGTCCCGCCATCCGACCAACGCCAATAGTGTATGTTGCCATATGGCAAATACACTAATAACTTTAAATTCATACCGAAGGTTCAATCCATCTTCAAGAGATTCTTCGATGATGAACATAACAGTTATTTTTTTTAGTTTTACAGCGCCTATGTTTTACAAAGGATATAAAAAAACATTAGAAACAGAAGACTTGTACGACCCCCTAAAAGGAGACAGATCAGCATATATAGGAGATCAATTAGAAAGGTAAGACCCTACAAAAATACTGACCTAAAAAAATTAAATCTGTGTCAATATACAAACTGAAATTATAATACGTGCAAAATATTAGATTTTTATCTGTACTTTTGTGTTGTTGATAACGAAATTCTTGTGCAGAAAATCTAATTAAACAATAGAATTTCAAGGTATCCAGTTGAATCAAATTTGTATAGATTATATAAAAGATATGAAAATATTAAAATTCACGCTTTGTGGCGTGCTTTTTATCAGTTTGCAAACCGAATTTTTATTTTTACCAAGTTGCAACACTTCTTCAATTTGATTGTTTAACAAATGAATAAAAACTGCTGATTTCGATTTATGATATAATAATTAATGATTTCGCTTTCATTTTTCACTCGGCACGTGGTAGAACATGATTAATAATAACAAGTAATTAAAAAACACTTGAAAATTCTACAATTAATTTCTCGACGATCGTTTCGGACAATAAGTCCATCCTCAGGAGTACAAAAACTTATACTAAATTACATATTTTCATTATACCTACTTTATACACTAAAAAAAATTGACCTGGATTGATATGGGTCAACCATAGGTCTATCTGTCCGAAACGATCGTCGAGAAATAAAGAATTAATTGTAGAATTTTCAAGTGTTTTTTAATTACTTGTTATGATTTCGCTTTCGTGAAACAGTCGTTGAGTTATTTTTTTCTTTTCATGATTTCTAATTCTTCATGTCTTTTCCTCAGCAAATAGTTCCTCTTGAAACTCTTTGAATTCCAATTTGTATTTCCACCGCGTCTGTTTCAATTCAAAGGGCGTTTTCAATCCGTTTTATGTAACTTTTTTTGGAGTCAAAAGTCTTCAGCAATTTATCCTGAAGATTTGTAATCTTTCTGCTTTCACTTGAAAATTAACTTAGTATGCCGTCTTTCCCCAAAATAATCTACGGATTTTAAACTTCAGAATCTTATCCAGCGAAAATACTTTTTTGGTAAAATTTCCGGGAGACACTTCACGACTCCTTTACATTTCTTGCGAAACGCGAGAGAGGGCGATGGAAGTAGGCTTATGTCGTCACAGGAGTCTCACGTGAAAAAGCCATGGTCATCCGACATCCAGTAACGTAGCAATCGACTCAACCAATCACAGACGTGACCATGTTTACGCCCAACCTTCTAGTATTTTAGTAATCTTGGGTTAACCGTACAACTATCATGTTTTGTTTCTTTAATAGCTTATTTACGAAAAGTAGCTTATTTACTAAAAACCAGCGAATATGTTAGTAGCGACATCAATGATTACTTATGGAATTTGTTGTTTAGCGACTATAATCTACGATATTGACAGTAATGTACACTTTTTTTCAGACAATGGAAGAAACACTTGGCCTATTCAAAGGCGAAAAACAAGAAACCGAGCCTTCTGAAAACGATTTTGCGTACATTTTGGGTGGACGTATTAAAGCAAGGAGTGTTACTAGCCTTTATGGAACTCGTTCTACGTTTATGTGTCCCGCTTCTACTCGGTCAATTGCTTCTGCACTTCAACCCAGACGGCGAAAATACCACCTCAAAAACGGAAGCTCTTTACTACGCTGGTGGCATAGCTGGCGTAAATTTAGCATGCGCCTTCCTCATCAATCATTACATGCTCCAGTGCTTCCATGCTGGCATGAAAGTCAGGATTGGTTGCTGTTCTATTGTTTATAGAAAGGTTTGTCGATTGTTTCAACTAGTATGCATTCGTCATTATCTGATCGAGGTGCCTAGTGATTAACAAATCGTACTTTTATTTATCGAAAATCAACTATCATATCAATAAAAATAGATAATATAATATTTTTGTTGAATTATCTAAACCTAGATATCAAAAAGGCACTTGAATATTTTAATATACGTATATCTAAATGCGTATAGTTAAAATCGTAAAAAAATGTTTTTCGACTTATTAAAACTCACTATTTTCGTAAGGGCAACATACTTGATAAACATGATTTAGGAATCATGTTTTCATAACAAAACATTTATTGCAACTGCAATTTAAAAATCCCAACTCCAAAAAGAATTTTGGCTTCTGCTTTGTGTCACCGATTTGACCGATTTTGACTGATTTACTTCAGAGAACAATCCAAAACAAATACACATGCTTTTGATTTCTTAAAACACGCCTAGGTTTGCTTAATAAATTGTACGTTATAGGCAAGAATCGGTACTATAAGATTTTTTTGGGATTTGTCTAAAATAAGCTGGTACAGTAAGATTCCGCTTAACGCGGGAGATAATAATAAGTTTCTGCGCTATACGAGGTCATCTTAAAACGTAGATAATAGGCATAAGTGATACAGAACCGACAATAAGAAAATTTGTTAGTTTTTTTTGTTTAATTATGTAATATTTATTATTAAATACTTTTTAATCACAATTATTATAGATTTATTAATTGCTAATATCAATCTATCAAATAAAAATTAGAGTAAGAAGTTACGTTTGTGACGAAAATGTCGTTTGCCTTTTTCTGTTTCGTTCAGCAAGCTATTGTCGATAGCAAGATATTGCATCAATTACACTTCGTCTTGCCTTTGAACGTCTATCAACATATGAGTCATTTTGTATAAACTGAACCATAATTTACGTTATAGTGGCTAAACTTTTTTTTTTTAGAACCGCGTAATACTGAAACAGCGTTAAGCGAGGTCTTATTGTAATTGCCAAAACAATCTTAGGTTTTCTTTAGATCTAAGATGAGTGTCGTTTTTTTTTTACAGGCATTGAAACTAAGTCGAACAGCCCTCGGAGAAACAGCCTCGGGAAAGATGGTGAATTTGTTGTCGAATGACGTTAGTCGTTTCGACATTGCTTCTACTTTTCTCCACTATTTGTGGACAGCACCCACATCAGCAATCATCATCATGTATTTATTATACACACAAGCGGGATATGCCGGCTTAATTGGTATTGGGACAGTATTTCTCGTTGTACCCATACAAGGTGAGTTTTTATAACCTGCGTTATCATGGATTAACACTCCAAAAATCAAATTTTTGAGCCTTCAACATACAGTTGTATTTAAAAGTTCATGCGATGCAACGATCACTTTTAGAAAAATTACAAGGTCGCAAAATTAAATTTTAAATATGAAATCCTATCACAGTAACACCCCGCTTAACGCGGGGGATACGTTCGAATGAGTTCCTGCGCTATACGGAACAGTGCTAAACGAGGTCATCTTTAAACGTAGATAACAGGCATAAGTGAAACAGAACCGAAAATAAGAAAATGTAGTTTTTTTTTATTAATTTTGTAACATTTATTGTTAAATAATTTTTTATCACATTAATTATAGATTTATTTATAGCTAATATCGATTTTTGTTCATAAAACATTTATGAAAATCAAATAAAAGTTCGAGTAAGAAGTTATCTTTGTGATGATGAAGGTTCCTCATTTGACATATTTTGTTTTTTGTGAAGAAGTCATCTAATGTCGTTTGCCTTTTTCTGTTTCGTTCAGCAAGCTGTTGTCGATAGCAAGATATTGCATCAGGGACACTTCGTCTTGCCTTTGAGCTTCTATCAACATTTGAATCGTTTTGAGTAAACTGATCCATAATTTACGTTATAGTGGCTAAACATTTTTTTAGAAACCGCGTAATACTGAAACAGCGTTAAGCGAGGTCTTACTATATTTTATAATATATATTGGGATAAAAGCACATTCCGGATTATGAACCAAGTTCGCAGGAGCCCCTTAAACCCGGGCTTGGTTTGCCCTTATTCACCATTTTTTAAGTATAAATAGAATACTCGAGAATTAAAATATAACCGTTAAAAAAGAAACTAATTAGGAAATAGCATCATTTTTTATTATCTTCTGTCTATCAGTTCTAAGATACTGTTCGTGGAAAATGTTCAAAAGTATAATTTAATCACTAAATCACTTCGAATAATATTGTGGGAAATTTGGACAACCCAAGATTGCATTGTTGCTACGTCATATATTCCGAGTAGTTTTTTTGGGTAAACTAAAGTATTTTCGCATAATAATAATTTGTTTACCCATTTCCAGCTTACACCGGCAAATTATCATCGAAATACCGTCTGCAGACTGCTTACAAGACAGACGAAAGAGTAAGACTTATGGATGAAATCATTTCTGGAGTGCAAGTTATCAAAATGTATGCCTGGGAAAAACCTTTCGCTAAACTAATCGAGCATGCAAGAAAGTAAGATCTTTGAGCAGTAAACCTACTTTTAAATTGTACTCACACTTAAGACACACACTAACAAAAAATATGAATACTCAATCATGTACTAATTGGGATGATGTAATCCAGATCCTATCCAACCACGATTACGATACCTATACGGCAATTTACCCTATACCTGAAAGAATGTCAAATCAATCTATAATAAAAATAAAGGAAAAAGTTAAAAGCATATAAATTCGGCAACTGGCCAAAGGCAAAAGTTAAGCCATTAACAAAAAAATTGTACAGTAAAGGAAGATTTGGTTTGAGGATCAATAAATAAATAAGCTTTACCAAATTTTCGCTAATGGCCAACGTTTCGAGAATTATATCATGTATATATTAGTAGAACAATTTACCACTATTCGACCAGCTTAAGGCCCTGATGTTGAGAATATAATTCTCGAAACGTTGGCCATTAGCGAAAATTTGGTAAAGCTTATTTATTTATTGATCCTCAAACCAAATCTTCCTTTACTGTGACATTCTATTGGATCAACACCACCATATACAAAAAAAATTGTACTTTTTAAAGAAATACTTTCTTTCTTTGTTTGTAGGCTTGAACTTAAAATCGTGACGAAGAGTTCTTACGTACGAGGGCTGTATATGACATTCAATTTGTTTACGACGAGAGTGGCTTTGTTTGCGTCTCTCGTCTCGATGATTACGGTAATGACGTATGCTGCAGAAGATGGCTCTCCCATCAAAGCCAGTAGGGTAAGAATTATGAATTATGCTAGTCTTTACTCGCGTTATTGTTTCTGCCAGTATCAATTTTGATAAAAACCTTATCCTCAATCGTAGATTGTAACTAATAAAAATGCGAATGTGAGTTTATTTATTTGTTTGTTACGCTTTCACGCCTAAACCGCTGAACAGATTTCGATAAAATTTGACAAGGAGCTAGATTGCATCCTAAAGAAGAACATAGGCTACCTTTTGCCTCAAAATAAAAACTTAAAGGGGGTGAAATAGCGGATGAATGTCACTGATAGGTCATTACGATACCTTTCGGTACTTAGCCTTCTAGACTTGAAATTTGGCAGACATGTTTCTTTTGTTGAGTAGAGATACTAAAATAGTCTTCTAAGGTGTAGAAAGGGGGGAAATACAGGGGTGTCAATGATTAACACACTCTAATTTTTAAAATACAGTTTCTATGCATTGAAAATATAGCTGTTAGGTCTTGAATATTCCATTACTGCTGTTGTTGTCGTGTATCATTATAATCGCGGGCGAAACCGCGGGGAACGGCTATATGTCGATAAAAAGTAGACTATATTTAAAATTCAGTGACTAATTTGCTAGAGTATCAACTTTCATCAATGATGCATACCCAATTGTGTAGGCTTTCACGGCTGGCGTTGTTGCAAAACTTCTTGGTTTCCGGGCTTGTACGCCGTGGTCCATTGGTATTTCTACCTGACGTTTCGTCTACAACTGCGGTAGACACTTGCTTGTGAGCAGCCGAGAAGGACACTTCGCCCGCTACCACATCGCCTTTGATAATGTCTACCGCAGTTGTAGACGAAACGTCAGGTAGAAATACTAATGGACCACGGCGTACAAGCCCGGAAACCAAGAAGTTTTGCAATTATGCATACATTTACAAATTCTGGAGATATGTTTCCTTGTCTAAATGTACAAGATATCCAAAAACCCGCAAGAACCAAAATTACACTCAGAGAGCCCGTTACACTTTTGATACATTATACTGATTAATCATTACTTTTCAGGTATTTGTATTTTCGGCATACTTTGGAATATTAGCGCACACAATGTCAAGTATGTTCGTGCGAGGAATTGCGGAAATTGCCGAAGTACTCGTCGCCATTAGGCGTCTCCAGGCCTTCTTGTTATACGATGAATATGAATCGAAAGTCGAAAACATACTACAGAATCCGAATTCAAATACGAATCCGGACTTGAATTCGGATTCGAAATTGAAACCGAATCAGTCGAAAAACGCTCTCGTCATGTCAAACGTCTCTTCCAAGTGGAATCCGGCTGCAGCAGATAGCACTCTTTCGAAGATTGATTTGACTATTCCGCACGGAAAACTCATAGGTGATTTTCATTTGACTATTACTCTATTTAATAATAGTCAAAACCGTTTACGACAGCACCGTTTAGAACAACATACCGGTTATAGTGACCAAAATCATAGGTCCCGGCTGAATGCTATATGACCGCCTTATAAAAAACACTGCTTTTTATGACATTGCTTATTACGACATATCGCATTAAGCGACTATATTTAATGTAATATCTTCGGAGAATTATATCTGCTAGAACGACCAGCTGTGTTGTAAACAAAATACGCACAGAAGTGTTCCAAACAGGCTAAAATTACAGATTTTATCAATAGAGAAAAATGACAATGATAATGTATTATTTCTATTATTATTTATAGATTTATATGTGCCTACACATTCAATAATACTATCAGAAGCGTAGCGTGCCTTGGCGGGGCCCCGTATAAATATTTGTTTGGGGGCCCTTCCCCCGTTGAAGTAAATGACTTAAACGGGGAAATCCCGCAGCCCGCGATAACCGATGTAGGGTGTTGCCAACTTTTGAACGCACGCTTTACGCGGGAAAAAAAGAAATTGCTTTTTTTGACTTTTGTCATTTCTGAAATAAAAAAAAATTTGGAAAGTTTTTATTAACTTTTGCTTACGCACGTTGGGGGCCCCCGTGACCCGGGGGCCCCGTATAATTGATACGGCAGGTACGGCGGTAGCTACGCCCCTGAATACTATACTTAATTAGACATTATATCGCATCCAAAATTATTACTATAATTCAATAATAAATCTCAGGTATTTGGATTAATAATACAAAACAATCTTGTTATTGTTAATCTTGCTACGTTTCGACTACTTTATTTAGTCTTCGTCAGGCTCATAACTAATAAATGAAATAATCAATCAAATGATTTATGTTTAAAAATTTATAATATTGAACACACATTGTATTTAAATAAATTTTTAAACATAAATCATTTGATTGATTATTTCATTTATTAGTTATGAGCCTGACGAAGACTAAATAAAGTAGTCGAAACGTAGCAAGATTAACAATAACAAGATTGTTTTGTATTATTAATCCAAATACCTGAGATTTATTATTGAATTATACTATACTTAATAAAAAATTACTTTGTACCTCCAAAACATCGCCGGTTGTTACGAGTATCGGTTTTAACGTGCAAATATGACTAAACCCTTCGATGTCGTTATAACAGATTTTGACTGTACATTTAAAATATAAATTGCTAACTTTTGGTGTAATTTTGCGACAGGTATTATCGGACCTGTAGGTTGCGGAAAGAGTTCCCTCCTCCAGACAGTTCTGGGCGAACTAAGCGTAAGTGACGGTACTCTAACCGTCGACGGTTCCTTATCCTACGCGTGCCAAGAAGCCTGGGTGTTCGCCGCCTCCGTCAGACAAAACATCATCTTCGGGAATACGTACAATCGGGCGCGATATAACGCCGTCGTGAACGCGTGTGCTTTGAGGAAGGACTTCGAACAGTTTCCTCACGGCGACATGACGATGGTGGGCGACCGAGGTGCATCACTTAGCGGCGGTCAGAAGGCGCGCATTAATCTGGCGCGTGCCGTTTATCGAGATGCCGATATTTATCTGTTGGACGATCCGTTATCAGCTGTTGATACCCACGTTGGAAAGCATCTGTTCGATTTGTGCGTTCGAAACTATTTGACCGGCAAGACGAGAATACTCGTCACTCATCAGCTGCAGTATCTCAAGGACGCTGATTATATAGTTGTTTTGCATAATGTGAGTACTATTTCTCGTATTTAAACCTTGGGTTTAAAAAAATACAATCGTAACACACCTATTAGGGATCGTCCATAAAGCACGTGGCTCTATTTCAGCCTCTCTGGAACCTCTCCCTCCCTTCATGTAGCCTAACGTAGCCTTTCCTATGACCTCCTTCCGGATGGAACATAGTTTTTTATTATCAAGTCCAGAAGACATTTTGTGTTTTCTGGTAACTATTAAAAATTGGTTTAAAATGAACAAGAAAAAAAATTCAGCCTAATCTGCCCAGTAGTTCGAAGCAAATTGGCTGTGACAGTGGGACGGACAGACACCACGAGTAATCCTATCCTTTTTGAGATACGGAATCTTAATACGTAGCTTGACTCCAACTCCCCCCTCCCCTCACGTAGCTCAGCGTAGTTTTCGAAAGAATCCCCCCTCCCTCTGGATCGAGCTACGTGGTTTATGGACGCTCCCTTAGTGTAAGAAGATAGATAAAACAATCTACGCAATTCCTTGCTTATGTTAATCTTCCGGAAGTATTATTAATTTTTAACATACTTTTTGTTTACTGGATTTTTATTCTAATAGCTTCTCAAAATTTCAGGGAGGAATCGAAAAACAGGGAACGTATCAAGAAATTGTCGATAGTGGAATTTTGTATTCTAAAATGCTAACTCAGGAAAAAGAAAGTAATAAAGAACTAGATTTAAATGAAAACAGCGTTGATGAAAAGGTAAGAAAAAATGGAACTCTCAATTTTTGATGGCAAATATTTTTGCAAGTTGGGTGCAGGATCAAAAATCAAATTCATACAGCAACCATTTCTTAGAATCAACATATGAAATATACAGCTGTTGTTATTTTATCCAGAAAGTTGTGAACTTCGTAATTTTTTTGAAAGTACTTAACTTTAATGCGTTAATTTCAGAAACGGATGTCAGTAAAGTCTACAAAGAGTGTCGAGTCGGCAGGACTAAATGAAGATGCTGAGCTTAAAGCACAAACTGCCGAACAATCATCCAAAGGCACTGTTGAAGGTTCGGTATTCCTCGCGTATTTCCGATATGGTGCTAATGCTTGTTTGCTGATCTTCGTTTTCTTACTATTTATTTTCTCGCAACTCGCTGCAAGCGGAGCTGATTATTGGGTCACATTTTGGTAAGGAATCACTTAAACATGTTTGAAATTTGATTATTATAATTAAAATGTTTTTTAACGTGGAGGGAAAGTTTGGTTGAGGAACAGTTGAAAAAAATAAGCTGTACCGATGTTTCGCTTGTGGCCTAGGTTTCGGAAAATATATTTCCATCTTCAGGGCCTCAAGCTAGTCAAAGGGTGGTAAATTGTACTAATCTTAGATACATGATCATAATCTATGCCTGAGGCCGTGAAGATGGAAATATATTTTCCGAAACGTAGGCCACAAGCAAAACATCGGTAAAGCTTCTTTTTTTCAACTGTTCCTCAACCAAACTTTCCCTCCACGTTAAAAATATATATTGGAACAAAAAATATTAAGGCCTATAATTAAAATGGTTACAAACATTAAGTGATAATTAATTTTCTTCTTTGAATGCAGGGTGAAGCAAGAAGAGAAAACTAACAACGACATATTTACAACGAACACTTGTATTTACATCTATTCCGGAATCATTGCCTCTTTGTTCTTCATATCGTTCACAAGGTCACTCATTTTCTACCGAGTTTGCATGAGATGTTCACAAAGACTTCACGATTCAATGTTCTTCAGTATTATTCAGACCGGGATGCGATTCTTCAACACAAATCCATCCGGAAGAATTTTAAATAGGTATGTAAGGAATGACAGATTTTCATTAATCAATACTTATTAATATACAGTCAAACCTGAGCGCGTGAGAACTGGGTAAGCGAGAAAACTCTTTAAGCGATCCTCTAAAACCTCTATAAGTGAGACTACGACTTGCCTGTACCTCTATAAGCGACAAGCGAACGTATGAATAGTTCCACGAAATTTAAGAATGAGTCATAAATAGCTGAACTAACTAACATTGATTTTGTATAATTGATTTTGGCCAAATGTGCGTGTGTACTGCCTTATTTATCGAACTTACTACAGTTGATAAGTATCAATTGTGAAGAAAGGTTCGTAATAAAAAAAAAGAAAAATTAAAGTGTTGTTACTTAAAATTTATCATTACATATTTGCTGTATTTTTACAGACCTCTAAAAGTGAGAAACACCAAGCAATTAACGATTAATTTCATTTCAAGCTAATATGTGAGTTGTCATAAAGTAATTTTTATCAGGTTCTCCAAAGACATCGGAGCAATCGACGAACTTCTGCCCAAAGCGGTTTTGGACGCGGCTCAAGTTCTCCTCAACATGACGGGATCAATTGTCCTGGCAGCTGTTGTTAATCCATACTCACTAATCCCGATTGCAATTTTAACAGTGGTCTTCAACTTCGTGAAAAAAATCTATTTGAAAACTTCCAAGAATGTCAAACGTCTCGAAGGAATCAGTAAGTTCTAAATTTTTGATCAACAATAATTTCCAATCTTATTTATTTAATATTCATTATTTGATTTCCATCTCTTGATGTCAAAATATATACTATCTGCCTGCAGGTTCGGTAAATCGATAACATGAAAATTAGTTTGCAATTCTAGATTATGAAAAGTATCAGATTACTGAAAAAAAATGTCATGCGATTTGGAACGGTCCTGACATTTCCAAAAAAAACTTATCGATTAACAAATTAACAATGACGTGTAATGGTCCTCAAAGAAGACGTATTTTTTGTGTGTTACGCAATGTCGAACTAAAGAACGCGGTAAAGTCATAAACGTCGGATTACAGATGATGAAAGACCAGTTGTTAACGTAAAAACCGTAGCATTGTTGACCGTTTTGACTTACCGAGAATGTAGAATTAGCGATTAAAAGATTAGAATAGAATGGTGGTGGTCTGTTGGCCCAAATGCATTACATCCTGAAATGATTTTTGTGCTTCCCCCTTTACTAGATCTAGTCAGCAAATAATCTGGATCTAGCTCTCTTAAGAGCTCCAGAAAATTCTAATAGCTAATCTTCTGGAGCTCTTAAGAGAAGATCCAGATTATTTGCTGACTGTCCTGTGGAACTATTCCATCCTTATCAGGGTATCCAAAGATTGTTGTTCTCCTGTACGTTAAAGCCTCATATTCGAACACGATATGGGTGACTATTTCATCATCGATTTCCCAAATCTCCATAGTGTTGATTCTTGCTGTATCCCCATCACATGTAGTTGTTTTCTCAGGAAAGCCATATCGGTTAAAAGCCCAATCATCTTTCTGAGTGGTCGGCCTATATGATCATTAGGTACTGTTTTAAAGAAAATAACATTCAAAACTTTGTTTTAATCAATTTATTTTCTTTCGTACAGCTCGAAGTCCCGTATTCACGCACCTGAACGCGACGCTTCAAGGTTTGACCACAATCAGAGCGTACGGTGCCCAGGACATTCTGCAAGACGAATTCGACAAGCATCAAGATCTGCATTCGGGAGCATGGTATATGTTCATCTCTTCTTCATCAACATTTGGATTTTCGCTTGATATCCTGTGTTTTATTTTCATCAGCTTTGTAACCTTCAGCATGGTTCTTTTACAGAACGGTACGTATTTTTTTATTTATAAAAAAACTGATTCCAATCAAGAAAATAAAATCCTGATTTATTTTGTCGCTCCGTAACTGTTACGAGGCCTTTACAGCTGAAGTGATCGCCGTTAATTTCAAAAGACCCGGGTCGCAGTGCCAAAACCCTGCCGACAATATAGTGTATTTGCTTATACAGGCAGTGTGGCTTTATTATGCGAACTTAAGTTGGTTTTTGGGCAAAATAAAAAAATTGACTCCTTAATACACCCCTTAAAATAACATTTTTTTTCTTAATTGCAATAATATTATCAATCGAATCTCTATACCAAATTATATACAACTTTCAATAAATAATTCACTATCTGCAAACTAGTGTTTTCATAAAATTTGTAAGTCCGGTCCTGTCTGGTCGATTTTATTAAAATTTTAGTGACACTTTTTAATTACTACTAAAGAGTTAATTAATGTCAATTTTGAAACGATTCTGAGAATTTTTTCGGTATTTTGGGGCCCAAAAACATTTTTCAACTCCTAAAAACTACCCTTAAATGGGCCCGATTACGCCCATTTTAAATAGGTTTCTTGCGGTGATGGATTTCAAAACGTGGGCCAAATTTCGTTAAAATCAATTAACTCTTTCGAAAGTTATTGCCCGCACACACATATATATATATAAACATTTTCGAAAATGGTGCCAACGTCGAGAAATTTTGGTCCGACCCCTAGGTCCCATCATCCGACCGACGCCAATAGTGTATGTTGCCATATGGCAAATACACTAATAACTATATCCTCTTTGAAATATTAGGGAAACTTCTTTTGAGTTTCTGGTATTTTTTTTTTTTCATAAAAAAGGTATATCCAAGAGAATATCACTAGGGGATTTGGATTCGACCATAAAGTATTTTGACCAGTAACGTTAAATATCAAAACAGGATCAAATAAATTGATATCATATTGCTTTAATCCGTAAGCAGAGAAGGGATTCGAATCCATGACAGTCCGGTCAAGAAATCAGCATGCTTACTGGATCACATTGTTCTCTTTCTAGTATTTAAATCTAATATATTCCATCTGTTTGCTTCAATAATACAAAAAAACCTATTTTTTTAGCTTTAAACTTGGATGGTGCAGACGTTGGTTTGGCGATAACACAGTCCATGCAACTGACCGGGATCGTCCAATGGGGAATGCGTCAATCAGCTGAAGTGTCTAACCAACTAATGTCTGTGGAGAGAGTGCTTGAATACAGCCATTTTGAATCCGAACCGAACCTCGAGGTCGGACACAAATCTCCACCGAAGAACTGGCCAGACAAAGGTCAAATCGAGTTTAAAGAAATGTACATGCGCTATGCCGAAACCGAAGATCACGTACTCAAAGATCTAAACCTTACCATTAATCCATCGGAAAAGGTCGGTATCGTTGGCCGAACTGGTGCCGGAAAATCATCGTTGATTTCCGCATTGTTTAGATTAGCATCAGTCGAAGGTGTTATTGAAATCGACGAGGTCAACACAGCTGATATATCACTTCATGACCTAAGATCTAACATTTCGATAATACCTCAAGATCCGGTTCTCTTCTCGGGTACCATGAGGTACAATCTTGATCCGTTTGATGAGTATACTGATGACAAGTTGTGGGCAGCACTTGAAGAGGTAATTTGCCACTTTGCATTATTAATTTCTACCAACTAATATTTAAGAACTTAGTCATAACTAATTAACAAAAAAACCCGGGTCGCAGTGCCAAAACCCTGCCGACAATATAGTGTATTTGCTTGTATAGGACCGTGTGGTTTTAGACTTTTATTATGTGAAATTAAGTTTGTTTTTGGGCAAAATAAAAAATTTAACCCCTTAATACACCCCTTAAGATAACATTTTTTTCTTAATTGTAATATTATTATCAATCTAACGTCTACACCGAATTAAAGACACCCTTCAATAAATAAGTCACTATCTGCAAATTAGTGTTTTCAAAAAATGTGTAAGTCCGGTCCTGTTGGGCCGATTTTACTAAAATTTTAGAGGCACTTTTTAATTGCTATTAAAGGGTTAAATTTCAATTTTGAAACGATTCTGAGATATTTTTCGGTATTTTGGGGCCCAAAAACTTTTTTCAACCCCTAAAAGCCACCCTTAAATTGATCTGATTAGGCCCATTTTAAATAGGCTTCGTGCGGTCATGGATCCCAACATGTGTGCCAAATTTCGTTAAAATGAATTAACTCCTTCGAAAGTTATAGCCCGCACACATATATACCTATATATATAAATATATATATATATATATATATATATATATATATATATATATATATATATATACATATATATATAAACATTTTTAAAAATGGTGCCAAAGTGTTTAGGAGGTTATGAAACGTCGAGAAATTTTGGTCCGACCCCTAGGTCCCGCCATCCGACCGACGCCAATAGTGTATGTTGCCATATGGCAAATACACTAATAATGCTCATTAACAAAGTGAAAGCTAATTAACAAATAATCTTTAACTTACAGGTGGAACTTAAAGACGCCATAATAGCAAACAATTACTTAGAAAGCAGAGTAATGGACAAAGGTTCCAATTTCAGCGTTGGACAAAGACAATTGGTTTGTCTGGCACGTGCCATTTTACGGAACAATAAGATACTTATGTTGGATGAAGCCACGGCCAACGTTGATCCTCAGTAAGTATTTCTGTAACTTAAAAAGAGCCATTTTTCATATCTTCTAAAACCGAATTTTTAAAAAGTAATTAAGATAAGATAGGCAGCTCTGTAAGAATAGGTGTTTAGCAGTTAATCTTGTATAAAGAATAATTTCAACGTTTATCTGGAAATTATTAATGCTGGCTAGTTCAGGAATTACCGTTTCTCGGCGACAAGCAGTGAACTTCTAGCCACATCTGTCCATTTTGGATTCTGGTCCAGTATTTTCGGAATGTGGGTCTATCACCATTGGGTTACTTCTCCTCAGTCTATCAGGAGATAATTTTGAATTAAGCGATCTAATCTTTTCTTGACAGAGTTAATTGTTAACTATTGACTTTTTGCTTTTTTGTCCTTGGTAATTAATATAAAATTTATTTGTTGGAAAAAAGAACACTTTAAGTAAACACTTATTTATTAATTTGCGACGTTTCGTCCCTTTATTGGAACTTTTTCAAGCTTATAACTGGAATTTAAATATAAAATACAATTTTTAAAACCATACAAACATTATTTTTCTGTTAATTACTATAAAAATTGTCAAAGTTAAATAATTGTTTTGTGCAATTGATAGAGCTAATTGAGAGCAATTTTTTTAGCAAAAAAAATTGTATAAAAAGTGAATATTTCTCATTCTATAGTAAAGTCAAGTTTTCAGTAATTAGATTTTTTTAAAAATTAATTATAAATAAACTAATAATTTTAGAAATGGAGCAATTACTGATTCTGATAGAGCATTTAAGGAGCAATTTTTTGATATTTCAATAATTAAAAAAAAATTAATTTCCGCGCTAACTTCTTTCCGGTTTTACGGTTGATGTTCAAATTAATGTATTTATTGACTGTTAGTAAACAAAATCATATATGACTTCATTTATGTGGTTACTCCTCATTTGAACAATTGTTTTTTGTTTTACACTCTTTTTATATTTTTCTAGCATATTATTATATGACAAGCTTAAATTCTGTGTATCAGATCTTAGATTAACTACATTATTTAACTTAATAACACCATTTCACTAATGTTTCTTTTTAGATAATTATGTTCATAATCCAAAATTTCTGTCTTATCAAAGGCGAATTTATGATCAGTATCAAAATGATGGTTAGCTAATGCTGTTTTGTTAGCTTTTAGCATATTGTGATTCTTGCAGTCATTGTTATGTTGATTTATTCTCATGTTGAGTTTCTGCTTCGTTTGTCCTATATAGTATTTGTCACATTCGCATGGTATTCTGTAAATCAAACTTGACCTTTCCTTCATATCTACTTTATTTTGTGTAATATTTTTGAATTTTATGGATATTATACATAGCTAATTTACAATTAAAAGGTTTGAATATATTTTCTATTTTTTTGGATAATCCCTTTATGTATGGAAACTTCATGTAACTAACCAATTGTTCACTTTTTTGTGTATTGTTTAATTCTCTAAAATCACTTATACATTTGTTAATAATCATTTTAGGATAATTGTTGTTTCTTAATAAGTCACTAATTCTTTTCTTATTGATCTCATGGAATTGCGTGTCACTCAAACTCATAACTCTATGTATAAGGCCTTTAACCATACCTATTTTTTTTTTGTGTCATTGGATGATTTGAATAATCGTTCAATAAACGTCCTGAATTAGTTGGTTTACTGTACCTACCAGTTTACCTCCAAAGTACCATTATCACATCTATGAACCATGACATCCAAAAAGGGAAGAGTACCTTCACTTTCTATTTCCATTGTAAATGTAAGATGTTCATTAAACCCAACAAATCAATTTTACGTTAATTGTTAACGTTTGGTATTTATCAAATCCTTGTTTTCCAGAACGGACGCGTTGATCCAGAAAACAATTCGCGAGAAGTTTGCGCATTGCACGGTGCTGACAGTTGCACATCGTCTCAACACGATCATGGACTCCGATAGGGTTTTAGTAATGGACGCCGGTCGCATGATACAGTTCGACCATCCGCATATATTGTGTTCGGATCAAGAGGGAACGTTCTACAAGATGGTTGAAGAAACGGGACCGGCCATGACCGAACAATTATGCCAAGTTGCCAAGGACGCTTATGAGAATGCGAATCAAAACAAAAAGACCGCATGAAATATATTCTAATTTCTAAATCGCACATTACAGCACTATACAGATTGTATCAAATGAGAGCTGTCCATACGACGCTCTGTGTGTAAGACAGAGAACAATATACAAACGATAAGTAAGAGTGAGATAAATGATCGCTAATAGTTACCGTGGTTACTGTAAATAAATAATACTTGTAAATCTTTTTACCAGTTTACAAACTAAAACAACTAAACCGTAATATTAATTCGTATTATTATTATATCTGGTACAACAGTTTGAACAATAATTTTAATAATTAACTTATTAAGTGTTCGAACAGACCTCCACGTATGAGATTGCAAATTGTTGTGGTAGAAGGAGTCGGTCTGTTTTCAAAGGCAGTTACAAATAAATTTATTACGTCGGAGGTTAAATTACCACCATAAAACCATTTAATTATTTGGATTTTTTCGTGAACAGTATAAATAGCCGTTTTATCAATAATTTCGGTAGTGACTATACAGACTGTCATTAATTGATAAAATGGCTATTTTTACTTAGAAAACAAAGACGTTTATTTAAATTTATTTTACAGTAACCACAGTAATTACTACCTATTAGCGATCATTTATCTCACTCTTACTTATCGTTTGTATATAGTGCTCTGTCTTACACACAGAGTGCCCTATGGACAGCTTTCATTTGATACAATCTGTATAGAAATCGGAAATTAGTACAGTAATCCATCCGACAGTGGCTCTGTCCGTAATTCGACATCTTTTATCTTCTTTTGATACACTATGAGTGCAGCAGATTATTGCCACTAGCTCTCCTAGCGGTTGGGTTACCAATTACTATGGTAGAACAACTGATGAGACCTCGTATTTTAAAACTCGAAGTTGGCTAGAATTTTTTTAATTCATTTTAATTTTTGTTTCTATGTAAATACGAAACGCGTACTTGGCTATCGCTCAATTTTTTAGTGACTCAGCGGTTATTGTAAAAATAGAGTTTGTCTGTTGATATTTGAAATATTTTCTGTTTTCGTGTATAAATGTTATAAATATGTTAAATGATTATTATTATAAGTACAATAATTGATGTAAATATTCGTTTGTAATTAGTTTTGTTATTATTTATAAATATACGACACTTATTATTAAACAAAACTTTAATTATATAATTATAAATCCCAGGTTGCACAATATGTAATTATTTTTATTTTTAACAGGCCTATAGTGAAATGTTTTTTTTTTATACCCGGTCGAAAGTACGTACTTTCGGCTTCAGTTTTAAAGCAGAAAGTATATAACGTTTTGCACTGCTGGAACTACACGCACGCAGGGCCGCATTTAAGACGGGGCCAGTGGGGCCATGGCCCCAAGGCCCCCACCATCCAAGGGCCCCCACCAATGCGGCAAAAAATTTAAAAACTATGAGTTTCTTTTAAAAATTATTCCCGATTCTGAGAGAGATGAAGAAAAAAAATTTGATGTAGTTATTTTGGCAGTCATTGATTTGGTTTCTTGGTTGAAATGACCACAATGGAACCTTCTCAGTTAGAACTGAAGGCTAAAAATCTAGTACATTCTTATCCTGAAGATTTGGAATTGAATTTGACTAATGAATTAACTCATCTCGCCACTTTCGCAAAACATTATACGAAAAGAAAACGGGTGAAACGAATGAAATTTTTTTCTATCGGATAATTTTGCAAAACAATGTACAATCTACTTTCTGCAACGCAGAAGTAGCACTTCGTATGCACTTATCGATGATGGTGACGAATTGCAGTGGGGAAAGATCTTTCTCAAAACTAAGGATAATTAAGAATAGATTGGGACAACTATGTCTCAAGATCGCTTGTCGAATCTCATGCTTCTTAGTTCGGAAAGTGACATACTTCGCGAGATGGACTTTGATGATATTGTCAAAACTTACGCAAATCAGAAATCGCGTAAAGCTTTTTAGTGTATTTGCCATATGGCAACATACACTATTGGCGTCGGTCGGATGGCGGGACCTAGGGGTCGGACCAAATTTTCTCGACGTTTCATAAGCTCCTAAACACTTTGGCACCATTTTTAAAAATGTTTATATATATATGTATATATATATTTATATATATATACTATATACACGTATATATATACGTATAATATATATGTGTGCGGGCAATAACTTTCGAAAGAGTTAATTGATTTTAACGAAATTTGGCCCACGTGTTGAAATCCATCACCGCAAGAAGCCTATTTAAAATGGGTGTAATCGGGCCATTTTAAGAGTAGTTTTTAGGGGTTGAAAAATGTTTTTGTGCCCCAAAATACCGAAAAAATTCTCAGAATCGTTTCAAAATTGATATTTAACCCTTCAGTAGTAATTAAAAAGTGTTCCTAAAATTTTAATAAAATCCGGCCGACAGGACCGGACTTACAAATTTTATGAAAATACTAGTTTACAGATAGTGAATTATTTTCTGAAAGTTGTATATAATTTGGTATAGAGGTTCGACTGATAATAATATTGCAACTGAGAAAAAAATGTTCTTTTAAGGGGTGTATTAAGGAGCCAAATTTTTATTTTGCCCAAAAAACCAACTTAAGTTCGCAAAACAAAGCCACACTGCCTATATTAGCAAATACACTATATTGTCGGCAGGGTTTTGGCACTGCGACCCAGGTTTTTTCACTTAAAATCGCAAAACTGTCAGTGAGCAACACACTTTACAAGAATAAAGTTTTTAATATGTCGTGCGTAAGCATGTCGTTTTATTCAAGAATACACGATTTTACCCAGAGAAACTATAGGGGCCTTCACCAAATGATGGCCTCAGGGCCTCCAAATTCTAAATGCGGCCCTGCTCGCACGCCATCTGTAACAGCGAGCCGAAACAGTTTTCTCGTACTATTTTTTTAATTAAACCGAACTTCGTCAAGCTATGTCTGCTTATTTGAAATATTAAAATATTATTTATAATTTATTGTCTTACATTTTTTAACCCCCCTATTTCTGTTCCCGGAGAGAAAATCCCTTTTAAGACCGCGCACACTTATCCAGCACTACCAACCAGCACAGCACGAACCAGGAAAATCTGTTTATGGAGGAACCCATGTTATTTAACGGAACAGCCCCTGCAGCCAGCAACGACCGTCAGTCGGTCGCCTGCAATTTCTATCTAGCCGTGCTGGACCGATCTAGTGTGTTAGTATTAATATAGTGAACCCAAAGCCTTTTTTTCTTGGCCTCTTCCTCCTCTTCATACAGCATCTTCAAAATAAAACATTCTTGCATCGAAATTACACAAGTCCATGCTACAAACTCTCTAATACTTGAAAACTGCAAAATTTCTCCGGCACACGGAATTTGCACTAAAAGTTGCTGGTTAGTGCTAGTCTAGTGTGCGACGTCGTGCAGTTTACTGCTGTGCTGGTCGTGCTGGATAGGTGTGCGCAATCTTTTAGTGGATCAACATTGTTTATATGAGCTACAAGTCCTTCCTGTGGCTTGTGTATACATATATAAATTATTAACATTCTATAAAAAATATTGCGTTAACATGATGTAAAATGTAATGAGGAAATTCATATTTACAACACCAGTATTAAAAAAGAGATTCGTGTTCCTTTTAGTCGACTAACAGTTACTAAAAATGGTCCTCTGCCCATGGCGACCCGATTTTTCAACAAATTGCCAGCCAACATTAAATGTATTATTGATGTTTTTAAATTTAAAAAAGCACTTAAAAAATTTTTACTTGAGAAGATGTATTATAGTGTCGATGATTATTTTAATGATTAATTTTAATGTATACTGACTTATCCTATACCTGCTGTATTGTCCTTGGATTAAATAAATTAGTATTATTATTATTATAATAATAATAATACTAATTTATTTAATAATAATTTATAAAAATTTATAATAATAATAATAATAATAATGCGTTTAACGTCCGTTTCTCGACTTTATGTCATAACAGACGCCATTCGCACCATTACTATTTTCCATTTACCACCTCCCGTTATTTTTTACATTTTTTAAAACTTCAACTTATATAATAGCAATGGGCGAATGAAGGAATTATAGGAAATTAGGATAAGGTAGGTAAATTTTGAACTAGGAGTTTGATAGGTTATCGGCCATGGCCTCAAATAAGGAACCATCTCGATATTTATCTGAAATTAATTGAGGGAAACCATGGAAAACCTCAATCAAGATGGCCGGTACAGGAATTACCGTTTCTCGGCGAGAGGCAGTAGGAAAAAGTCCCAGCCACATCGGCCCCTGCCGGGAATCGAACCCGTACCTCCCGAATGCGAGTCTAGTGCTGTACCACTACTCTACCCAGCTCGGTGTATTATTATTATTATTATGACTCCTCTATTGCAAGTCTCCAGTTTTCCAGGTTCCAATTCCAGAACTGGTGAAAGTATCAATTGGATTTTCGATTTATTAGGTTTTACACTAAGAGTGACTCGTCTGATATTGCTTTAATCTTTAACCCATTTTTCCCAGTGTTCCGAGAATTTGGAACAAGCGTTTAAAAAAAATGTAATTATAGAAAGTCACACTTAATTAAAAAAATTGCTGTAATGAAATATTATTAATACAAAATATATATACTATTTATACAAAACTTGGGGAAAAACGGGTTAAACAATAATAAGCAGGAGTCCGTTCGAAAATGAAGAATGGCTTTCCTAAAATATGGGGAAACTGCGTCATGGTGTTTTATAAGTAGTCGATTCTTTTAAATACATCATTTCATTGTCAACTTTGCCAATTCATTATTTGACTATAAATCAACCCAAAACTAAAATAACAAAAGTGACAAAATACATATTTGTTCAGCAAACAAATTTTTAGAAACCACATAAATTACGTTAAAATAAAAACAAATAATTTAAACGAACCAGTGTCGTATCTAGTAGTCCTGACGTCCTTGACGGAGGGATTATTTGGTACTAGTGATGTAAAAAAATAAATTAAGGTTAATTAGCCGGTTAAATAACCGCGGTTATTCATTTTAAATTACCGCGGCTATATAATACTATTATACAAGGCTGCGCAGAAAGTTTTGCGATTTCTGGTCTAGTTTTTAATTTTATATTCATTATACCAAAATCTACATAAATATAAATTCCTTATTTGAGGTAGGTAGTTGTCGTGGTACAATATTGTCAAAAAGTTATAGGTTATACGCGCCACAAAAGTATACTAGCTTGTAGCTAAGTGATCCATAATTTGTACGCAAGACTGTACCCGTGGAAACGTAACCTATTCAGTATTCATATATGCATACGTATACTTTTCTATAAATTGTTGAACTTTAAACCGTTATTTATAAATAATTAGACAGTCAAAAATGTTTTCTTATTTTTTTTTAAACTCATTACAAATGCATTGAAAGACTGTCAGTTTTAGGAAAGTTTCTGACAGTTAGTTCTTTTTTTATAAATAAGAAACTGGTTCAGAACTACAGAGATCGTATACAATCAATGTTAATTATCCAATTTTAAATTGAATTTATCTCAGATTATATACGGTCGATCGACTTCAAATTTTCAGGGTAATTGTATTATAATGTCCTTAATAAGTATACAAAAATTAAGAATTTTCTGACGGTGTGCCTTAATCACGACAACTAGCTTAATTATGTCTTTTGATTCTACTGTTGAAAACTGCTCTATTGTTTTGTTTTTTGATGTTCTGAAAAACAGAAAACAGAAGCCGCCGTTTTTTTATAGATAACCCGTTAATTAGCCAGTAAATTACCCGGTCAAAATGGTTACTATCATAAATAATCGGTAATTTTACATCACTATTCAGCTCACATGGCGAAAGCATGATTTAGCGTCCTTGGCCAAATGAGGGAATCTTCCACTTGTGGAAGATTCGGGTTCGTGTCCCGAGAGTGACATTGTTTGAATAGTAAATTTTTCTAATATCGCATCAAAAATTGCAATAATGAGTATTTCATAATATGATAGCAAACTATTAGCTATAATTTCTATATTAAGAATTTTACGTAATTTTAACATAAAGAATGCTTATTACTATTTTATAATATTGTGCAATTTGAACGCAACTTACTACCATGCTGTATTGTGTAATTTAAGCGAGGTAACGCCGAATTTAAAAAAAATAAATAGTGTTATCTTTTTAATACACGGAATCTGTTTGTCCTTACAATGAATTGTCGTACAGATTTACGACAAACTAGATAAGAATCGTTTATCGAATTATCATAGAAAAAACTGCAATAACGACATTTTTTACCATTCTAATCCACTACTAATTTAAGTCAAAATTTACTTTTCACAATTTTTTAATATTTTTTCATCTTGAGGTCCCTTGAATCCAAAAAATATATTTTTGGAAAACGTCTTTCTGCCTGTTGGATTTTAACAAAATTTGGTCCACGTATTGAAATCCATCACCGCACGAAGTTTATTTAAAATGGGCCTAGTCGGGCTATTTTAAGACGTTGAAAAATGTTTTTGGGAAAAATTCTCAGAATCGTTTTAAAATTGAAATTTACCCATTTAGTAGCAGTTAAAAAATGCCCCTAAAGTTTGAATTAAATCGGCCCAACAGGAGCGGAATTTTTTGAATTCACTAGTTTGCAGATAGTGACTTAATTATTGAAGCGTGTATTTAATTCGGTGTAGACGTTAGATTAATAATAATATTGCAATTAAGAAAAAAAAAACATTATTTATGAGGTGTTATATGTTTTATTTTGTTTAAAACAAATAAAAATTCTGGGCCTGGTCCACTTTAATATTTAAATAATTAATTAGTAATATTTTTTTATTTAAGCGTCGTCGCGTCAGGGGACCTAGATAGAGTACTTATATTAAAATTGCATATTTTTTTATTTGTATTCTGTTTATTATTTTATTTATTTAGCGGTCCCCGACGCGACGACGCTTAATCACAAAATATTACTAATTAAGTATTTAAAAATTAAAGGACCAGACCCATAAATTATATTTTTTAACTTTTTATAAGTTTTTTTGTGTCCAGGGTTTTTTAAATTGCGAATTTAATTTTTATTTTAAACTTGGTTACAAACAAAATACCCGTTAAGCGTCTAAGATCCCTACCGCAGTTAAGAAAAGAGCTGATGATCTTGAAACGGCTCGACCGATTTTGATAAAACATGCCTAAGAACCATCGCTAGAAAACCTGCTATTCAAATAAAAAAAACCACATCCAAATCGGTTCACACGTTTAAGAGCTACGGTGCCACAGACAGACACCTGTTTTTGCGTCGGCGGTTAAAAAATATGAAGTTAGCGAAACATCAAAATTTTTTAAAAAATAATGGAGGGGCAAAACAACGTCCCTTAAGCAGGAAGAGCAAAGTCGGCAGAACCGAAATTAAATACATGCACAATTAAAGGCTAATTAAATGCCCTAATTAGAAATTTTCGGCTCCGCGCATTTTTGCAAAAATGACTATTCTGCAGGCAGTTACCAATAACACCAAAAAACATAACTTTATTGCACAGTACAACCTCGCAATGATACATGGTGTCATTGATACATGATACTCAATGATTTAAAACTTCTTAACAATTTGTCTCATGCTCTGCTGACTCTCATTCCGCGTCGCGACGTTTCGTAATTCCAAAAGAAAAGGAACTAAGCATTTAATCAGCGATTATTGTATTTAGGAAACCTTTAATGAGCCGTTAATTACTGTGCTATCGGAATTGCTTGAGTTTAAGCTAGCAGAACAGTCATTTTGCAAAAATGCGCGGAGCCGAAAATTTCTAATTAGGGTATTTAATTAGCCTTTAATTGTGCATGTATTTAATTTCGGTTCTGCCGACTTTGCTCTTCCTGCTTAAGGGACGTGGCAAAACATATTTTACCACGAATAATTAACAGCAAAATTCGTCACCTATTCGACAGTTGAAGGTGTTATAGCTAACTTCACACACATCGAGCCTACTGTATTATCATTGGTGGTATCATCAAAAGTGAAAGAATTTTGTTCTTGTTATGCGAACATTCTATGTATATTTTTGTTTTCTATAGTCATTTTTGAATGCAGCAAATATACATATTTATATATTATAATCATTCAACAATTACGGGAAGGTACCAGAATTTGATGGTCTTCGTTGTAAGCAAGTTAGTGAAGTAGCACCCGAAACTTGTGCCATTTTAATTACAGTTTTTGTGGAGACAAATGATTTTAATTGGATATACATAAATATTTACAATGGAACAAGTAATAAAAGTTGAAAGTGTTAATCCAAAACAGACGGCTAGTTTCATTTCCAGGCTATTTTTTGGGTGAGTTACAAATTTTCATTTAACTTAGTGGCTGATAAAGTTTTAAAGAACGGAACTATTTGCTTTTCGTATTTTTATTATTTTTTTTGTCATTATATTATGTTCATTTTCAAAATAGCAATCAAAAAATAGAAAACCCAAAATCACACACTTAAATTTTTTTACACTTTTTCAAATTTAGTAAATGTTTTTTATAAAGGTTAACGAGTTTTGCCTTTCCGGCATTTAATATAATTTGCACTGATTTTTTACTCGGCACTTAGTAGAACATGATTAAATAATAACAAATAAATCAAAACATTTGAAAATTCTACAAAAATTATTTTTAAATTATTTCTCAACGATTGTTTCGGACAATAAGTCCATCCTCAGGAATATAAAACACGTATATTCCTGAGGAACCAAGTGTCGAGTAAAACATCAGTGCAAATTATATTAAATACCGGAAAGGCAAAACTCGTTAACCTTTATAAAAGACATATTGACTTTTTTCTTTTTTGTCCTTCGTAATATAAAATTTATTTGTTGGGAAAAAGGACTTCTTTACGTGAACACTTATTTATTATGTATTGCGACGTTTCGTCCCTTTATTGGGACTTTTTCAAGCTTATAACATTAAATGTTTTGTTCGAGTAGATATAAAAGTTAACATGTAGATATAAATTTTAGTTAAACAATTGTTCATAAAAACTTTTATAATAAAACCGTTTTTTAAAAAAAAATATTTTTCAAATTTTATATAGGTAACTACCTAAAAATTTGATTTGTTATGATATCTCAAAATAGTATAACAAGATAATTGAATTGAATCTAATTATTAAGACAATTACATATTTAAGATCACCTGATGAAGTATTGATTTAATACGAAACGTTGTGAAATAATAATTTGTCTTTTAATTTCATTGATCCTAATTCCCCCAAAATATTTATAAATGAATTATAAAGTTACGTGAGTGTGATTGAACGTGCGTGAGTATCAAAATATAATTATTATCGTGCGTTAACGTGAGTGAGTGGTTCAAACCTAGCCGTGAGCGGGCGTGAGTGTGATTATAAAAAATAGTAGCAGTGCGTGAACGGGCGTGAGTTGAAAATGATTTTCGTGAGCGTGAGTGATCGTGACCAAATACTACTCACGATTGCACCTCTATTCTGTATCTCTGTTGATGGAAAATCTATAATTGAAGCAATCCGGAGAGATTAAGAAAGAACGTAGCATCGTTGATGTAAATATTGTGAACACGATTAATTGAACTGATTTCTCTTTTAGGTGGACGTTTCCAATGTTCAAAAAAGGCACAAAGAATGATCTCCAAGTTAAAGACTTGTATCAATCGCTAGAAGTCGATCAGTCGCAAATGTTGGGAAATAAATTAGAACAGTAAGTAAAATATAAAACAAGTGTTCTCGATCTAGTTATTTTATTTTATCTTTAAAGTAATTGATCTCTCAGATTGTGAAATATGCTCTCGAGAAATTTCGAACTGTGGTCGCAAAATAGGGATGTTGACTATTTTTGGGAAAGTGTTAATCGTGCATAAGTACCTAATATTGCTACAAATATTTATTATTTTTATTTAAATACAACTCAAACCTTAAAAATCATTTATTTTAAATCCCGTTTCAAATTTCGGTCCAAAACGCCAATACTAGTCGCGTGATGTCACCTGTTCATACCAAAGGAGGCTCAAAAGTTTACACGGGAGCTACCATCCTATAGATGCGTATTCTGTGCTCATAAACGTTAGTAAACTGAGGTGATGAAAAGTTGTTTCGTAGTCGTTGCTATAGTTACATGTAATTTGACGTTTCCTATAAACAAATAATAATAAATTACACACTAAATATCAACCAAACAATGAAGTTTTTTGACAGCGGCGCAACCTATGACGTCATGCGCTCTGATTGGTGTATGTTGTCACGTGGCTTGAGAGTGATTTTATTAGGTTTTATTTATTAAATATTAACTAAATTCCTTAAAAATAAGGAAAAATATAGTGTTTTTAAGTATTTCTATCATAGAAACTACTACTTTTCGTTCAAATTATGTTTTATTTGAATACAGTCAACATCCCTATTCATTTTATTACTCATTTTATTAGAAATGATTAAAAGCATCAAAGTTCACAAAATTTGGCTTGCTGCTTAAAAATTTCAAAAAACGCATTTTGTCCTAAAAAATGAAACAAAAGCACGATATTCGTCAATTAGCCGTATTCTACTATTTTTGTTCTAATCACTCTTCTTACGTAACCACAGTGATTACAAAATGTATAAAGAGTTGTCTGAATTTAATTAGAAGTCTATTTTTGTGCGGTTACCACGGTTATATACTTTTGAATTTGTGTTAGTTGTCAAGTCCTGAAAATAATTAATTATTAATAATAATTATTATTATTATGGATAATAAAATTACAAAAAGACGACAAAAAAAGTATCATCTAGTCAATACAAATTGATGATTGATTTTATTGATGCTAATAAAAATATGTTGAGTGGAAAACTTTCATCAACCGAATCCACAATTGTGGATAAAAAATGGGAAAAATTAGCCCTTATACTGAATTCCAATTCGAATTTTGGATTAATAAAAAACGTAAAAGAATAATAAAAAAATGTATAACGCGTGTACGTTAATATAATTCTATTATTAACCTGTTTTCATTCTCAATTAACTCCAAAATAAGTAAGTGAAATATTTTGGCGTCCATTTTAATTAATAAACACTCAAAGTGTCAGCTTAACAACACCCATTTACAAGTTACAATTTATCCACTCTTATAAACACGGCACATGATCATTTTAACACTTTGCTTAGCAGAAAGAAACAAATAAAAGTTGTTGCCCAGAGTGTATATGTTGCTAAGCACTTGGTAATCACCGTGATTATCATTAGTAGAATAGCCCTGAATATTTCTTTACAGCAAGTCACGAGATTTCGAATTACGGGGAGGCAAATTAACATTTTGAAGTTTTTTCTTTACAAACTTATGTTAAACATACTGACAAATTTGACTTGCGGAATCATTTTTTTCATATTTAACGTTTTCTACACAAAAATTTGTGTAGAACTTATGCTGGTTTTCTCGTTTTTATCTGATTCGTTTATTTAAGTCAAATAAATTGTAAAATCTTAGCTAAAAGTTTCTAGTACACACACATGATCACATCCAACTGAAAAAGGGAGCATATTAAACAGCTGCTAAACAATAACTAATAATTCACATTAAATGTTAAAAAAAAACCCGGGTCGCAGTGCCAAAACCCTGCCGACAATATAGTGTATTTGCTAATACAGGCAGTATGGCTTTATTATGCGAATTTAACTTGGTTTTTGGGCAAAATAAAAAATTTGACTCCTTAATACACCCCTTAAAATAACATTGATTTTCTTAATTGCAATATTATTATCAATCGAACCTCTATACCAAGTTATATACACCTTTCAGTAAATAAGTCACTATCTGCAAACTAGTCATTCGTAAATTTTTTAAATCCGGTCCTGTAGGGCCGATTTTATTAAAATTTTGGGGGCACTTTTTAATTGCTACTAAAGGGTTAAATTTCAATTTTGAAACGATTCTGAGATTTTTTTCGGTATTTTGGGACCCAAAAACTTTTTTCAACCCCTAAAAGCTACCCTTAAATTGATCCGATTCGGCCCATTTTAAATAGGCTTCGTGCGGTGATGGATTCCAATATGTGTGCCAAATTTCGTTAAAATGAATTAACTCCTTCGAAAGTTATAGCCCGCACACATATATATATACCTATATATATATATAAATATATATATATATATATATATACATATATATATAAACATTTTTAAAAATGGTGCCAAAGTGTTTAGGAGGTTATGAAACGTCGAGAAATTTTAGTCCGACCCCTAGGTCCCGCCATCCGACCGACGCCAATAGTGTATGTTGCCATATGGCAAATACACTAATAAGAGGCTCAGTGTTAAAACACTTCAGTAGAAATAGTATGATAATTTTCGGGCACATCGGTATCCCTATATTATTTCTCTAAGATCTTTTTGTCGGTATGAAATATCTCCCTTAAGGTAGTTGTCGTAGTACAATATTGTCAAAAAGTTATAGATTATACGCGCCACAAAAGTATACTAGCTTGTAGCTAAGTGATCCATAATTTGTACGCAAGACTGTACCCGTGGAAACGTAACCCATACAGTATTCATATGCATGTATACTTTTCTATAAATTGTTGAACTTTAAACCGTTATTTATAAATAATTAGACGGTCAAAAATTTTTCTTATTTTTTTTTAAACTCATAACAAATGCATTGAAAGACTGTCAGTTTTTGGAAAGTTTCTGACAGTTAGTTCTTTTTTTATAAATAAGAAACTGGTTCAGAACTACAGAGATCGTATACAATCAATGTTAATTATTCAATTTTTAATTGAATTTATCTCGGATTATATACGGTCGATCGAGTTCAAATTTTCAGGGTAATTGTATTATCATGTCCTTAATAAGTATACAAAAATTAATAATTTTCTCACGGTGTGTCTTAACCACGACAACTACCTTAATACTGTATCAAAATTAATATTTGACACGCCATTTTGGAGATTATTTTTCTCTCTAATGAAGAAAAATAAGTTAATATCTTAAAATTACAGTTCAAAAATTTTAACAATTTCACTACAGAAAATAACATTTAGAAAATACAAATGTCATCTGGTGGCAATCTGTTTATTTTAACAGTTGTGAGTAATATGACGTGTAGTGACGTTGAGGTCTCTGAATAGAATAGAATAAAATAAAACAAATGTCGGCATCTGGTGGCAATCTGTTTATTTTAACAGTTGTCGGCAATGTTATGTGTCGTAGTACAGCTGAAGTCCGAATAGAATAGAATAAATTTTATTTCCACCCTATTTATATTACGTAACTGACCACTAATGGTGTGAAGAATTCGCACGGGTCAGCTAATCCATATAAATTAGCATCATGTCAACCAGAAGCGCAGCGTGCCTTGGCGGGGCCCCGTATAAAAATTTGTTTGGGGGCCCTTAGGAAGGGTAAAGATTTCTCACAAAAGAAAAAAAAATGTTTGCATAAAATTAAAAGAAATATTTATTCATCATAATTATCTGTCACTTTTTCTAAAATTTTACAAACAATTCAAATTGAATATACACTCTCCTTGCCTTTTTTTCGGCAAACTGATTTATTAAATCATTTATAGCTGATGGTAGCTAGCTATCTATAGGGGAAATCCGCGATAACCGATGTAGGGTGTTGCCAACTTTTGAACGCACGCTTTACGCGGGAAAAAAAGAAATTGCTTTTTCTGACTTTTGTCATTTCTGAAATAAAAAAAAAATTGGGAAGTTTTTATTAATTTTTGCTTACGCACGTTGGGGGCCCCCGTGGCCCGGGGGCCCCGTATAATTGATACGGCATATACGGCGGTAGCTACGCCCCTGATGTCAACTAACAATTTTGTCGGAATTCGGTACACTCTCAAATGATAATCAAGTCTAATACTTCTCTTATCTGAAAATGCACGGGTTTAGACTTTCCAAACTGACAGTGAAATTAAAGCGAATATGCGAGCAAAATCAACGTTCACGTGAGCAAAGTCGAAAATTAGATTCTCACAAAAGCCTTACAGTTTGAAACCATTAGTTTGTAACTGCTGGACAGGGAACAATGGAAGATTTTGGTATCAGTAATTATAGTCATTTACCTAGCTATCAGTTTAATCGTTAGGTACTTACTGAACTTTCGAATAACCGATAGTATAAAATAGTTTTTAAATTTTTGACGTGCCGATAATTTTGTTGTTCAACAAAAATACTTTTTGTATATGTTAGGGTCAAAGAACGAAAACGTTGATTGAGCGTAAAAACAGCTTTGTGGTATCTGTAAAACGACCACATCGAGAAATTCGTATTATAGCTCTTATAAAAATGCCCATGACGCATTGTGGCAGACACAGAAGGATCACATAACGAAATTCGTGTCCTGAGTTCGTGACCATCATGCTATTCGACCACAATAGCCTGAGAGTTGTTATACATTTTTGGGTAGGAATTTGAGGCATGTGAAAATTTGTACAATACCTCTTTAGTAATATCCGAACACAAAAACAGAGGCTTGGCTGAAGGGTAGCGAGGCTTAATCGAGCCCCAAATTTCTAATCACCTGACAGGTAGAATGTCCCACCAACACGACCTATTTTTTATTATTTTTATTATTCTGTTTAAATTTCAACGTGCTTCAAATATATTTTTTAAATTTTTCAAAAATATAATTTTGCAAACACCTGGCTAAGTTTTAGACCCGATTGAGAAACCTGGCTTTCTTATTTTTCAACTCCTTAAATACTAAATTTCATGGTATTAAAATTTTAAAATGCCTCAAGGGTTTTTTATTGCGAAAAAAATTTGCTAATTTAAAAATTTAATGGGTCGGTTAAGTCCCGCTACCTTCCAGCCAGGTCTATGTTTTTGTATTCGGATATTACAAAAGAGGTATTGTACAAATTTTCACAACGCCTCAAATACCTAAGAAAAATGTCTAACAGCTCTCCTACTATAACGCGTTTTGGCAATGAAGAAAAGCCATGACGCGTTCTAAACCCTAGTTGATGCAACCACATCACGACGAATAGGTTGTTACCTACCAAGAATTTTCAATTTTCATAAAATAGACTGATTCATAATCAGAGCTGGGCAGTAGTTAACTACTTTTTTGGAAAAGTAGTTGTACTCTAACTACTTTTCTCCACATAGTAATCGTACTCTATTATTTTGAATATCTATCAAGTAATCACAAAAAGTAGTAAAAAATGTAGTTAACTACTTAGTTCTAACTACTTAAGGTAGTTTAACTACTTTTTTGTAATCTAACTACTTATTTTGAAATTTAACTACTTTTAAAAATATTTTAGTATATTATATTTAACTGACGTGTTAGAACAAGTTTCTACTCGTTATGCATTTTTCTGGATTCTGAGACACGATCAGACTTTTTTTAAATAATGAAAAATCAGTTGCTTGAGTTTTAGTTTGAAATAGAACGTGGAACTGATAGTCGCATCGTTGCTATTTGCAAAATTTAAAAAAACACGACGTTTTGGCCATGATATAAAAATAGCATTAAGTTAGAAACAATTAACAGCCTAGACTGTCAAAAAGAAAGATTAAAATATACAAAACTTGATGGCAATTGACAGTAATATACCTATATATTTTTTAAATAGCGTTTTTGGACATTCTAGGTTGTAAATTGTTTTTTGTAGAATTTTTGATTTATATTCATTTGAAAAAGACTGACATTATGGCCGAAACGTCGTATTGTTACCTATTAAATATAAGTTTTTATTATTTAAAATAATTTTCATATATTATATGTGCAGATTGTGCGACATAAATAACGAGATTTATATTATTATTATTATTATAGTAGTTAAAAAAGTAGTTAAAATTTTAACTACTAACTACTAGTAGTTAGTAGTTTAACTATTTTTAAGAACAAGTAGTTTAACTACTTTTTTACTTAAGTAGTCAGTAGTGATACTCAACTACTTTTCTCAAGTAGTTTGCCCAGCTCTGTTCATAATGATAGTTTCTAAAATATTTTAAGTAAATTGTTGTTTACCAATAACCAATAAAGATTTCTATTTGTGTTCAATAATTTGTTACTTAATAAGCTGAGTTTTAAAATAAATCTTGTTTAAAAAAACATCAACTTATTAAGAAACACATTATTAAACACAAACAAAAATCTTTATTGGTCATTGGTAAACAACGATTTACTTAAAATAATTAGAATCATTCATAGTCAACCAATCTTAGTAGGTAACAACCTATCCGTCGTGATGTGGTTGCATCAACTCCGGTATAAAAAAAAAACCCGGGTCGCAGTGCCAAAACCCTGCCGACAATATAGTGTATTTGATAATACAGGCAGTGTGGCTTTATTATGCGAACTTATGTTGGTTTTTGGGCAAAATAAAAAATTGACTCCTTAATACACCCCTTAAAATAACAATTATTTTCTTAATTGCAATATTATTATCAATCGAACTTCTATACCAAATTATATACAACTTTCAGTAAATAATTCACTATCTGGAAAGTAGTGTTTTCATAAAATTTGTAAGTCCGGTCCTGTCGGGCCGATTTTATTAAAATTTTAGGGACACTTTTTAATTACTACTGGAGGGTTAAATGTCAATTTTGAAACGATTCTGAGAATTTTTTCGGTATTTTGGGGCCCAAAAACGTTTTTCAACCCCTAAAAACTACCCTTAAAAAGGCCCGATTACGCCCATTTTAAATAGGCTTCTTGCGGTGATGGATTTCAACACGTGGGCCAAATTTCGTTAAAATCAATTAACTCTTTCGAAAGTTATTGCCCGCACACATATATATATATATATATATATATATATATATATATATATATATATATATATATATATATATATATATATATATATATATATATATACGCTTATATATATATATATATATATACATATATATATATATAAACATTTTTAAAAATGGTGCCAAAGTGTTTAGGAGGTTATGAAACGTCGAGAAATTTTGGTCCGATCCCTAGGTCCCGCCATCCGACCGACGCCAATAGTGTATGTTGCCATATGGCAAATACACTAATAAACGGGCAAGTAACCCAGCTACTTTGATCATTTTCAGAAATTGGGACCAAGAACTACTGCGATCAAAATTGGAAGAGAACTACACCCCAAGCTTTTTCAAAGCAATATTCAAAACGTTCATCGCCAACTACGCATTATGTGGAATGAAAACATCGGTAATGGAAATAATAAGGTAAATTTCACCCTTCATTTCGCAAAATCTACATAGTGTTGCATCTTCCTTTTCATCAGAAGCTGGTTCTGAGAGGATTGTAATGATGACCCGACCTACCCCCAAATAAGGTTTGAGGTTTATCCTTTTTAAGGTCGTCATCGACTTCCCATCAGCTAAACAGACTAGAGTTTGCCCGTGGGTTTCCTCTCGTCTGCTGACTATCGTTCAGTCCTTCGTCTCAAGTCCTTGAAGAAGTTTAAGGCAATCAGTGGCCTTCGAAACCAGTGTGGTTTTTGGGACCCACATCAGGATTATATATGCTCTAATTAAGGTTTTTGCAGGACCCATCTTAAGAGTAGCTATTGCATTTTTCAGCCGTGAAATTGTAGCGTCATCTTTGCACGAAAAGACTAGCCCACTAGCTGGATCATACACACATCTGTCAAATTTCGGGAACACGCCCTTGATTTTGATGATAAGAGTGCCGATACGTCGCTAAAGAAGTTAAACTTCAAAATTAATTTGTTATATTTTTATCAGAACGTGTCAGCCAATCCTTCTCGGACAGCTGATCCTCTACTTCAGCGATAGCAACAGCATGTCAAAGTCCAACGCCACCTGGATTGCAGTTGGGTTAATAGGAATGAGTTTCATCAACGTGTTTGTCGGACACCACAGTGTCTATCATCGACTGTCCATAGGCATGCGTGTTCGAGTTGCCTGTTGTTCGCTTATCTACCGAAAGGTTAATATTTTAGTGAAAAATTCACGCAAATTGCAAATTTTCAATTTTTGAAGTCATACTTCTTTTGGCGGATTGACGGTAAAATTTCCCCCCTTACAGAAGTTGCGCACGCAGCATGCAACGAAAATGAGACACCATGAAGTTAGTTGTTAATTTAATATGAATGTACTACGTTTATCGACCAGGTTGAAATCGTCGATAAATAGATAGATGTAATCTTTATTAAGAACTACTTTTCGACAAATTTTGCTCATTTTTTTCACAAGCTCAAAATAATGTATTCTAATAAATCCCGAAGTTTCAGAATTTTTCAACGTTTAGAACACGAGATAATTAGCACTAAAGTTCGCAATTTTCACAGTCACTTCTCATTTGAGGCACGTAAAATTGCGAACTTTGTTATTAATTATCTCGTGTTCTAAACGGTCAACCATTCTGAAACTTCGAGATTTGTTAGAAAACGTTATTTTGAGCCTATGAAAAAAAATGAGCACGCTGGAACTACCTTAATCTGTAGATGTAAAATGTAAAATTAAGATATAAATATTATGAAATGAAATTTAAAATTATTTTTCTTATTCTTAGTTACTCAGACTGAGTAAATCATCAATGGGACAAACGGCGGCGGGTCAAGTCGTCAACTTGTTGTCAAACGACGTCAGTCGATTCGATCTTTTATTTATCTATCTTAATTATCTTTGGATAATGCCGCTTCAATTATGTGCCATCACCTATCTGCTTTGGGACAACGTCGGTCTGGCCGCAGTACCAGGCGTCGGTGCCATGTTTTTGCTCACTATCCCTGTACAAGGTAAAATATTTTAAATATCAAGTTACAGTGCTAATGATACCATCATATACTATTTTATGGGTCACCGAGCGGGGTAGAGTAGTGGTGAGAGCACTAGACCTACATTCGGGAGGTACCGGGTACGAATCCCGCCGGAGGCACCTACTGCTCTCGAGAAACGGTAATTCCTGTACCAGCCATCTTGTTGAGATTTGCCATTGTTTCCCCCAATTAATTCCAGATAAATATCGAGACGGTTTCTTATTCGAGGCCCATCCCCCTCCCTCCTGAGACACCGCGTTCGAATCCCGGCGAGGGCAGATGTGGCTGGGATTTTTTTCCTACTGCCTCTCGAGAAACGGTAATTCCTGTACCGGTCATCTTGTTGACGTTTTCCATTAATTCCAGATAAATATCGAGATGGGTCCTTATTCGCGGGCATGAACCATTATCGATTAAACTACCCACCTTATATCCTAATTATCTATAATTCCTTCATTCGCCCGAAACTATTAATTAAGTTAAAATTTTAAAAACCTAGAAAATAACGGGAATAGGTAGATGAAAAAAAGTAATGGTGCAAATGGCCTCTGTTATGACAAAGTCGAGAAACGGACGTTAAACTCATTATTATGTAGAAGGAAGTATTTCTTAAAAAAATTTACATTCACCAGCACCCAAAACTTCGGGTTCTTCACCGTCATATTAGGGATACTTGTGGAGCAAGTTGAAACTATAACTGCGTCTCAAACCATGAAGTGAGCGATTACAATGAGTTTGGGTCGTGCGCACGGAGTACACGGATAGACCCAATAAGCACGGTCTTTTGCATATGGCAAATTAATGACAGCATTACGCTGACATGCCGGAATAGTTTTGATATTTGCCAACAGTGACGGTTTTGCCCCTCCAAGAACACCAATTATAAGGACAATTAATTTAACAGAATCCCCTGGGTACTGCTTCCTGGGCTCAAAAGGCAGATCTTGATATTTTACCCGCTTCTCAGTCTTCTTTGCGGCTATGTTCGTTTCAGCAAGAGCTGAGAATTATTATTATAATTATTTTATGGCGCTATTTTTCAGGTTACTTTGGAAAATTGACGTCAAGAATCCGTCTTAAAGTAGCAACACGAACTGACGATCGAGTACTGATCATGAGCGAAATCATATCCGGAATTCAAGTCATCAAAATGTACGCTTGGGAGAAACCTTTCAATGCAGTCGTAAAATTTGCACGTTGGAGGGAAATGAAAAAGTTAAGTCAATCCGCATATCTTCGCGGTCTTTATGTGAGCATAATGGTGTTCACTGAAAGAACGACTCTCTTCTTAAGCGTCGTAACTTTCAGTCTCATGGGAAACGTAATTTCACCTCAAAAAGTATTCGCAATGGCACAGCTCTACAACATTCTTCAAGCAAGTATGGCAATAATGTACCCTCAAGCAATTACAATGGGCGCTGAAACATTGGTATCGATAAAAAGATTACAAAAATTCTTGATGCTCGATGAGAAAACTTCAGGGCACATAATGCTGAAACGTTCAGCCGAACCCGCCGATGGCATAACCCTAATCGATGTCAATGCATCGTGGGTGCCTGGCGTTCCAACTTTACAAAACATTTCGATAAGGATCAAACCAGGCCAGCTTTGTGCCATTGTTGGTCCCGTTGGATCTGCTAAAAGTTCTCTTTTGCAAATGTTATTAATGGAGTTGCCGAGCGAGGGATCGATGCGAATGGGTGGGAAGGTATCGTATTGTTCGCAAGAACCTTGGTTGTTCGCCGGCACCGTTAGGAATAACATTCTTTTCGGATTGCCTTACGAGAAGAACAAATATTTGGAAGTGGTGAGAGTTTGTGCTTTGGTTAAAGACTTTGAACAATTTCCGCGCGGAGATTTGACATATATTGGTGATCGTGGATCATCGTTAAGTGGTGGTCAAAAAGCAAGGATTAATTTAGCTCGAGCGGTTTATCGTGACGCCGATGTTTACTTGTTGGACGATCCTCTATCGGCCGTAGACACACATGTCGCAAAGCATCTCTTTCAAGAATGCATCGTCAATCGATTGAACAAATACACCCGGGTGCTGGTTACTCATCAGATTCAATTCCTCAAGGAAGCAGACCATGTCGTTGTTTTGAATAATGTATGTATATCTGACATGAGTATGAAACAGCCACCCATACCATGTTCGAATGTGAGGTTCTAACCTACAGGAGGACAATCATCTTTGGCTACATTGATGAGGATGGAATAGTTCCACAGGACAATCTAGTAGCCAATCTTCTGGAGCTCATAAGATGATCCTTAGCTGACTAGATTCAGTAAAAAGGGGACGCACAAAAATCCTTTCAGGATGTGGTGCATTTTGGTCAAGAGACCACCCCATTCTATTTTAATCTTTAATTTTAATCTGGCATGAGTATAAAAAAATCAAACGAATATTAACATTTGTTTTATAATTTAGGGACATGTTGAAGCTCAGGGAACTTACGAAGAACTGTTAGCAAGCAATTTAACTTTCACAAATTATTTACCGAAGGAAGTTGTTGTCGACGAAAATACCGAGAAAGAACTGATGAAAGCTGAAGAAATGAAAGAGTTGGTGAGAACAATGTCTATCAGGAATTCTAAAAGACTTTCAAATACATCAAAAATGGTATGATTCATTCTTTGTATATATATATATATGTGGAAAGCAGAGATGTACAAAATGGTTTTAAAAAAGCATTTAAATACAAAATGCAAAATACTTTTCAGATTTACTATTTCAAATGCAAAATACCAAATAGTTTTGCGTTTTGTATTTTAAATGCTAAATGCAAAATAGGTATTTTCAAAATACTTTTTCAAAATAAAATACCTTTTGGCCAAATCTCAGATATTTTTATTTATTTTAGGTATTTATCATGAGAAATAGAGACACAATGCCGAGCCGAACAAAAACGTCTAATAACATGGCACCTTATGCATGACATTTTGGTCATATTTATCAGTACGCGTATCAATAAATTCTGTTATGTTATTAATAATAATAATACTCACTTAAAATAATGTAAAAAACTTGACTAACGAAAAGAGAGCCATGGCTCCATTTTGTGAATTGTGTGGCCATTTATTTCGGTTGATTGTGCATCTAATTCTTATTTTGACTGGTACTGTTGCCAATGTTGGCTAAACTTAATCACAAAGTATTTTGCATTTTGAAATGAATATTAAAAATGCAAAATACATCTCGAACTGTATTTCAAATAAAATACAAAATGTTTTTTTACTAAAAGGCATTTAAATGCAAAATACAAAATAGATATTTTGCATTTTGTATTTGCATTTTAAATAAAAGTATTTCAAATAAATCGAATCTCTGCTGGAAAGCTAAAATTTGTCATATTTATAGATATAGTCTTTAAATGACATGAAATATTCATATATTCTTAGCTCGACAAATATGGGAGTTATAGGTCTAGAAGGCGTGTTTTAACTAGTCAACAAAAGTTAAATCTAAAATTCGCAAACGAAATCTAAAATTTGAATTTTGACTTAATCTTGTTATACAGAGTTACGGAGTCAGTGAGCCTTCAGTAGATGATTTGAGTCTGGAAGAAATCGTTGATCACGGCGAAGAAAAAATGGAAACCGGTGCCCTAAGTTTCGACATCTACAAACAATATTTCAAGGCCGGTGGAGGTCTCTGCAAACGTTTAACAATTTTCATAATTATTGTTCTTAGTCAAACATGTTGCAATTGCTCTGATTTTTGGCTCAGTATTTGGTATGTACTATAATAATATCTAGGACGTAATAGTTGTCGGTAACATTAAGTGACCTAGTGGCGCCGAAGTCTCTGAGCAGAATAGAATAAAATTTATTTACACCCTATTAATATTACGTAACTGATCACTAATGGTGCGAAGTATTCGCGAGTGTCCGCTAGTTATTAATAAATAATTACTTCCTTAATAAAAATTATAATTAATTACAATCTCTTTGACTGTTTCATAAAAATTTAATAGTTACCAATCAGAAGACACAATTATAATTGTTAAGGTAGTTGTCGTGGTACAATATTGTCAAAAAGTTATAGATTATACGCGCCACAAAAGTATACTAGCTTGTAGCTAAGTGATCTATAATTTGTACGCAAGACTGTACCCGTGGAAACGTAACCCATACAGTATTCATATGCATGTATACTTTTCTATAAATTGGTGAACTTTAAACCGTTATTTATAAATAATTAGACGGTCAAAAATGTTTTCTTATTTTTTTAAACTCATAACAAATGCATTGAAAGACTGTCAGTTTTTGGAAAGTTTCTGACAGTTAGTTCTTTTTTATAAATAAGAAACTGGTTCAGAACTACAGAGATCGTATACAATCAATGTTAATTATCCAATTTGTAATTGAATTTATCTCGGATTATATACGGTCGATCGACTTCAAATTTTCAGGGTACAGTCAAAGCCCTCTAAGTGCACGCTCTCTAAATGCACACGCTCTCTTACTGCACACGAACTCGCCCTCTAAGTGCACGTTCCCCAGCCCCCACTTCGAATAATCTGCGACCAATCACGTGCGACCGTAAGCGCGCTATTTTCAAACTTTCCATTTCCATCATATTCATAGAGTTTTAGAGATATTGTTTATAGCATCTGATTGAATAAAGATAGCTATAGGAGTTAGAAGAGTGGGGATGAAAAAGATCGTAGGGGAAGTGTGCACTTAAAGGATGGGCTCGGTTCCGAGCTGTGCACTTAGAGGGCTTTGACTGTAATTGTATTATCATATCCTTAATAAGTATACAAAAATTAAGAATTTTCTGACGGTGTGCCTTAACCACGACAACTACTTTAAAAACGAGCATCATCGGTCGAACAAAACTCTACATTTTAGTCGCGCGTTTCCCATTTATTGATTTTAGCGTTTTCTAGGACAAATCAAGAAGCCATTCGCAATACGCTGCTCGATCATTCAGAAGATGTTGTTGAGTATAATTCATCTGACACTGGTTCGACGTTTGATATCATTGATGACGAAGTAAAAAGGAACGAGACATTGGACAGTTTATTTTCGACCGAATTTTCTATTTACGTGTACACCGGCCTTATTATCGCGACAATAATAATTGTTTTGGTCAGATCGATGTTACTTTTCAACATGTGTATGTGCGCGTCAAGAAGACTCCACAACAAAATGTTTGCATCTCTTATTCAGGCGCCTATGAGATTTTTTGATACGAATCCGCCTGGACGAGTACTCAATCGATTTTCCAAAGACATAGGAACTATGGACGAACTATTGCCTCGTCTTTTGGTCGACACAATTCAGGTACAACAATTCAAACAGTTCTCAGTCTAAAAGCCAATTCAGACTAGCCGTTCACGGTTACGATTCACCGGTCCGGTTCGGTTTTCGATTAATATAGGCTGCTCACACTATCCCGATTCGGTTCTGCGATTATTCTCGGTGCGCATGCGCAATTTCGAAATATGATTTGACGTTTGATGTGTAGTTAAACGCCAACAACAAGTGGCTAGTCACGTGACTCCAGCAAGCGTTCTCATTGGCTACGGTTGCGAACGGTCCGGTTGAAATTAGAGCTGAACCTAAACGCTCGAACCGAACCGCAATCGGGAACGACTACGCCCTGACTGGTCGAGCTCCCAACCGGACCGGTGAATCGTAACCGAGAACGGCTAGTCTGAATTGGCTTTAATGTGGGCGCCAGACACAGACAAATATTTGAACAAAGACTTTGCTCACACATTTGAACACATGTTTGCTGCACCAGCCAGACATGCTTTGCAGACACTTTTAGCAAACGTGTCTGCCAAGTATTCAAATAGATAACAAACAAGATGGACGGTTAGTTTGTGGACATTTCTATTTTTATGATTTTTACTTTTTGGGTTCCATACACATGGTTCTTCGTCAAGTAACTCAATAAATTCAAGGACACTCTCGCTGCTCCAGTCTATCTTGCGACCGAACTAGAGTTGGGTAACTCAGATCTGAATCGGTTCAAAAAGCCGACTCCGACAGAAGATCCGTGAGAGCTGATTCACTTTTTTTGAGCCGACGGATCAACGGATCCGCATAACTCAGTGAAACACACAGAAACACATTTTACACTTACGTATTAGTTCTCGCTTTGATGCATCTGTCAGCTCAAATGACTCATGCATCACATGTTTGGCTATGCATTCTTGATTCTATACAGGTCGTGATATGATTGACTGAACTAGGTAACTCAGTGGCAGACTGCAGTAACATATTCAGAACTCTGC
Source organism: Venustoraphidia nigricollis (assembly GCA_034508555.1). Lineage (NCBI taxonomy): Eukaryota > Metazoa > Arthropoda > Insecta > Raphidioptera > Raphidiidae > Venustoraphidia > Venustoraphidia nigricollis. The sequence goes on from JAVRKA010000074.1 coordinate 1,253,557, forward strand.
TCTTTTTGAACCGGTTCAGTGAGTCGGCTCACATACGGGATCCAGATGCAAAGATGCAGATCACTAAAAAGACCCGTCCCATCTCTAATCTAAGGTCATTGTCAAATCAAATTTACTGACTATACTTTCTGCAACCCAGCATAAAAGTTCTCGATATACTCGTACTATATTGTTACTCTTCTGGGTAGAGTAGTGGTACAGCACTAGACTCGCATTCGGGAGGTCCGGGTTCGATTCCCGGCGGGGGCAGATGTGGCTGGGACTTTTTCCTACTGCCTTTCGCCGAGAAACGGTAATTCCTGTACCGGCCATCTTGATTGAGGTTTTCCATGGTTTCCCTCAATTAATTCCAGATAAATATCGAGGTGGTTCCTTATTTGAGGCCATGGCCGATTACCTATCAAACTCCTAGTTCAAAAATTACCTACCTTATCCTAATTTCCTGTAATTCCTTCATTCGCCCATTGCTATTATATAAGTTGAAGTTTAAGAAATGTAGAAAAAAACGGGAAGTGGTAAAATGAAAAATAGTAATGGTGCGAATGGCGTCTGTTATGACATAAAGTCGAGAAACGGACGTTAAACGCATTATTATTATTATTATTATTATTATTATATTGTTACTCTTAGTTGCTGCGAGTTCGAAATAATTTCTGTCGTCATGTCACTTTAAGTTTCGGTACCAATGATTGATATTAACGAAAAAAACGCCGCCCCATTAATTAAAGCATACTTAAAAGAGGTAAAAGTTCGGTATACATTCGACATTATATCGCACCCAAAATTCTTACAATAATTCAATAATAAATCACAGGTAATTGGACTTAATAAGACAAAAACAATCATGTCATTGTTAATATTACTTTCATGTATTAGTTATGAGCCTGATGAAGACTCGATAAAGAGTCGAAACGTCGCAATATTAACAATGGTATGATTGTTTTTGTCTTATTAAGTCCTGTGATTTATTATTGAATTATTGTTCGGTATACAATTTTCAAATAAACAAAATTTATTTAAAGTTGAATTTTTTTTATTATAAACGGGATGATTACACAAAAAACATTATTTTTTGTTATAATAGAAAACAGTATCATGGGTAATTGGAATAATGAAAATAAATCAATTTAAACACTCATTGATTGCAACGTTTCGTCTTTTCTTTAATTAAGACTTTTTCAAGCTCTCAATATGCTTAAATGATAGTAAAACTATGATATAATATGCAATTTGGCATTACAAAATGCATATTGAGAGCTTGAAAAAGTCTTAATTAAAGAAAAAGACGAAACGTTGCAATCAATGAGTGTTTAAATTGATTTATTTTCATTATTCCAATTACCCGTAATACTGTTTTCTATTATAACATATATCTGGAATTGAACTTTAAAGATGAATTATTTTTTGTATTAAAAATCAAAAATTGACAAACCGATTGCTCATAAATAGCGAGATAGTATACATCTTTTCAGAGGTAAATGCGTCTGACTTGTTTTGCAAACTAATTTATGCATTTTGCAGCGCGTAATTTAAACCAAAATAATGAGTCAAAAACTTTTAAAAATTGTGAATATCAAGATACTTATTGTCTTTACTAAAAATTGTTGTAAAATTCTAGACAGTAAAGTTTTTTTAACAACTTTATAAATAAAACTGCAGCGTTTATCATTTTACACACATTCGTAATAAACAGAAAAAGTATTTTATTCATGAATGTTTTCAACACGACCACACTTTTCGAAAAAATTTCTGTACCGCGAAATTGTTTTGTCTCATGTTTCAAATTTTGCCGTTTCTGGAAATTTGCCGCTCTGAGCACTAGTTCCTAGTGTAAATCCAGCGCAGGCTACGCGGTTGAAAAAAGGAGCTAATTGAAAAAATAGTCATCTTATGCTGTATCGTAAAAAAAATAATTACGCTTTCAGATAATGCTTGTGACTATTGGGATCGTTGTAATTGTTTCCATAGTCAATCCTTACATGGTAATTGCAGCTGTAATTGCCGCTGCCATGTTTTACAAGATACGCGATCTGTATCTTCTGACGGCACAAGATCTTCGAAGAATCGAGGGAGTTAGTAAGTGACTTTTTTTTAAATAAATTTTTCAGAACTTCTGTTAAGTTTTTACTTTCTTATTGCCATTAGCATAACTAGGATTTGAACTTGATGATAATCATAAATTGAAAAATTCTGAAGTCATTGATGTTGGTATTAAAAAAAATGCTTAGAAATAAAAATATATAATTTTTTTTCCAGCTCGCAGTCCAGTATTTTCGCACATTTCGGCGTCTCTAAACGGCCTCACCACAATAAGATCTTGTGGAGCCGAAGAAGCGCTCAGAGAACTGTTCGATGACCACCAGAATTTGCATACCTCGGCGTGGCACATGACGATTGCGTGTAGCGGAGCTTTGGGTTTCTGGTTAGACTTGCTCTGCGTCGCATTCATAGCTTGCGAAATTATTTGCTTTCTTTATATGAGTGGAGGTAAAAACTATAATATGGGAAAAAGTGTCTTCAGAACAATTCATTCCTATTTTGTATTTGCGTCTCACTAATACACCGTTCAGTTTTCCTGCTCTATTTTTAGTGTTAAACGAATATTTAAATTAAGGCTGTCGGAACGCTCTGAATTTATGCCACACTACGAGGCTAAAAAATGCCGTTGCAAGGGTGCCGCTGTCAGTTGATTATTCTAATTTTTGGAAATACATATTTGAAGATTTCCTACAATGTCACAAATTTCTTATTTGATACAGTAAGACCCCGCTTAACGCAGGAGATACGTTCCAATAAGTTCTTGCGCTATACGAAACAGCGCTAAACGAGGTCATCTAAATACATAGATAATCGGCATAAGTGCAACAGAACCGAAATTAAAAAAATGTGTTAGTTTTTTTTGTTTAATTTTGTAACAATTTATTACTGTTAAATACTTTTTTATCACGTTAATTATAGATTTATTTATTGCTAATATCGATTTTTGTTCATAAAACATTTATGAAAATCATAAATAAAAATTCGAGTAAGAAGGTAGGTATGTTCGTGATGAGAAAGGTTTCTCATTTGACATATTTTGCAGTTTTTTGTGAAGAAGTCATCTAATGTCGTTTGCCTTTTTCTGTTTCGTCCAGCAGGCTGTTGTCGATAGCAAGATATTGCATCAATAGGTACCTTTACACTTACACGCAATCCCGAGTGATTGGAGCGCCCCGTTCCAATCGCGCGTATTTTCGCGCGGCCAAGAACGTGGCGTTCCAAAATTTGTTTCTTTAAATTTACGACACTCCAATCGCGCGGTTTTGGTGTGTATCGTGAAACGTGAAGGGATAGAAGTGTTAGTGTAAATGAAAAAGCGTCAAGTTTCCCTCGCGATTGGCGTGAACCGTGGAATTTTAAAAATTCTAACAGTTTTGAGACGGTTTTAGGTTGTTTGTGGCATTTAGTAGCATGGATAAAATTATTTCAAAACGCAGAAAATTAAAATTAAAAAATTGAAGGAAAACCAACGAAACGTTGCAATTTTAAGAAGTTAAATCTTATTTTTAAAGTCCAAGTGCCCAAGAAAATTTATTCATTAATTAAAAATTGCTTTGTGCGTGGCCTGTATGCCTTTTCACAAACAGAAAAGGAGGTGTTGGGTAAAAGCATGGAAGGAAAATCGCAACAAATATGGGCATATGCCTCTATTACATGAGTTGCGTGATAATTTTCCGTTGGATTTTAAAAATTATGTGCGGATGGATCCGGAATCATTCCGTATTTTAGTGGAAATGGTTGGTCCAATAATTTCAAAACAAGATATCTGTAACACAATAGAAGTTTGTATCGTCAAAATTAACTAATTATAAAATAAACAATTAATCAAACATCAAAACGTATACTTACTAAACTGCACAAGGAAGAACGCGTAAAATAATTTTGCACTTTCTAACTACACGCCAGTTCGCTGGCGAAATGCCTGCAAGGTTAGCCTGCAGGTTTTAACTCGTTCCAAAACCGAGCGATTATTCCTATGTACACTGGCATTCTTTCGCGCGCGATTGGAACGGGCCGCTCCAATCACTTGAGATTGCGTCTAAGTGTAAAGGTACCTAATGACACTTCGTCTTGCCTTTGAACTTTTATCAACATATAAATCATTTTGTATAAACTGATCCATAATTTACGTTATAGTGGCTAAACTTTTTTTTTTAGAAACCGCGTAATAATGAAACAGCGTTAAGCGAAATCTTACTGTATATTGTTTTGATATTTATCAAGACTAATTTTGTTTTATCTGCTGCAGAAAACTTCAACGGCAGCTCAGTCGGTTTGGCGGTATCTCAGTCCTTTATCCTAGCGGGGATGTTGCAATACGGGATAAAACAATCGACGGAAATGGTTAGTCAAATGACGAGCGTTGAACGCGTTCTCCAATATACGAAACTGGATAAGGAAGGACCATTCGAAACCCCAGAAGGTTAGGATTTTATTTAATATTGTCATGGGACATAGATAATTTCGGTTTCATATAGTTTTAGTTTAGTGTTGGGTCTTTTTAAGACAACATGAATACTCTGCATTGTCGACCACATTAACATCTTTAGCGACGTATCTGTTTGAAAAAAGTAAAAATCGAGGGGAAGTAGAATTGTCCCCGAAAGGGGAAGTTAGTTTGTCTCCTAAATTACATGAAACTGACAAAGATAGAATTTTATAGCGTGTTGCTAAGTATGTGTAAATATTATTAATTAGTTTGACATAACAAAAAATTAAACTTGGGAATAATATTAAAAACTAAAGAAGTTAAACTTCTTATGTGAGCTTACGAGGGTGAGGCTCATTATAATTTTTTATTTTATATTAATAAATCAATTTGATCATTATAATAGCTCCAGAAATACAGGCTTGTAGCGGCTTCTGTTTTCGGCATTTTTTAAGAAGAGATTGTTAAATTATATTTTTATTCAAAACTATCAAAATTGTTCTTTAAAATATTTAAGGAGAATGGTTCAAGTTTAGCAATGTTTCGCTCAATTTATGTTACAGGTAAAAATCCACCTCGAAATTGGCCTAGCGGTGGAGGAGTGGAGTTTAGTAATGTCTATCTGCGATACGATAAAAATGAGCCGCCTGTCTTGAAGAATTTAAATATTGAAATCAAACCTGGCGAAAAAGTAAGTGCGTTATTGCAGTTTATTACTCGATTTCGCGAAAGCAAAAGAGAATAATGTATTCGTATTCCTTTTTTTCTGTTTATTTCATGAAGATGTGTCCAATTTTATTTATTGCGCATGCGTAATAAATAAAACTGGACACATTTGCAAGAAAGCGCATGCGCAAATTTAAAAAAGTAACTGAAATTTTCTGACGTTTTGTTTATTTAGATCGGCATAGTTGGAAGAACTGGTGCTGGAAAATCGTCACTGATCTCGTCACTGTTTCGATTATCGCCGATCGAGGGCGATATCGTCATCGACAATGTCGATACGAAGGAACTCGGCCTTACCGACCTACGCTCACGAATCTCGATCATTCCTCAACAGCCGATTTTGTTTTCGGCTTCGCTCAGAAACAATCTAGATCCGTTCAACCAGAGCGATGATTTGACGATTTGGGACGCGCTTGAACAAGTAAGACCAAAGAAAAACCCAGAAAATATTCCCATAGTTGTGTTTCGCACATACTGCACATACTATTTTATCATTCCAACCCACTAGTGGGGAATGGTAGGTACTAACCGGGGTCCAAATTCACTTTTCAAAATTATACAATAACTATTATTCGTTTTGAGGTATAATACGTGCCACGGTTCTAAAAGGTTCTGAAGTTAGATGCAAATGGAGGCTTGCGCAGATACAGTCGGTTGAAAAACTACAAACTCGCGCTATATTATTATTTTTAATTTTTCTTTAATCTAAAGGTCTAATTTCTTGCATAAAGTCATCCAAAAAATGATTTTTCGTGCTTGTCTATGCAAAACTGTATTAGGCATCTTGATCAATTAACAATCAAAGAAACAACTTAACAATAGCGTACTGGACTGTACTTTAAAGCAGGAAAGCGACAAGTGACACGACAACCAGCAATCACCGACGAGCGCACGTTCTGTGCCGGCAATTGGGAGGTTGTGGGAGTCTTCCTTTCCCACAAAACAACCAGGACGGCTGTAAAATATGCATTTGCGACGCTGTTTGTGACTAACTTTAGAACCTTTTAGAACCGTGGCGAGTATTATAACCCGAATCTAAAAAACATATTTTTAGAAAAAGTCTCCGCATCTGTTTGCCTGTGAACACTAATACACGTCAAACCGATGAGTGGATTGAAACCAATGTGTTGTATCGAAGTATCACATAAGGCTGTCGGAACGCTCTGAATTTAAGCCAAAAATAGGGCTTCGGCCGATAGCTGATTATAGACTTATTCGTCAACATTTTGCAAAAATTCTTTCTCTATAACGAAGAAAAAAGGCGAATCTAGGTCTCTTATGGAGTACTTTTGGAATTTATGTACGATTTACTAGAAAAAAGTTGGCATTAATTGTGCCAAAAAAACACACGTTTTCAAAATCACACTATGACCTTATTCGTACTTATTTCACAAAATTGTTCCATCACAAACCTAAAGTGACTCTTCCGTTTTCGGAAAAGTTTTATAAATCTTCAAAATATTTCCAAAAGTTAGAGTAATCAATTGACAGCGGCACCCTTGCAACAGCACTTTTTAGCCTCGTAGTGTGGTGTAACGTTCCCTTCCTTTTATTTGTGTGTCTAGGGGTGAAAGGGCCGTACAAAATAAAAATCAATCTCTTCTTTATTTTATATTAATTAATGACACTTTAAATTGAAGAATATTGCTCACCATGAGCGTTTATTCGAAAATTTAAGCGTTTTTTTTACATACAAATTAAAACAAAAAACCGCTTAAATTTTCTAATAATCGTTACGGTGGCTTAAAATTCAGACCGTTCCGACAGCCTTTAAGTGATTGCAGGAGTATCGCAGGGTGTTCAATTTAATCATGTTTATTAATAATCTCGCAGGTTCAGTTGAAAAGCGCGGTAACCACATTGGATTTCGCAGTAAATGAAGGCGGAAGCAACTTTAGCTTGGGGCAACGACAACTTATTTGCTTGGCGAGAGCAATTTTACGAAAAAATAAAATACTCGTACTCGACGAAGCAACTGCCAACGTAGATCTTCAGTAAGTAGACTGTTTTTATCCCGTTTCTGACTAAAACAAAAACGTAGGGCGTATTTGAAATATTTCTTTTCGAGGGCTTGAAAACACAGTTTTCGAGATAAGTCGTTATTATTAGTGTATTTGCCATATGGCAGCATACACTATTGGCGTCGGTCGGATGGCGGGACCTAGGGGTCGGACCAAAATTTCTCGACGTTTCATAACCTCCTAAACACTTTGGCACCATTTTTAAAAATATTCAAGTTGACAAATATTCTAAAATATAAAATTGCCTGATGAAGTAGAAAAAAAATCTACGAAACGTCGCAAATTTAAATTTTTTTTTTTTTTTTTAAATAAATGACAAGATAATATCACTAAAATATATCAACAAATATTCTAAAATCTAAAATTGCCTGATGAAGTAGAAAAATAATCTACGAAACGTCGCAAATTTAAAAAAAATTTAGAATTTTCTTTTATTTATGTCCAATTATCCAATATCTACAAACATATTTTTAAAAATGTTTATATATGTGTGTGCGGGCAATAACTTTCGAAAGAGTTAATTAATTTCAACTAAATTTGGCACACGGGTTGAAATCCATCACCGCAAGAAACCTATTTAAAATAGTTTTTAGGGGTCGAAAAATGTTTTGGGTCCCAAAATACCGAAAAAATTCTCCGAATCATTTGAAAGTTGAAATTTAACCCTCTGGTAGTAATTAAAAAGTGTCGCAAAAATTTTAATAAAATCGACCCAACAGGACCGGATTTACAAATTTTATGAAAACACTAGTTTGCAGATGGTGAATTATTTACTGAAAGGTGTATATAACTTGGTATAGAGGTTCGATTGATAATAATATTGCAATTACGAAAAAAAAAATGTTATTTTAAGGGGTGTATTAAGGAGTAAAATTTTTTATTTTGCTCAAAAACCAACTTAAGTTTGCATAATAAAGCCCCACTGCCTGTATAAGCAAATACACTATATTGTCGGCAGGGTTTTGGCACTGCGACCCGGGTTTTTTTTATATATTGGTGAAAGTGCGTACTTTCGACCGGGTCTGAAGAAAAATAGTATACACTACACGAGCAGAAAGCTGAAAGTTCCACACTGCGCGCAGTGCAAGATATTCAACTTTCGGCTCTTGTGGTATCATATACTATCAATGACTTTTTTAAAGGAGATTAAAACATTTTTTTAAGTTTTTTAGAACATTAATCTGTTCTTAGCAACAAAACTTCCGATCAGACTAAAATAGGCTTTTTTGTTGTTTTTTTTAAGGACGGACTCTTTGATTCAAACAACGATAAGGCAAAAGTTTTCAACGTGCACAGTTTTAACTGTGGCGCATCGTCTCCAAACAATTATAGACAGTGATCGCGTTCTGGTGATGGACGCCGGTCGCGCCGTTGAATATGATCACCCGTATGTTCTGCTGCAGAATGCAGATGGCGTGTTTTACAAAATGGTCGCCGAGACGGGCTCCACAATGGCACAAGAATTGCACGACAAGGCGGCTGAACATTATTTAAATAAAAGCGACAAAATTACTAAATTGTAAAATAAAACAAAAATCGTGTGAGCTTAACGGGGAAGTGAATCTTCTTTAGAGTTATGAACTCGCTTCATTGATACGTTATCAATTTTGCGTGATCGCAGATACGTCACCAAAGAAGCTTCACTTCAAAAACCCGGCGTTCTTCATTTCGAAAATCACAAAACCGTAAAAATAAAATCAACCACTGTTTACAGTAAGATCCCGTTTAATGCGGGAGATACGTTCTAATAAGTTCCGGCGCTATACGAAACAGCGCTAAACGAGGTCATATTTATACGTAGCTAATAGGCATAAATAAAACAGAACCGAGAATAAGAAAATTTGTTAGTTATTTCTTTAATTTTGTAGCATTTATTGTTAAATACTTTTTTATCGCATTAATTATAGATTTATTAATTGCTAATATCGTTTTTTGTTCAGAAAACACGTATGAAAATCAAATAAAAGTTCGAGTAAGAAGTTAAGTTTGTGATGAGGAAGGTTCCTCATTTGATATATAATCTGTTTTTGCGAAGAAGTCATCTAATGTCGTTTGCCTTTTTCTGTTTCGTTCAGCAAGCTGTTGTCGATAGCAAGATATTGCATCAATGACACTTCGTCTTGCCTTTGAACTTCTATCAACATTTGAATCATTTTGGAAAAACTGATCCATAATTTGCGTTATAGTGGTTGAACTTTTTTTTTAGAAACCGCGTAATACTGAAACAGCATTAAGCGAAGCAGTGTTAAGCGAGGTCTTACTGTATTCACAAACGACGATGTGATGTGTTGACTGTTGCCCGAAATGTTGCCGTAATTTTAAACTTAACTTTGAAACAAAGCTGAGAGTTAATGAATATTAATTACATTTAAAATACTATTTTGTAGCTTTAATTTACTTAGAACTGAAACGGATCTTCTAAATTAAAAAATAATGTCGGAGGAGTGTATCTTGTAAATATGTTTTTCATTATTAATGCATCACAAGCGACGTAGAATCAGAGATAAGGGTTTAGAATATAATTTTTTGTTTGGTGGCTACACTAAATCTCCATAAGGTAGAGTTGCGTAACTCAGATCTGACTCCGACAGAAGATCCGTGAGAGCCGACTCACTTTTTTTTGAGCCGACGGATCAACGGATCCGCGTAACTCAGTGAAACACTTAACACACAGAAGCACATTTACAACTTACGTATCAGTTCTTGCTTTGATGCATCTGTCAGCTCAAATGACTCATGCATCACATGTTTGGCTAAGCATTCTTGATTCTATACAGGTCGTGATATGATTGACTGAACTAGGTAACTCAGTGGCAGACTCCAGTAACATATTCAGAACTCGGCTCTTTTTGAACCGGTTCAGTGAGCCGGCTCACATACGGGATCCAGATGCAAAGATGCAGATCACTAAAAAGACCCGTTTTTGCCATCTCTACCATAATGCCTCAGCCACACACTCGACGAGTGGCATGGGAAGTAGCGAGGAAAGGAGGCAGAGACGTTGTGTGGCCGCGTTACTCGTCATGCCGCACGTCATGCTCCTCGCCATGCCCAATGCTCCCTCGACTGTCGGTTTTTTGTGCGCGAGTCAAAGGACCAGCAACATACTCCCGCGCCACTCAGTACGCATCAAGCGGTCTAAGAAAGGCATAGTGCGCGCGCTGCCACAGTATCGACCTCCATTGCCGAAAGGCGAAAGCCGAGTGCGGAGCGTCGCGAGTACAGCAGTGTCTGGCCGCTTAGGGCAACATCGCGACAGCTCGATGAGCAGAGCGAGGAGCAGTGCGAAGAGCATAGTCTGGCAGTAGGGTAAGGTATACATATTTTTAAAACGATGTAATTGGTCATAACAATAATAGTCTTGACAATAAAAATAACAATTATAAAACACTCACCAATTTCTGCAGAAGTCCTTTTAGGCCATCAAGTTCTTGTAGACGTAGTAGAAATATGTACACTAACACCAACAATATAATTAGATTTATAACACTATTCGAGTAGTAAGTTCTAAACACAATTATTTATAAGTATAAAAATTATATTTTAAAATTGTACGAATGTCAATAAATATTGAAATTTTTACTGTAAATTTTGTAAATTTGTAAATAATAAAATATATATGTTATGAAACATACATTACCACTCATTCGAATCTTTTATAGTATCCATATTAATAACGAAAAATAAAGGATTTCATCACCTCTCGCAATAACAACCGACACTGAGTTTAAACTATTAATACATACTTTTGCAGTTCAATAACACAAAATTATTATACGAGTTTCAATAAAAACCGCCAGCTATCGACGTTATCTGAGCCTAGTACTTACAATTAATGTTAATAAACTGATTTATCACATAATTTTTGTTTAGAAACTACATTGGACAACTCGGTTTAAAACTAATTTAGGTATATATTTTGTTTAGTCAGTAAATTAGTTTAGATTTTAGAATGCGTTGATTGTTCAAAAAACTGCGTGTAGCGTTTTCTTCTCTTGTTTATTTAATTAACGTTTTGTATTTTATGAAGAAATACGTTAGGTATTAAATTTATTTTTAGATGTTTTAATTAAAATGTAAGGTATAGTATAGCACATGTTATATAAACGATTATTAATTAATTAAATTTTAATTGTTTCCTAGGGACTAGAAGTATTAAATTTAATGTATCTTATAAAGCCACGGATTTTAGAAAAGTATCAGAATTTAGTTAATTGTTAATATTGATAACGGAGTTCTGATATTTCTATTTTCTGTTTAAAATATGAGAAAGAACTGAATGTATTTTAGTACAATGTTTTAATGTTCTGACCTTGGCAAGGACGCAAATGAAATAAGATAATTAAATAATTATTGACTGTTAGGTAATCTCTAACAGAGATTATAGATTTTAACATTTTACTGAATAAATTTTATATATTGTGTTAACACAATACAATATTATTATATAATTGTTTTTCGCGAACACGTTTTGAAAAATAACAAAATTACGTAGACAGGCCAATTCTACCGCGGCGTTAACTTGATATCATGTTCGAAAAGTGTTTTGACAACTGTCACTGTTTTTTACTTACTAACCCATCATTGTCTTTACATGGATCAACATTAAATTAAACAATTCACAATATATAATCGCATATTAAAGCTAAAATTTGATTAAATCAACACCTGTCAACACAACCCGGCGCTGCACTTCGATTCACTTGTTTCAATTTTTACGTTGAAACAATCAACCAACCTTGAAAATAATAAAACAAAATATTTTTTTAAAATGGGTTTAGGGGGATTAACGGTTAAAAAAAAGACAGCTGGTACACAATAAGAACGTATTTTTAACTAGCAGCTACCCGCAGCACTGACGCAATTGTTTTTTATAGCCCGCTCGACAGCGATAACAGTAGGGAAGCCTCCGACTCTATCATATTTATTTTTATATATAAGGTTTAATCATACTTTGAAGACGGCATAATAAATTTCTTTAATTTTAACCATTCAAGCCGCAAAATTTATCAAACATTGACTGCTTAAAAAAAATATCTGAATATAGCAGTTTCCACTAACTGCAATTTTGTGCACTGAAAATGTCTCTAGCTTTTGTTACCATATGACAAACGATCCAAACATACAGAATGATTTTTAAGTTCAAAAATAAGAAAGAAAGCCATTCAAAGTCATTATCAAGTATCTTGCTGCCTATTTGAAACAAAACGGGGACAACTTCGAACAATTTCTGTGAATACTTGATAATGACATAACATATTTCCATAGTGACATAACATAGCGCCAGGACCGGCCTCAAAATTTAATCAAATTTAATTAAACTTTGAATGACTGTTTCTCTCTTATTTTTGAGTTTTGATAAAAAAGTTACTTGAAATATTTGTTCGTTTATTGAATTTCTACGCGCCGTTAAAAAAAAAGAAACAATTTAAAATTCTTCTGTATTTAGTACACAAATGTGCAATGAGTGGAAAACGCTGTAACAAAAAAAAAATCAACAAAATCCTAGAAATAATGATAAAATAAAGTAAAAAACCTTCATTTATTTTAAAAAATTACATAAAATATAATAAACTTTTGAATCTATAATAAAAAATATAACCATTCTAGTTTTGTAATTTTATGTTTACTTATTTGCTACGCTAAATGCGACAAATCGTCCAATTCGGGTGGCGGCACGATTGGTTCATTTTTAATCGTACCTTGTGAAAATATTGGCTTCGGTACAACCGATATGGGCGGCTGCTGCACTACCACCGGAGCCTTAAAATCATAAAACAAACATTAACCACGATATGCACGAACCAGTTTTTTTTTTTTCCTATAACCGTAATTGTTTAAAACAATATTTTAACTTATAAGGACCAAATACTACAATAAAACAATTCAATCAAAATTTCAAAATACTTATTATTTTTTTTTTTATAAATATCAGAAGTACAATTACTTAAAAATCTTTTAAGACTACCACCTACGTAAAAAGTTTTCAAAATAATATAAAATTATAAAATAATACTGTCAATAAGTTTTTTATACTATTGGATTTATAATGCTTAAAAATAGCATTGGGTATAATGCACACAATGTTTTGTTTTTATACTTTGTTTTGTTTTTTCTTTGTTTAAAACAAATGCAACATAGTATATACCATCTCACGACAGCTGTCTTTTAATAAGATAGCGTTTTAATACTTTAGAGAGCAACCCTGGATCTAAGGGGGGGGGGGGCAAATCGGTGCAGGAATGTCAGGGGCCAAAATCATAATATAATAGGAAATAAAGAGTGCAAAATTAAAGGGTTCTTATTCTCCGCTCCCGGTCACAAAAAATGCCATCCATTATACATTTATGAGTTTTTGAAGTTTAACTTCTTTAGCGACATATCTGTATGAAAAAAGTAAAAATCGAGGGGAAGTAGAACTGTCCCCGAAAGGAGAAGTTAGTTTGTCTCCTAAATTACATAAAACTGACAAAGACATAAGTTTATAGCGCGTTACTAAGTACATGTAAATATTATTAATTAGATAACAAATAATTAAAAGGATAGTTTTTGGGGCAGATAAATAATTAGTTAATAATCGTTTTGTTTAACACGACGTTTCGTAATAATTTATTACTTCGTGTTAAACACAAAATTTATTAACTAAATATTTATCTGCCCAAAAAACTATCCTTTGAATTATTTGTTATATATAAAAATAAGGAGCTGAACTTTTCGTAAAAAAATTATTAATTAGTTTGACATAACAAAAAATCAAATTTAGGAATAATATTAAAAACTAAAGTAGTTAAACTTTTTATGTGACCTTATAAGGGCGAGGCTCATTATAATTTTTTTTAAACAATTTATCTCAACCGCTGGAGAGAGGAGACGTCACTATCAAGTTTCTGCTCTGGTTCGAAAAAATCGTAGATCTGGGACTGTTAGAGAGATGAATAAAATTAAAATATTATAGAATCATAGTGGAGAAAACAATTTTTTTTAAAGAAAATTACAAACAATGGTCAGTCGATTATGAGAATTATTCACTTACTAACCTCATAATCGATTATCATATCTCATTATAATTATTCAATTATGTAAATTTCGAATACTGGCTGAAGGCTAAAACCAAGGCCAACAGAACAGTTTAAAAAAAATGTAAATCATTCATGATTGGACGTCACTAAAAATTCGAGTAAAATATTCAGTTAGCAAGCCTGAATATATCAAAATTCACGTTTACCAACCCCGCAAATTTGGAACTATAGAATGTAAGTTTATAGAAACAAAAAATTGTGATGAATAATTAAAAAAAAAAAACGTATCGGTTTTCAAAAATACTATTTCTAACCATAAACTTCAATATATCAAAGAATTTTCGGAATTAATTTTAGAGACGTTCATCTTAAAACAGATGAAACTAGATTACTCTATTCAAGTTTGTAGGCTTTCACGATCGGAGTTGTTGTAAAACTTCTTGGCTTCCGGGCTTGTACGCCGTGGTCCATTGCTATTTCTACCTGACGTTTAGTCTACAACTGCGGTAGACATTAGAAATGTCCTTCTAGGCCGCTCACAAGTAAGTGTGTAGACGACTGCAGCTCCTTCTTCTTTTATGCAAAATAGATATTGTGTTCTCTACTCGGTCGTAGTTCGCTCTTCTCTGATTGGTTGTTGGATTCAGTAGTTTAGTATGCCTCAGTGCTGTATCTAAGCAAAACCTGGACACCAGCACTGAGGCATACTAAATTAATGAGTCCAACGACCAATCAGAGAGAAGAGCGAACTGCGACCGAGTAGAGAGCACTAAATCTACTTTGCATAAAAGAAGGAGCTGCAGTCGTTGACACACTTACTTGTGAGCGGCCTAGAAGGACACTTCTAATGTCTACCGCAGTTGTAGACGAAGCGTCAGATAGAAATAGCAATGGACCAGCGCACAAGCCCGGAAACCAAGAACTTTTACACTAGATTACTCTGTAAAAATTCACCGGTATTTTTAAAACTCTACATCTGTAGTATCTACCTGAGTGACCATGGGTGCTGTAGTAGTTTGCGAAGCACTAGCCATACAAACAACAACCAATTTAGGAGCGGCGGTCGGCGTTTTGGAGGCCTGCGCTGTACTCGTCGTCGTCACAAACTTCACGACTGTATTACCCTGTTGCGATTGTTGCACAGCGCTAGGCGACGGCAGCTGCCCGGCAGGAGTTTGCGGTCTCTGCGTTACGATCACATATTTCTGATTGGAGCTCTGAGCTTGCTGTACTTGCCGCGGCGTTCCCATGACTATCGTTCGACTCGGTGCATTGATACCGGCCGTCGGTACGGTCAACCCCGGTACCGACGGAGGTCTCGTCGGTCCGCAACCGGCTATTACGCTCGTCGTCGACGTCACGACGCTTGACGGCGCTACCGAACTTACGGCCGGCTGAGTACGAGCTTTTACGACGGCCGATTGAAGCGACGGACCGAGGTAACCGTACTCGTTCTTGTATTCCTCGACGTAATCGGGAGGTGAACGTATCATTTTCAATATCGGTGCTAAAACTTTGACACAGAGGTGTTTGATGTGACCGGCTGCTATTTTGTCAACGTTACTCAAAATCGGTCCTTCCAAACTCATTTCAACTCTATCCGAAATGTATTTTATTCGAGGCACGACGAAAACTTTTATCACTTCGGCACCGAGCTCCGACAAGCCTTCGATAGCTCCGTATAAACTAGATAAAGGTGTCTTATCGCCGTTTAATGCGCGACTGAACATTCGAGTCACCCTTGTTTGTATGTTGTTTGTACTTGTGTTGAAGTTTTTGCAGATTTGCGCCATTAATCGAGATGCAAAATCACGCAATGCCCAGTGATTATCGAGTTCTGGACGCATGCATAATTGCCGTGATACGATGCAAGTCGATACCGACGGTATTAACTCGTGTAACTGAAAACATCCGAAAATTATTTTCTATTATTCAAATTATTCATTACAATTGCGTTGCATTTTTGTTTTGAGTTAGACAAGAGCATGAATACAATCTATTATGTCTTACTTAACAGAGAGTTTGAATACGACATTAGACTGCTCTAGCATGTATGATAACTGTAATTATATTATCACAATCTAAGGTCATTGTCAAATCCAATTTTTTACACGGTTTTGTGCAACCCAGCATATGAGTAAAATATGCAGTATAGGTGAGCAAAATATTACCAATAGCGAACCTAGCTGTTGGGTTACTATAAATAGAATAGCGATGTTGACTGTGCTCAAATAAAGACATAATTTTAACGAAAAGTGGTAATTTCTATGATAGAAATACTAAAAAACACTATATTTTTCCTTATTTTTAAGGAATTTAATTAATATTTAATAAATAAAACCTAATAATCCACTCTAAAGTCACGTGACAACAGACACAAATCAGAGCGCATGACGTCATAGAGTCAGCCGCTGTCAAAAAACTTCATTGTTTGGTTAATATTTAGTGTGTAATTTATTCGAAAATTTCTTTAAAAAAAGACTGCAAGGAGTTTTAACGTCATGGAAAGTGTATTTATTAAGGCTAATAGTTCGAAAACTTAGAATTCATGTTTTGTAACAAGAATTACGAAAAATTTTTTCATAACCGCATTAATTTACTACCGTTTATGAGCACAGCCTCCTACTTTGTGACCGCATCTATAGAATGGTAGCTCCTGCGTAAACTTTTGAGCCTCCTTTGGTATGACCAGGTGACGTCACGCGACTACTATTGGCGTTTTGGACCGAAATTTGAAACGGGATTTAAAATACATGATTTTTAAGGCTCGAGTTATAATAAAAATAATAAATATTTGTGGCTATATTAGGCACTTATGCACGATTTAAAACACTTTCCCAAAAATAGTCAACATCCCTATTGAAGCTTATTGACGGGCGTTATTCTTCCAGATAGACGTTATGTTCTATTTTAAAATAAACGCGTAATTACATTGCTGTCAGAAACGTTATTGTGTAACACTTATTATTAATTAATCATATGCTAATACTTACATATTTCTCTAGATATAAAGATTGATTATCGAGCAGCGCTTTAACCATCCTCATCAAATAAATGAGCAACGCCAGGTTATTCTGTACAACATTAACTCGAACACCTTCAGCAATGAAAGTGCACATGCGCGGTAACATTTCATGCAGTCCGGGATCGCAAGCCAAACTCTGCAGTGCTTCAGCTCTCCTGCCCTCGTCGCTGCCGACACAGGCCTCCGTGATCTCCTTATAGTACAATTGTTGTTCGACCGATAACTCATGCGTGGCCAGTTGTTTCACGTGCACCGTCTCGACGTTACGCAGTTTTTGTACTTTTCCCGTGCTAGGTTTACCGGCCATTTCTTTCGTCGATTTGTTTAGTTTGCTTATTGGATCGATCGATTCCATCTGAAATTTGTTTAATAGAAGAAACTAGGTTATAAGCAAGGTTACTAAAATACTAGAAGGTTGGGCGTAAGAAGCTATAAATATGGTCACATCTGTGATTGGTTGAGTCGTTTGCTTATGTCACATGGCTTTTTCACGTGAGACTTTTTCCAACTTCTAAAAAGTTATGAAGTTAGTCACAAACAGCGACGCAAATTTTTATTTTGGAACCGTCCTGGTTGTTCTGTGGGAAAGAAAGATTCTCACCACCTCCCAGCTACCGGCACAAAGCGTGCGGTCGTCGGTGATTGGTTATCGCTGGTTGTCGTGTCACTTGTCGCTTTCGAGCTATAAAGTACAGTCCAGTACGCTATTGTTAAATTGTTTCTTGGATTGTTAATTGATCAAGATGCCTAATACAGTTTTGCATAGACAAGCACGAAAAATAATTTTTTGGATAACTGTATTCAAGGAATTAGACCTTTAGATTAAAGAAAAATTAAAAATAATAACATAGCGCAAGTTTGTAGTTTTTGAACCGATTGTAGCTGCGTAAGCCTCCATTTGCATCTAACTTTAGAACGTTTTAGAACCGTGGCGCGTATTATGCACGTATAAACTTACTAAGTTCGTTAAATTTTCAGTTTTATATGCTTTTGCGATTAAATTTCATTCTATCATTTCAAATACATAAAAATCAATTAAAATTTACGATTTATTTCTTCCACGTTATCTGAGTTTTCGCTTATCCGAGGCACCTCCTCCCCACATTACCTCGGATAAACGAGGTTGTACTATAAATATTTCATTGGTAGCTATTTGTAAAAGTAGAGTTAGTATAAAAATAGTAATAAGCACCCCACGCTTTTTTACAATAAAAAAATATTTTTCACCTTTTAATTTGGTTTGCTATTAAAGCATGTTCTTTAACTATTATTTATTTTTTAGTCATATTTTTTATCCTGATAATCCTGGTCAGGATAATGGGACAAACTTATTAAATTATTGTATTGTCATCGGTCCTTGATAAGTGCGCAAAGTTTCAGTTTAATCTGACGCTTTGAATTTCACGTTCAAAAATTCCATTACAAACATACCGGTAAAACTATTAAAAGCATGTTAAAAATAACCTTTTGAACTTCTTTTGAAACCGGTGGAGGATTTTCCGGAATTGTAGGTTGAACACCATCAATGCACAGCCAGTGTGCTCTGAGGGTAACTTCCAGAGGAAGTTTCGGCGGTGGAGCTTGAAGAAGATCATTTAAATCCAACTCCTTGTCGTCAGTGAAATGTAATTCTCTGCCGCCGCCCGATGCAAAACGAAACGGTAAAGAATCGGGAGAAAAAAATCCATATTGAGGCTAAAAACAACAATTAGGTTAATTTTTTTTTTTAACATTGATGAGATTTCTAGGACTCACCTCGATATTTTTAACTTTTAAAGCATGATCCACGTCTTGAACAGATAACTTCTGCCGTTTAGCATGATGCATAAACTTTGCGGCGTCTTGAATTATTGTTTTTAACCTATAAGAAATGTCATCGGCCAACTCTTTAGCAGCTTCGTCTGGTAAATTACCTACTCCGATGCTCTCGGCAATAACTTTCATTGACTCCAACGAAAGTGTTGTGCCGTA
Source organism: Venustoraphidia nigricollis (assembly GCA_034508555.1). NCBI lineage: Eukaryota > Metazoa > Arthropoda > Insecta > Raphidioptera > Raphidiidae > Venustoraphidia > Venustoraphidia nigricollis. The sequence goes on from JAVRKA010000074.1 coordinate 1,272,787, forward strand.
GAGAAGGTCTGCTTCACTCGTTTTACTCATTTCTACGGAAAAATTACACTTCCCTCATTTTGCTCGGTGAAGAAAACTGGATATTTACTGTTTTCAACGCTGTCACGAGCTTCTATTTCAGTGCTTCCCAAACTTTTCCTATATCGGAACACTTCACAAATCCTGTAGAGTGAAATTGTAGCGAAATACAGGTGTTCCAATTTGCGCGGGACGACGCGATTTCCATGTCTGTAGACGCGTTTCGATTCAATATATTGATCGGGACGCCGAATGTCTCAATTTTAAATTTAGGATTAATCGGTAATAGGGTTGTTGACTTTCTTTGGGAAAGTGTTTTAAAACGTGCAAATATTTATTATTTCTATTTAAATACGTCTCAAGCCTTAAAAATCATGTATTTTAAATTCTGTTTCAAATTTCGCTTCAAAACGCCAATACTCGTCATTTGACTGCCGTGACGTCATGCATTCCTAAAGCAGGAGACTCAAAAGTTTACACGTGAATTACCATTCCATAGATGCGTGTTTTGTGCTCATAAACGTTGGTAAGCTGATGAGCTAATGAAAGGTTTTTCGTAATTGTTGCTATAGTTATATGTAATTTGACGCTTCCTATAGATAAATAATAATAAATTACATACTCTAAATATTAACCAAACAATGAAGTCTTTTGACAGCGCCTGAAAATGTTTATGAGTTAGTGACGTCATGCACTCTGATTGGTGTTCGTTGTCACGTGACTTGAGAGTGATTTAATTACGTTTTATTTATTAAATATTAATTACATTCCTTACAAATTAGGAAAATTATTGTTTTTTTATTATTTTTATCTTAACGTTAAAATTACGTTTTTATTTTAATACAGTCAACATCTCTATTACAAAAGGTTCAAATTTAGCATGTGTTGTTTTGTGACATTGTTAGACTTGCTCGTTTAACAGAAAAATTAAATTATTTAATAAAATTAATTTAATTGGTTATAGATTTAGCAGTTTAATGTTTCAGTTTTGTTATAGTTAAAAAAAAAGTTTGCCGAAGTTATTTTCATCATTTCATGAACAAAATAAACCCTGTTTTATAAAAACCCTTTTTTTAGTTGTTTCAAAACCAAAATACTGTTTTTTTTAACCTTCTGCTCCGAAATTTGTCATAGGTACTAGACCTGGCAACACTGGTTGAAACTTGAAAGCAACCAAGTATAATTTTTAAAATTTATGTAAGGAAAAACTACAGCTATTACCTATATTGATAAAAAAATGGGATAAATAATAAGGTCCTGGTCACGGTAATGGGACAAACTTATTAAATTATTGTATTGTCATCGGTCCTTGATAAGTGTGCAAAGTTTCAGATTAATCTGACGTTTTGAAATGGGTGAATTTCACGTTCAAAGATTCCTTTACAAACAAACAAACATACAGGCGAAGCTAACAAAAGCGCGTTAATAAACAGTACCTACATATACAATACAAAATGTATTTGCTTTGCATTAAAATTGTTATACAACAGAGTAAGAATTATAATAGCGTAATAATATATTCTAATACGATCGATAAAAAAATTACTTGAAACATACATAGCCGTCGGAATTTATTGAGATCGTGATATTGAATCTGTAAAGGCAATTTCTTACAAAACACTTCAGATTCGACACAATCACTCACACTATTACCACAAACAAAAAGTAAAAATTTTAAAAGAACAAACAAGCAGATTCATTTCCAGAAATTAGGATTCTGAATTAATCGTCTTTCGAAATTGTTGTACCACGTTTGTAACGTCGACATTGGAACGTACGTTTCTGCTGGATTCGATAACATCTGAGTTTGGGATACTGCGAAACTCGCTATGAAGTTATAAAAATTTTGCAACATTTTTTGTCCAAATACTAAATACGAATTGGGTGACGATGCTTCGGGTTGTTCAGGCGCGTTAGACATCGGTTCTGCAATACAATTCAATATTAAGAAGAGAATTTTCACAGATAGTATTGCAAATGTTTACTATACATATACAGTAAGACCTCGCTTAACGCTCTTTCAGTATTACACAGTTTCTAAAAAAAAAATTAGACACTATAACGTAATTTATGGATCAGTTTATACAAAATGATTCAAATGTTGATAGAAGTTCAAAGGCAAGACGAAGTGTCATTGATGCAATATCTTGCTATCGACAACAGCTTGCTGAACGAAACAGAAAGAAGCAAACGACATTAGATGACTTCTTCATAAAAAACAAGATATCTCAAATGACGAACTTTCTTCATCACAAACATAACTTCTTACTCGAACTTTTGATTTTCATAAATGTTTTATGAACAAAAATCGATATCTATAATTAATGTGATAAAAAAGTATTTAACAATAAATGTTATAAAATTGAGAAAAAAAAAGAAACTAACAAATTTTCTTATTCTCGGTTCTGTTTCACTTGTGCCTATTATCTATGTATTAAGATGACCTCGTTTAGCCCTGTTTCGTATAGTGCAGGAACCTATTGGAACGTAAGTCCAGTGTTAAACGGAGTCTTGCTGTATTTTAATTACATAATTCGTACTGTAGTTTTATTAAATTTTTTAACGGTCTGTTAATAGTTGTTTAATTTTATTTATGCATTAGTTTTACCTATTGAAATTCCTATTTGAGCATTATGATTAATCTGCTGCTGACCAAAAGTTAAAATATTTGAATTGTCTGTAATTTCATGCAGTTTCTTTAAAGCTGAAATTTTAAAAATAGCTGATGGTTTTCCATTTGATATGTGTCCTAGTAATTGCCAGTTCGGTGGTGCAGTTGGGTCCGGCCAACTGAAATACACTATGGAACAAAAAAAAAAAAACAATAATATACAAAAATGTATCCCACATTAGAGATGGGAAAAACAGGTCTTTTTAGTGATCTGCATCTTTGCATCTGGATCCCGTATGTGAGCCGGCTCACTGAACCGGTTCAAAAAGAGTCGAGTTCTGAATATGTTACTGCAGTCTGCCACTGAGTTACCTAGTTCAGTCAATCATATCACGACCTGTATAGAATCAAGAATGCATAGCCAAACATGTGATGCATGAGTCATTTGAGCTGACAGATGCATCAAAGCAAGAACTGATACCTATGTGTAAAATCTGCTTCTGTGTGTTAAGTGTTTCACTTGAGCTATGCGGATCCGATGATCCGTCGGCTCAAAAAAAAGTGAGTCGGCTCTCACGGATCTTCTGTCGGAGTTGGCTCTTTGAACCGGTTCAGATCTGAGTTACCCAACACTATCCCACATATCGTATTTTTATTCCTATAGCAAATACCTAGTCCAGCCATTCCGTCCGGTAATGGTATTGCGCCTGTTAAAAACACAACTACATGATTGATATTATCGGCGTCTGGAATAGTTATCAAGCATTTTGTTTCATCCATTACTTCAAAATGTGTCTGGACCTAAAAATTAATTTAATTTATTAAACAGACTGGACAAAGGGTCGTTCAATATCGAGGTTACCGCTTATATCTAGTTGTCATACATACCAGCCGTCCCGACACAATTAGGCCAAATATGTTCATTTTAATGTACAGTTTATCAAAACACTGCGCAATATTATCCAGAGTCTCCACTTTTCTTTTAATATTATTTAAATGGGTTGAATTAAAAGTTCGATATAAAATCTATATTAATTCAAAACATAACCTACTTTTTACAACAACAAACCAGATTCCAGAATAGTCTACGGACCTCTATGGACGTAGTTGTATAACTAATAATCCACGGGGTTTTTTTTTGTGTTGTTGTTGGCGACATTGACTAGCTGTCAATTTTATTGCGCGGCAATAGTGAGCATACGAAATCACGAATGAAAAATATCGTAAAATAAAATCTAAATTTTAAAGCAATGCGAGTTTACTCCAAACTTCCGCATTTCTTTCGTTGCAATAAATATATATAATAAATTAAGTGAAGTCTGTTTACATTGTCGCTGCTAAAATGTCACAAGTAAGTAAACACATATTCATTAGATGTAAATTGCAGATGCTTGTAAATAATCTAAAAAGTAATTTTAGGATATAAGGTCATTTTTTACTGTGAAGAACGCACCTAAAAAGCCTGAAGTCGCTGAAAAAAATAAAAAAAAGCATTCAGTGCCTTTGGTTACGCTTGATGATGAAATTGTACCTGCAAGCCCTGAAACTAAGTCACATGCTAAGAAATCTGAAAAGTCCAAAAAAAGTAAAACGAAAATTGTGATATCAAGCGATGATGATGCACCCGAAACACCTGTCATCAAATCAAAGGAAAAGCGTAGCAGAAAGCGAAAAACTGTCATCTTAAGTTCAGATTCAGAATCAGAAGTCGAACAAAAGAAAAGTCGTGATAAAAAAAAGAAAAATGGTGATGCAGATGAAAATAAGCTTAAACCGATTAGTGTTGCCGATATGTTTAGTAAACCATTGGTCCGGAAAGAATCTGTTAAAAAAAGTAAGAAGGAAGTGGTATCGGAACTCGATGTCCATTCAGACGAAGACTTTCAAAAAACTATTATGGACTTAGATGAACTAGTTGAAAAAGTGGAAAAACAAGACAAGTCCGAAAAACTCATAAAAAATGACAAGGATAAAAAGATTACAGAATCAAATGAAAAGAAAGATAGTGCTAATAATAAAATTCATCATAACGACTCCAAAATTAATCTAGAAAAAAACAATGACAGTCCTGCAAAATTAAAGAAGCCGAACTTAGAAGGATACAAAATTCCTAAAAACGTCCCAGAAAAGAAATCTGATGATACAAAAATTAAGAAGAGTTGTCAGGATGTAATGTCTAATGACTTGAAAAAAGATGAAAAAAGTACTAAAAAAACGGAGAGTTCGATCAGTGAATCTAGTTTAATTGAGGCTCAGAAGAAAAAAGAGAAAAGGAGAAGGCGCAGTAGTGAAAGTAATGAAGGTAAATATTTATCCTTCTTGACATGTATATTATAAATTAAAGTCTCCTGCCGCGCTGTGTTTGTTCGGGCTAATTTCAGAAACTAGTGTACGGATTTTCATACGGTTTTCACCAATAAAAAGAGGGATTATCTAGGAAGGTTGTAGACTATAGACTTTTTTTTCTTTTTTGTCCTTGGTAATTAATATAAAAATGATTTGTCGAGAAAAAGGACTTTTTAAGTAAACACTTATTTGTTATTTATAGCGACGTTTCGTCCCTTGCTTGGGACTTTTTCAAGCTTTATAACTATTAAATGTTTTGATCAAGTAGATATAAAAGTTAAAATACACATGTAAATATAAATGTTAGTTAAACAATTGTTCATTAAAAAATTTGTAATAATTCCGTCTTTAAAAAATATTGTTACGGTTGATGTTCAAATTATTTTATTTTATTAAAATAAAATAATTTGAACATCAACCTACGGGATTTCCCCTGTAAACGTCTATATTGGTATGTTAAATAAATTGAATTTTGTACTTTATTTTAAATAGGTTATTTGTTACAGATATGCCGAAACAAAAGAAGTCTTGTAAAGCTAGTGACGATACCGAAGATAGTGGCATGGATCCAGATCAAGAACGCTATGAAAGAAAACAACATTCTGCCGCTTTATATCAGAAATATTTACAGCGTGGTGGACCGCGAAACCCTGGTTCTAAAGAGATCCCGGAGGTAACTGATTTGTAAACGAATTTAAACAATATTTTTTGAAGATATACTTCTTTTGGCGCATTGAGAGTAAAATTTTCTGTGTTTCGGAAGTTGCCTACGTAGCTTAATGATCTGTTATGGCAGCAAACATGAGACACTATGTACTACATGGAAATCGTCGATAAAGTTGACTCTTCGATGCAGTATAGTTTCACTTTGTATTCGTAGAGGACACGTCTCATTGTTTTCTGATAACGTCAAAATAGTTATTTCATAAAACAACAAAGTAGATCATACTAGCGCCATCGGATGGAACTTCTTAAAAGCTATAGTGTTGTTAACAACTTTTGACAGTTAAATAACCTCAATACTTGTATTTTTTTTTAATTATGGATTCAACAGTAGAAAACCTTTTAATAGTTAAAAAGTTACTTTATTCAGGCACTAAAAATGTTACTTTTGAAAAAGGAACAAAGGTAAAATGTATATAAATTATAAAACCACAAACATAACCCAACCTGTGTTTAAAAATGTGTTTCCAAATATATTTATCATCTCTCTAGACATCCCATTTTATTTTATCAATGTACATCGTTAACGAAAATGTGAATATCAATTATCGCGAACACGCCAAAGAAGTTTAACTTCTTTAGCGACATAATTGTTTGAAAAAACCGAGCAGGGTAGAGTAGTGGTGACAGCACTAGACTCGCATTTGGGAGGTCCGGGTTTGAATCCCGGCGGGGGCAGATGTGACTGGGACTTTTTCCTACTGCCTCTCGCCGAGAAACGGTAATTCCTGTACCGGCCATCTTGATTGAGGTTTTCCATGGTTTCCCTCAATTAATTCCAGATAAATATCGAGACGGCTCCTTATTTGAGGCCATGGCCGATTACCTATCAAACTCCTAGTTCAAAAATTACCTACCCTATCCTAACTTCCTATAATTCCTTCATTCGCCCGTTGCTATTACATAAGTTGAAGTTTTAAAAATGTAGAAAAATAACGGGAAGTGTGGTAGATGGAAAATAGTAATGGTGCGAATTGCGTCTGTTATGACAAAGTCGAGAAACGGACGTTAAACGCATTATTATTGTTAATTGTTTGAAAAAGGTAAAAATCAAGGGGAAATAGAGTTGTCCCCGAAAGGGGAAGTTAGTTTGTCTCCTAAATTACATGAAACTGACAAACAGAAGTTTATAGCGTGTTACTAAGTACATGTAAATATTATTAATTAGTTTGACATAGCAAAAAACTAAACTTGGGAATAATATTAAAAACTAAAGAAGTTAAACTTCTTATGTGAGCTTATGAAAGGGAGGCTCATTATAATTTTTTTTAAACACTTTTTTACATAATGCTATTTTATAGGGAAAACCTAACTGCCTGCAAGGCTTAATATTTATTATAACCGGTGTTCTGGAATCATTAGAACGAGATGAAGCAAAATCAATTATCGAGCAGTATGGAGGAAAAGTAAATTCTGGCGTAACGAAGAAAGTAAATTATTTAGTTGCTGGAGAAGACGCAGGACCAGCAAAACTGGAAAAAGCTACTAATTTAGGACTGCAAATTCTATCTGAAGACGAATTATTAGATCTTATTCGGGAAAAATCGGATATCGTACCTAAAAACAAAAAACACGAGGAGCAGTCAGCTTTGCCAAAACAAGATTTGAAAGATTCTAAAAATAGGTCACATGAGAAAAGTGTGGGTTCAGTAAACAAAACAAAATCGAAATTTTTAGAAAACAGTAAACAGAAAACAAGTGCTGTGGAAACTAGTAAATTTTTTTCGAAAGGAACCAAAACAGATAAAGATGAAATTGCAAATACCAAAGATATTGGGAAAAATAATCTTTCAGAACATAGTGTAAAAGCAGAACCAAAAAAAGTGCAGGCTGTTGAAAAACAAAGTAATGTCGATGTGCGGTCAAAAACAAGTGAAAAACAGTTGCCAACAGAATCAATGGCTTGGGTAGAAAAATATAAACCGACAAATATAAAGCAAATTGTTGGACAGCAGACCGATAGCAGTTGTGCCAAGAAACTGATGAATTGGCTGAAAAACTGGCATCAAAATCGCGATCCGAGTAAAAAACTAAATAAACCAAGCCCTTGGGCGAAAAGTGACGATGGAGCATATTTTAGAGCAGCCTTGTTAAGTGGATCACCCGGTGTCGGTCAGTATATTTTTATTTTTTTTTGAAACACCTAAAATCGATTCAACTTAGAACTTTAATTGTGAAGTGTCCAGTCTTTTAATCAGAGGCTAAATATGACGCAATTTTTGAAAAAGACTGATGGGTAACATTGTTTTGTTTTTTTAGGAAAGACGACTACAGCGACGCTTGTGTGTAAGGAACTCGGTTTTGACACAGTAGAATTTAATGCTTCAGATACTCGCAGTAAAAAGCTCTTGCAGGAAAGAGTTTCTGAATTACTTAGTAACCAGTCATTGGCTGGCTATATTACGGGTAAGTGGGGAGTTTTTTTTAATGACAATAAAATTTCTACGGAAAAATATAATAATGGACATGGGCGCGTGACAAGCTTAATGTAGGTGGCAGCAGGTACATAACGACCTAAGTTATGATTGATTTTCACTATGAAGTATTAAAGATTAAAATAGAATGGGGTGGTCTTTTGACCCAAATACACCACATCCTGAAAGGATTTTTGTGCTTCCCCTTTTGCTGGTTCTAGTCAGCAAATAATCTGGATCTTCTTATGAGCTACAGAAGATTGGCTACTAGATTGTCCTGGGGAACAATTCCATCCTCACAATGTAGCCAAAGATGATGGGATGGTCTTTTTGCACAAATGCACCACATCCAGAAAGAATTTTTGTGCTTCCCCTTTTTATTGAATTTAGTCAGCAAATAATCTGAATCTTTTTTTGAGCTCCAGAAGATTGCCTACTAGATTGTCTTGTAGAACTATTCCATCTTCATTAATTCAGCCAAAGATGATGGGTGACCTTTTGATCCAATTGCACCACATCCCGAATGGATTTTTGTGCTTCCCTTTTTAACTGTATTTAGTCAGCAAATAATCTGGATCTTCTTATGAGCTCCAGAAGATTGGCCACTAGATTGTCCTGTGGAACTATTCCATCCTCATCAATGCAGCCAAAGATAATGGGGTGGTCTTTTTGCACAAATGCACCACATCCTGAAAGGGTTTTTGTGCTTCCTCTTTACTGGATCTTGTCAGCAAATAATCTGGATCTTATGAGCTCCAGAAGATTGGCTACTAGATTGTCATGTGGAACTATTCCATCCTCATCAATTCAGCCAAAGATGATGGGTGATCTTTTGACCTAAATGCATCACATCCTGAAAGGATTTTGTGCTTCCCCTTTTACTGGATTTAGTCAGCAAATAATCTGGATCTTCTTATGAGCTCCAGAAGATTGGCTACTGGATTGTCCTGTGGAACTATTCCATTCTCATCAATGTAACCAAAGACGGTTGTCCTCCTGTAGATTAAAGCCTCACATTCGAACATGATATAGGTGGCTGTTTCATCCTCCATTTCGCAAAATCTACATAGTGTTAAAAGCAAACAATTAACAATAATGATTGTCATTTATTAATAATACAGGCGGCAGTGCTCTTTCAAAGAACCACGTGTTATTAATGGACGAAGTAGATGGAATGGCGGGCAATGAAGATCGCGGCGGTATGCAAGAACTGATAATGCTAATTAAAAATTCATCTGTACCTATCATCTGCATGTGTAACGATAGACAACATCCCAAAGTTCGTTCACTTTCAAATTATTGTTTCGATTTACGCTTCGCTAAACCAAGACTCGAACAAATTAGAGTAAGTATTGGTTTTAATCAACAATCACAGTCTGTCTTTTGTTTTTTTAAAAATAATAAAACTGTACTGCGCATGTGTGTGACTTATATTACTGCCGCGCGGTAAAAAATGTTCAGATAGTTTATGATTAATGAAAGTACTAGCAGACCTATGCATCGCTAGTGGTCAGTTACGTAATATAATAGGTGGAAATAAATTTTAGTCTATTCTGTTGAGACTTCGGCGCCACTATGTCACTTAATATTACCGACAACTGTTAAAATAAACAGATAGCCACCAGATGGCGACATTTGTTAAATTTTATTCTATTCAGAGATTTCAGCGCTACTACACGTCATATTACCGACAACTGTTCAAATAAACAGACTGACACCAGATGGCGACATTAGTTTTTTCTTAATGTGTTGTAATGAAATTGTTAAAATTTTTAAAGTGTAATTTTTTAATGAAAACATTAATTTTAAGATATTAACTTAATTCTCATCATTAGAGAGAAAAATTATCTCCAAAATGGCGCATTAAACATTAATTTTGCTACGGTATTAATGGAGATATTTCACACCAATAAAAAAACGTTTTCTAGAAATAATATATACCGATTATTATAATGCTGCTATATATTTTCTGTTAAAGATGATTCAGTGATATTCATTTAATTAATTTTTTTTATTTTTAAGGGAGCAATGTTATCTGTTTGTTTTAAAGAAGGAATTAAAATACGACCAGATGCCCTGGATCAGATTATTATGGGTACAGGAAATGATTTGAGACAAACGTTGAACCATTTGTCGATGTGGTCAACTGGGGAAACCGCTCTAACAGCTGAAAGTGCAAAACAAAAAGCGAATAATTCCAAAAAAGATATTAAATTGGTAAATACAATTTGTCATCAGGTCAACAAAACCATTACTATAGTATGTGACTTGATTAATAGAGAATAATTTTTTTAGGGTCCTTGGGAAGTTATTCGGAAAGTATTTTCAGCTGACGAACACAAACACATGAGCATACGTGATAAGAGCGACCTATTTTTTTACGATTATAGTATTGGGCCGCTGTTTGTACAAGAAAATTATTTACAAGTTTTACCAAAAGCACCAAAGTAAGATTTGTTTATCAGACGCTTCACTTTTTGTTCATTTCTGTCTTTAATTCAGCAGCTTTCATTCGAAGTGAAACGTCTAAATACAAAATGAAACAATAATAATAATAATAATGCGTTTAACGTCCGTTTCTCGACTTTATGACATAACAGACGCCATTCGCACCATTACTATTTTTTCATCTACCACTTCCCGTTATTTTCTACATTTTTTACAACTTCAACTTATGTAATAGCAATGGGCGAATGAAGGAATTATAGGAAATTAGGATAAAGTAGATAATTTTTGAATTAGGAGTTTGATAGGTAATCGGCCATGACCTCAAATAAGGAACCATCTCGATATTTATCTGGAATTAATTGAGGGAAACCATGGAAAACCTCAATCAAGATGGCCGGTACAGGAATTATTGTTTCTCGGCGAGAGGCAGTAGGAAAAAGTCCCAGCCACATCTGCCCCCGCCAGGATTCGAACCCGGACCTCCCGAATGCGAGTCTAGTGCTGTCACCACTACTCTACCCAGCTCGGTAATTTTACATAATATTAATGTTTCAGGAAAGATTGGTTGCGGCAGGTGGCCGAAGCCGCTGACGGCATCAGCATGGGCGATTTGGTCGATTCTCGAATTCGAGGTTCGGGCGCTTGGAGCATGCTGCCCCTTCAGGCGATGTACAGCAGCGTTATACCCGGCGCTGCTATGTCAGGACATATTGCCGGACAAATCAATTTTCCCGGTTGGCTCGGGAAGAATTCGAAACGTACCAAGTTCCAACGACTCGTTAATGAACTCCAAATACATATGAGACTTTGGTATGTTCTAATCAATGAAATGCTAGCTTTGTTAGTTTAAATTGAATGAAACTTATTAATTAATGTATTGTTCCCGAAGACAGTAAGACCTCGCTTAACGCGGCTCCGCTTAACGCTGTTCCAGTAGTACGCGGTTTTTAAAAAAAAATAGTAGCTCCTCGATATGTTAAAATCCAAGGGAAACGTTAAAAAATTTAAGTTATCGTGTTTTTTACTTATTGAGAGTTGAAGTTAGGTTGTCAGAGTAAAATTTTTAACGTACCGAGGTTTGTGGATTTTATAGAGGATATATTTAGTTCAATAGAGGTGACATACATTTTTTATCTATTCATTTAGAATCAATTATTTATTAGTGTATTTGCCATATGGCAACATACACTATTGGCGTTGGTCGGATGGCGGGACCTAGGGGTCGGACCAAAATTTCTCGACGTTTCATAACCTTCTAAACACTTTGGCATCATTTTTAAAAATGTTTATATATATATGTATATATATATATATATATATATATATATATATATATTTATATATATATATATATATATATATATGTGTGCGCGCTATAACTTTCGAAAGAGTTAATTGATTTTAACGAAATTTTGCCCACATGTTGGAATCCACCACCGCAAGAACCCTATTTAAAATGGGCCCAATCGGACCATTTTAAGGGTAGTTTTTAGGGGTTGAAAAAAGTTTTTGGGCCCAAAAATACCTAAAAAATTCTCAGAATCGTTTCAAAATTGAAATTTAACTCTTTAATAGCAATTAAAAAGTGCTCCTAAAATTTTAATAAAATCGGCCCGACAGGACCGGATTTACAAATTCTATGAAAACACTAGTTTGCAGATCGTGAATTATTTGCTGAAAGATGTATATAATTTAGTATAGAGGTTCGATTGATAATAATATTGCAACTGAGAAAAAAGTGTTCTTTTAAGGGGTGTATTAAAGAGTCAAATTTTTAATTTTGCCCAAAAAAACAACTTAAGTTCGCATAATAAAGCCACACTGCCTATATTAGCAAATACACTATATTGTCGGCAGGGTTTTGGCACTGCGACCCGGGTTTTTTTTTATTTATTTAAACAAAGAAATCAGTAATTTTTTTTTGTATCATTCAATTTTGATTGTCTACATCAGTTATGTTTTCTATATTATGTAAAAAAGAAAAAAAAACGTCATTAACATCATCTGATAATACTTTAACTTATGGAGATCACCAAAATATTATTTTAAGTTAACGAGGGCGATTTGTTTAAGTTACTGAGGTTTTGTGATTTAAGTAATGGAGATTTTATGCTTTCAGGGGAAGGGAATTCAAAATTTTTTTTAACTTCCAGAGGTTTTTAACTTGTCGAGGTTCTACTGTATAACGTAAATTATAGATCAGTTTATACAAAATGATTTAAATGTTGGTAGAAGGCAAGACGAAGTGTCATTGATGCAATATCTTTCTATCGACAACAGTTTGCTGAACGAAACAGAAAAAAGCAAACGACATTAGATGACTTCTTCACAAAAAACAAAACATGTTAAATGAGGAACTTTCCTCATCACAAACATGACTTCTTACTCGAACTTTTATTAGTGTATTTGCCATATGGCAACATACACTATTGGCGTCGGTCGGATGGCGGGACCTAGGGGTCGGACCAAAATTTCTCGACGTTTCATAACCTCCTAAACACTTTGGCACCATTTTTAAAAATGTTTATATATATATGTATATATATATTTATATATATATATATATATATATATATATATATATATATATATATATATATATATATATATATATATATATATATATGCGTATATATATATATATATGTGTGTGTGCGGGCAATAACTTTCGAAAGAGTTAATTGATTTTAACGAAATTTGGCCCACGTGTTGAAATCCATCACCGCAAGAAGCCTATTTAAAATGGGCGTAATCGGGCCATTTTAAGGGTAGTTTTTAGGGGTTGAAAAATGTTTTTGGGCCCCAAAATACCGAAAAAATTCTCAGAATCGTTTCAAAATTGAAATTTCACCCTTTAGTAGCAATTAAAAAGTGGCCCTAAAATTTCAATAAAATCGGCCCGACAGGACCGGACTTACAAATTTTATGAAAACACTAGTTTGCAGATAGTGAATTATTTACTGAAAGGTGTATTTAATTTGGTGTAGAGGTTTGATGATAGTAATGTTGCAATTAAGAAACAAACTGTTAATTTAAGGGGTGTATTAAGGGGTTAAATTTTTGATTTTTGACCAAAAACAAACTTAAGTTCATGTAATAAAACCAGACTGCCTGTATTAGCAAATACACTATATTGTCGGCAGGGTTTGGGCACTGCGACCCGGGTTTTTTTGATTTTTATAAATGTTTTATGAACAAAAATCGATATTAGCTACAAAAAAATCTATAATTAATGTGATAAAAAAGTATTTAACAATAAATGTTACAAAATTAAACAAAAAAACAAACTAACAAATTTTCTTATTCTCGGTTCTGTTTCACTTATGCCTATTATCTACGTATTAAGATGACCTCGTTTAGCGCTGTTTCGTATAGCGCAGGAACTTATTGGAACGTATCTCCCGCGTTAAGCGGGGTCTTACTACACAATTATATTCTGGTGTAAATTTAGTCAATGGAAATTATCAAGAATGAAAAATTCCTTGAAAATTAAGCTGCATTGAGTTTTCCGCGATATAAATAGTATATTAATCTAACCAAATAGGTGAAGGTTTTATAATTACAAAAGAAAACTTAAGTTCTGAGAAAATTTAACTTGCTGTTGTTTTTTTTACGTGCATAATGTGTTTTAGTATTTCGGGTAGTCGTCGTGTAGTGAATTTGGACTATTTAACGCATATTCGAGATTCTGTAGTGCGTCCTCTTGCGGCCGAAGACGTAGAAAAGGCTTTGGAAGCTATGCAAGCATATCATTTACATCGAGAAGATCTCGACAGTCTGGTTGAGATGTCTCAGTGGCCGAGACGCAAGGATCCTATGGCACTTGTTAACGGCAAGGTAGAACAATTTTTAACTTCTTATCAATGTAATTTGCACTGAATTTTCACTCAGCACTTGATAGAACATGATTAATAATTCTCAATATTGTTCACGTCCATTATAATTAATAAGCAAGGGACGAAACGTCGCTATAAATAACAAATAAGTGTTTACTTAAAAAGTCCTTTTTCCCGACAAATCATTTTTATATTAATTACCAAGGCCAAAAAAAGAAAAAAAGTCAATTAAAGTTTAAACTTTATCCACGGAAAACTTTTGAACCAGTAAACTTAGCGAAAAATCACAAGATACCTTTGCGATCAAAATCGGCCCAGCCGAAATATACATAAATTGGTGTTCCAAAAAAACTTTCTTTGATATGCTTGTTTTGGATAATTTTTGAAAACATGGTTTGTTTAATTTAGGTAAAGGCTGCTTTTACAAGAGCCTTTAACAAAACAGTTGCTTACGCAACTGCTGGACTCACAAGTAAAAAGAAAGCTCCGATACAAAACGAGAGCGAAGATATGCTACTTGATGAAGAGGCCGACGAAATAGCAGACGAAGAAGAAGAAGACACTATTGATAACGATGCATTAATTAAAGTAAGTTGCACAAATATACAGGGTGATTTTTATGTTGAATCTTTTTTTAACAGCGTGTAGAAATCAAGCAGACGAACAAATATTTCAAGTGACTTTTTTATCAAAACTCAAAAATAAGACAGAAACAGATATTGAAAGTTTATTTAAATTTTATTTAATTTTGGGGTCAGTCCTGGCGTTTGTGTTATGTCACTATGGACATATCTTATGTTATTATTAAGTATCTTGTTCCCTATTTGAAACAAAACAGGGACAACTTCAAACAATTTCTGTAAATACTTAATAATGACATAACATATTTCCATAATGGCAGAACGTAACGCCAGAACCAATCTCAAAATTTAATTAAACTTTGAATGAGTATTCCTCTGTTATTTTTAAGTTTTGATAAAAAAGTTACTTGAAATATTTGTTCGTCTATTTCAGGGGTGGCCAACTTTTCAGTATATAAGATCTACTTTTTATCTTAAAAGTGTGTCGCGATCGACTCGTTGTCATAGGCATAGTTTAAGGTGGAAGAAGGGGTGTGAAATGCATACTGTGTTTATACACTGTGTTTCAGTATAAGATGCATTCCAGCGAGGTATGGGTAGATAAGTAAAATATATGTTTAAAACTATTTTTTTTTTAAATCACTTATTAGTGTATTTGCCATATGGCAACATACACTATTGGCGTCGGTCGGATGGCGGGACCTAGGGGTCGGACCAAAATTTCACGACGTTTCATAACCTCCTAAACACTTTGCCACCATTTTTAAAAATGTTTATATATATATGTATATATATATATTTATATATATATATATATATATATGTGTGCGGGCAATAACTTTCGAAAGAGTTAATTGATTTTAACGAAATTTGGCCCACGTGTTGAAATCCATCACCGCAAGAAGCCTATTTAAAATGGGCGTAATCGGGCCATTATAAGGGTAGTTTTTAGGGGTTGAAAAATGTTTTTGGGCCCCAAAATACCGAAAAAATTCTCAGAATCGTTTCAAAATTGACATTTAACCAGTTAGTAGCAATTAAAAAGTGCCCCTAAAATTTTAATAAAATCGGCTCAACAGGACCGGACTTACAAATTTTTTGAAAATACTAATTTTCAGATAGTGACTTATTTATTAAAGGCTGTATTTATTTCGGTGTAGACGTTAGATTGATAATAATATTACAATTAAGAAAAAAAAATGTTATTTTAAGGGGTGTAATAAGGGGTTAAATTTTTTATTTTGCCCAAAAACAAACTTAATTTCACATAATAAAAGTATAAAACCACACGGCCCTATACAAGCAAATACACTATATTGTCGGCAGGGTTTTGGCACTGCGACCCGGGTTTTTAAGTTTTTGAGATAAAGGGCCAAAAAACTCACGTCCAGGGGATTTAAGAGAACATGGATAGTTATTAACAATATTTATTAATTCAAAGTAGCTATAGAGATCGGCCAAAATTGGCCTCGCGATCGACTTGTTGGCCACCCCTGGTCTATTTGATTTCTGCACGCTGTTAAAAGAAAAAGAATCAAATTTAAAAAAATACTTACATTCCAGGCAAAGAAACAAAGTAATCCAAAAGCAAGCACTTCAAAAGGAGACAAGGCGAGTAAGCCTTCTACAAGTTCAAGAAAAACTACAGGAACATCAAAACCGCGCGCAAAGAAAAACAGTAAATAAAAACATTACTACCAACAATTAAAAAATATGCATGACGGGAAGTTTTGAATAAGAATAACGGGCTGTTTTTTTAAAAATTATTCCGTTTGTTTTTTATGAAGTAAACGATTTATTCAATGATTATGTGGAGTCATCTTTGAGAAGCAATGATTACTGTTAATCGGTAGTAGGTTTGTCATTCGTTTTTTATGATTATGTGATTCTATTTGTATTTTTGTGTTATTCCAACTTTTTATTATCTTATTAACATTTTAAATTTAATATTTTTTATGCAGTGTACAAAATTATGTAATGAGTATGAGTCGTAATAAATGAAATTAAAATTTAAAAGTGTAATTATTATTAAAAGTGAAAAAACTTTTAACGGGAAACAAGGTCCACTTATATATAATAATAATAATAATGCGTTTAACGTCCGTTTCTCGACTTTATGTCATAACAGACGCCATTCGCACCATTACTATTTTCCATTTACCACCTCCCGTTATTTTCTACAATTTAAACTTCAACTTATATAATAGCAATGGGCGAATGAGGTCCACTTATATATGTACTATTGTTTTTAATACGCTTTTATTAGCTTCATATGTTTGTTTGTTTGTAAAGGAATCTTTGAATGTGAAATTCACCCACTTCAAAACGTC
Source organism: Venustoraphidia nigricollis (assembly GCA_034508555.1). Lineage (NCBI taxonomy): Eukaryota > Metazoa > Arthropoda > Insecta > Raphidioptera > Raphidiidae > Venustoraphidia > Venustoraphidia nigricollis. The sequence goes on from JAVRKA010000074.1 coordinate 1,290,094, forward strand.
AGATTAAACTGAAACTTTGCACACTTATCAAGGACCAATGACAATACAATCATTTAATAAGTTTGTCCAATTATCCCGACCAGGACCCTCACGATAAAGGAAACTTGAAAAAGTACAACAAGCAAGCTAACACGGTGTACACTGTACAGTGCCGTACATTGCGGTGCCTACCCGATAGTCAATCGAAATATTTTGTTGTTAGTGTATTTGCCATATCGCAACATACACTATTGGCAACGGTCGGATGGCGGGACCTAGGGGTCGGACCAAAATTTCTCGACGTTTCATAACCTCCTAAACACTTTGGCACCATTTTTGAAAATGTTTATATATATATATGTGTGCGGGCAATAACTTTCGAAAGAGTTAATTGATTTTAACTAAATTTGGCCCGCATGTTGGAATCCACCACCGCACGAACCCTATTAAAAATGGGCCCAATCGGGCCATTTTAAGGGTAGTTTTTAGGGGTTGAAAAATGTTTTTGGGCCCCAAAATACCGAAAAAATTCTCAGAATCGTTTCAAAATTGAAATTTAACCCTCTGGTAATAATTAAAAAGTGTCCCTAAACTTTTAATAAAATCGGCCCTACAGGACCGGATTTAAAAATTTTACGAAAACACTAGTTTGCAGATAGTGAATTATTTACTGAAAGGTGTATATAACTTGGTATAGAAGCTCAATTGATAATAATATTGCAATTAAGAAAAAAAATGTTATTTTAAGGGCTGTATTAAGGAGTCAAATTTTTTATTTTGCCCAAAAACCAAGTTAAGTTCGCATAATAATGCCACATTGCCTGTATTAGCAAATACACTACATTGTCGGCAGGGTTTTGGCACTGCGACCTGGGTTTTTTTAGTCTTATAATTAAAATTAGAGTTTAAAAAAACTAAAATAACACGCTTTTATGAACTACGAAATGCAAAATAATTTGACAACAAAATTAGCTGTAAAAAGCGTGGGGTGCTATCTACTTCAATTTTCATAATAGCTCTACGTTTACGATTTGCTAGTAAATGAAAAATTTATTACTGATATTAAGCACTCCACGCTTTTTACAGTGAGGCTAATTTTGTTGTCAAATTATTTTGCATGTTTTAGTTCATAAGAGTGTTGTTTTAGTTTTTTTTTTTAAACTCTAATTTTAATTAATTGCCAACGGTTTGTCAGCTTTACTCACTTTATGTAACTTAATTCTGCAAATATTATCTGGCGAGATATTTCTGTGATCAATGTTCAAAGTAGATTCCTTTTCTATTTAAAACTCGACTTAATAAAACAGTCTGGCAATACAATAATATTTTAAGTAATGCCAAAAATAGTTTCATAATCTGCATAGCTGGGCACCGTTAATCAAATACTTAACTTCGTTAATCGTTAATCCGTTACTAAAAAAGTTAACTTTGTTAATCGTTAAGCCGTTAATCTTGCAGGTAAACGATTAACGAATCGTAAATCGTTAACTCGCGATAGAAATTCTATTTTATATTTAATGTTAATACGGGCTATGGAAGTTTAGGCAGGTCATGAAATATTAGTAAAAGAAGGGTGTATCATTAGAGTTTTTAATAATAAATGTTCAACTCAAAATACAGCTAGTCTGACATAAGGTGCATATTCCCCTTCATAAACAACAATATATTGAAGTTTTCGTCGGAAAGTGAGGCTCTTTTAGGCGTTAAAATGTCTTTTCCCGTAGAAAAAAGGCGTTCGACTGCAGCACTTGACGGTATAGCGGTACTATATTTAATAAACAGGTTTATTATTATTTGTTCTCCGAGGAATGCCGCATCATTAAAAGAGTCTTTTGACTTCATGTCTAGCCACATTTTGACGAGACTTTGAGCTTTAGTTCTTAAAGATTTGTGACTTTTAGACTTTTCTTTACTTTGAGTGACCGAAATAAAAAAGTCTTCTTCATCTTCCGTACATGTCTGAACGTGTTTTTCGCGGCGCGGCACGGTCCGCACGGTGTCCTTGTGAATTGTAGGTACTTAATTAACGATTGAACGGACTTATGGCAAGTTAACGGAAGTTAATGTGTCCGTTAACATTTTTTAAAGTTAACTGAACAGTTAAATCGTTAAGCAATTTGTTAACTTCGTTAATTAACGATTAACGGATTAACGAGTTAATGCCCACCTATGATAATCTGTCTATTTAATCGGTGACTTTACAAATTTCCACTCTTTTAGTTCCAACCCAAACCGTTTCAACAATCTCTTTTATTTATTTTAGTTCTTATAAGCTTACCATAGCTCCTTCTGTAAGAGTTCATTTTTCCTTCAATTGTTTGACTAATGCCGATAACTCTTCTACTTTCCTCGCAAGACGTCGCTTGGTCTGCTGTAAGGATTTTATTTGAGTATTTTTTCGACTTAATACTTTCTTCACCATAAGTCTAAATTCTTCTTCGGAATGAATATTTTTTCTCGAGAGATCTTCCTCTTTGAAATCTCCAATATATCTTTTTTTTTGTCTTGGCGGGATTTCCACATTATCTGATGAAGACTCCGAGTGACGTATTGCCGGCGCGTCTAAATATCTGCGTAACAAACTGAGAAAAGCATAGATAATTAGTGTATTTGCCATATGGCAACATACACTATTGGCGTCGGTCGGATGGCGGGACCTAGGGGTCGGACCAAAATTTCTCGACGTTTCATAACCTCCTAAACACTTTGGCACCATTTTTAAAAATGTTTATATATATATGTGTATATATATATATATATATATATATATATATATATATATATACGTATATATATATATATATATTTATATACGTATATATATATATATTTATATGTGCGGGCAATAACTTTCGAAGGAGTTAATTCATTTTAACGAAATTTGGCATACATGTTGGAATCCATCACCGCACGAAGCTTATTTAAAATGGGCCCTATCGGGTCATTTTAAGGGTAGTTTTTAGGGGTTGAAAAAAGTTTTTGGGCCCAAAAATACCGAAAAAATTCTCAGAATCGTTTCAAAATTGAAATTTAACCCTTTAGTAGCAATTAAAAAGTGCTCCTAAAATTATAAGCAAATGGGCCCGACAAGACCGGACTTACAAATTTTATGAAAACACTAGTTTGCGTATACGAATTTACTTACTGAAGGTCGTATTTAATTTGGTGCAGATGTTGGATTGATAACAATATTTCAACTAATAAAATTATTATTGTAAGGGGTGTATTAAGGGGTTCAATTTTTTTTTATTTTGTCCAAAAACAAACTTAATTTCATTTAATAAAGCCACAATACCTGTATTAGCAAATACACTATATTGTCGGCAGGGTTTTGACACTGCGACCCGGGTTTTTATTAAAATACAATTTATAAATTTACAATTGAAATATAAAATATCAGATTTTAATTATACACACCTATTAAATGTTTTGATCAAGTAGATATAAAAGTTAAAATACACATGTAAATATAAATTTTAGTTAAACAATTTATAAATTTATATTTACATGTGTATTTTAACTTTTATATCTACTTGATCAAAACATTTAATAGTTATAAAGCTTGAAAAAGTCCCAAGCAAGGGACGAAACGTCGCTATAAATAACAAATAAGTGTTTACTTAAAAAATCCTTTTTCCCGACAAATCATTTTTATATTATTAAAAAACCCGGGTCGCAGTGCCAAAACCCTGCCGACAATATAGTGTATTTGCTAATATAGGCAGTGTGGCTTTATTATGCGAACTTAAGTTGGTTTTTTGGGCAAAATAAAAAATTTGACTCCTTAATACACCCCTTAAAAGAACATTTTTTTCTCAGTTGCAATTATTATCAATCGAACCTCTAAACTAAATTATATACACCTTTCAGCAAATAATTCTCTATCTGCAAACTAGTGTTTTCATAAAATTTGTAAATCCGGTCCTGTCGGGCCGATTTTATTAAAATTTTAGGAGCACTTTTTAATTGCTATTAAAGGGTTATATTTCAATTTTGAAACGATTCTGAGAATTTTTTAGGTATTTTTGGGCCCAAAAACTTTTTTCAACCCCTAAAAACTACCCTTAAAATGGCCCGATTGGGCCCATTTTAAATAAGGTTCTTGCGGTAGTGGATTCCAACATGTGGGCAAAATTTCGTAAAAATCAATTAACTCTTTCGAAAGTTATAGCGCGCACATATATATATATATATATATATATATATAAACATTTTTAAAAATGGTGCCAAAGTGTTTAGAAGGTTATGAAACGTCGAGAAATTTTGGTCCGACCCCTAGGTCCCGCCATCCGACCAACGCCAATAGTGTATGTTGCCTATGGCAAATACACTAATAAAAACGTTAATTAAATTATAAAGAACTTTTATTATTTTATTCTTCCCTAAGCTTTCTAATTATCAATACTCACTCACTCAGGTTTGACTGTATATACGATTATTTTTATATTACCTATCATTTTCGATTTCGGCAGTTTTTCTCGACGGAGGCGCTTTGTTTGGAATGCTTGAAAATAAACGAACTGGAAACTCAAAAACTGTTGGCATGGCGTCCTTTTTCAAACTTTTCTTACTTCGAGGACTTGCGTTGAATGAATCAGTCGTGAAATGTTTGGAGCATATTTTTGTATCTTTTGTTGTCGTTATAATAAAGTTCTGTTGACGTAATGTAACAATCCATTTTTCTGCCATTTCAGCGTCGTTAGGAAAACTGTAAGCACAAAATAATAATAATAATTTTAAAGCTTGTTCCGATCCTGACTATGAATTAAATAGATGGAAAGTTATCCGAGGACTTAGGATTCAAAATAAGTCAATACTAAATTATTATTAGATGTCGTTGAATTACTCTGTAAGTCATATGTTTTTGGAGACAACATAGCTGATTGTTGATATTCAACTGGCTCGAGACTGTGTATTTAATTAGTTTAAAGATATTTTTAAGAACTATTTGACTTTAAATCGTAGACTAACATGGAAACGACGAATCAACTAATTTATGACATAGTTAATACATAAATCTTTTATGGTATTTGATATTGAATTTGTCAAGATTTGTTGTTTTGTAAATTATATTTATTCCGAAACGTTGCGCTAATAATAATTTAGTATTGACTTCATTTGGATCCTAATTCCTTGGATACAGAAGCGTAGCGTGCCTTGGCGGGGCCCCGTATAAAAATTAGTTTGGGGGCCCTTTCCCCGTTGAAGTAAATGACTTAAACGGGGAAATCCCGCAGCCCGCGATAACCGATGTAGAGTGTTGCTAGCTTTTGAACGCACGCTTTACGCGGGAAAAAAAGAAATTGCTTTTTTTGACTTTTGTCATTTCTGAAATAAAAAAAAATTGGGAAGTTTTTATTAATTTTTGCTTACGCACGTTGGGGGCCCCCGTGGCCCCGTATATTTGATACGGCAGTAGCTACGCTCCTGCTTGGATAACTTTCCATCTATTTAATAATAATTATAAATATTATCTGAGCTGTGTTTGTAAATGCAACGCTTTTTTAACAGACTTTTGTTAGCTTCATCGGTATGCTTGTAAAGAAATTTTTGAACGTGAAATTCACCCACTTCCAAACGTCACATTAAACTGAAACTTTGCTCACTTATCAAGGACCGATGACAATACAATAATTTAAAAACCCGGGTCGCAGTGCCAAAACCCTGCCGACAATATAGTGTATTTGTTTGTATAGGGCCGTGTGATTTTATACTTTTATTATGTGAAATTAAGTTTGTTTTTGGGCAAAATAAAAAATTTAACCCCTTAATACACCCCTTAAAATAACATTTTTTTCTTAATTGTAATATTATTATCAATCTAACGTCTACACCGAATTAAAGACACCCTTCAATAAATAAGTCACTATCTGCAAACTAGTGTTTTCATAAAATTTGTAAATCCGGTCCTGTCGGGCCGATTTTATTAAAATTGTGGGGACACTTTTTAATCACTACCAGAGGGTTAAATTTCAATTTTGAAACGATTCGGAGAATTTTTTCGGTATTTTGGGGCCCAAAAACTTTTTTCAACCCCTAAAATTCACCCTTAAAATGATCCGATTGGGCCCATTTTAAATAGGCTTCGTGCGGTAATGGATTCCAACATGTGTGCCAAATTTCGTCAAAATTAATTAACTTCTTCGAAAGTTATAGCCCGCACACATATATATATACCTATATATATATATATAAATATATATATATATATATATATATATATATATATATATATAAACATTTTTAAAAATGGTGCCAAAGTGTTTAGGAGGTTATGAAACGTCGAGAAATTTTGGTCCGACCCCTAGGTCCCGCCATCCGACCAACGCCAATAGTGTATGTTGCCATATGGCAAATACACTAATAATAAGTTTGTCCCATTATCCTAAGCAGGATCTTCAGGATAAATAAAACTTGAAAAATTAGAGCAAGCGAGCTAACACGCTGTACAGTGACACGTTGCGTTGCCTACCCCATAGTCAAATTCAATATTGTTTTTAGTGTATTTGCCATAGGCAACATACACTATTGGCGTTGGTCGGATGGCGGGACCTAGGGGTCGGACCAAAATTTCTCGACGTTTCATAACCTTCTAAACACTTTGGCACCATTTTTAAAAATGTTTATATATATATATATATATATATATATATATATATATATATATATATATATATATATATACATATATATATATATATATATATATATGTGTGTGTGTGTGTGTGTGCGCTATAACTTTCGAAAGAGTTAATTGATTTTTACGAAATTTTGCCCACATGTTGGAATCCACCACCGCAAGAACCCTATTTAAAATGGACCCAATCGGACCATTAAGGGTAGTTTTTAGGGGTTGAAAAAAGTTTTTGGGCCCAAAAATGCCTAAAAAATTCTCAGAGTCGTTTCAAAATTGAAATTTAACCCTTTAATAGCAATTAAAAAGTGCTCCTAAAATTTTAATAAAATCGGCCCGACAGGACCGAATTTACAAATGTTATGAAAACACTAGTTTGCAGATAGTGAATTATTTGCTGAAAGGTGTATATAATTTAGTTTAGACGTTCGATTGATAATAATATTGCAACTGAGAAAAAAATGTTCTTTTAAGGGGTGTATTAAGGAGTCAAATTTTTTATTTAGCCCAAAACACCAACTTAAGTTCGCATAATAAAGCCACACTGCCTATATTAGTAAATACACTATATTGTCGGCAGGGTTTTGGCACTGCGACCCCGGTTTTTTAGTCTTATTATTAAAATTAGAGAATAAAAAGGCTACAACAACACGCTTTTATGAACTAAAAAATGCAAAATAATATGACAACAAAATTAGCTTTACTGTAAAAAGCGTGGAGTGCTATCTACTTAAATTTTCATAATAGCTTTACGTTCACAATTAGCTGGTAAATGAAAATTTTATTATTAAGTCTTCCACGCTTTTTAGAGTAAAAGTAATTTTGTTATCAAATTATTTTGCAATTTTTTGGTTAGGTGCATTACTCAATATTTACCTGTAAAAACATATATTATTAGTACTCTCGTTTTTGTATTTTTCCCTACAGTTAGGTACACAGCACGTAATTGTCATTTTTTATAGTTAAAAATAATTATTGTAAACTTTATGATTTGACTCGAATGTCAATTTTTGTTGTGTACTTGTGCTGCACCCCGGCGATTTCTTATGCAACGTCCTATCCGTCACTTCTGCTCATAACCACAAATTAGTTTTTGGTATTAAAAATGTTCAAAACATTAAAAGAAATTAAACTTAGACATGTACAATTAAAAAAATATTGTAGTTCTGTCCCCAAGTGTCTTATATTAGGAATAGAAACGTCGTGTGACGACACAGGTTGCGCGATTGTTGATAATACGGGAAATATTTTGGGTGAATCTTTGCACTCTCAACAAATAACTCATTTAAAGTAAGACTGGAATTTCTGTTTATTGTTGATAATTATAATAATAAAATTTCCTAACGACGAAATAAACTGAAAATAACGTCAAACCACATTTAGCGTTAATAATTGTCATTGATTAATTGAGCGACAAAGCATGAACAAATGAAAACCATACCCTTCATGTACAGAGACTGTGCCGCATAAATGTATGACTGGCACTTGTTATCGAACCGCACTATAGAATATTAAAATGAATAAGTTTTTTATTTAATCACGGGAAATTGGACAATTGAATTTTAATATAGATAAACTAAATTAAAAATTTTGCGACGTTTCGTTAATTTGTTTTAACTTCTTCGGGCAAAACTTTAACTAGTTAACCATAACTTAAATAAAATTTAGATATTTAACAATACATATATATTTAATTCAATAAAAATCAAATAGTAATATTTAAGCGAAATGAAATTATGTAATTTTTTTTTTTCCTAGAACAAATTTCAAAAATTACATAATTTAATTTCGCTTAAATATTACTATTTGATTTTTATTGAATTAAATATATATGTATTGTTAAATATCTAAATTTTATTTAAGTTATGGTTAACTAGTTAAAGTTTTGCCCGAAGAAGTTAAAACAAATTAACGAAACGTCGCAAATTTTTTAATTTAGTTTATCTATATTAAAATTCAATTGTCCAATTTCCCGTGATTAAATAAAAAACTTATTAATTATAATGGACGTGAACAATATTGAGATTAAAATGAATGTTTTTTCAGTCACGGGGGTATAATCCCACCGATAGCACAAGAACTTCATCGCAACAACATAGAAAGAGTTGTAAATGAAGCAATTTCTTCAGCAGGAATAGATTTTAAAGACATCGATGCATTAGCAACGACTGTTAAGCCTGGTAAATTGTTTTTAAAATAATTTAATAATGAACATCGAGATCAATTATTTATACCTTGAAATTCGTTTATTAAAACGTGAATAGAAATATTTTGTTTACAGTGGCGTAGACTAGGCGGGGCAGTGCCCTGGGGCCTTCAAGCTCAGGGGGTCCCTCAGCCTCCTGAGCGACGTTCGAAAATGTTATTAAAATACCCTAATCAAATAAAGAATTTTTTACTTTTGACTCTGGTCCCTGTAGTCTCGTGCACAAGTTGAAAAATGTGTTATTTTTTTTTACTGCGAGTTAAAATACGTTTCATAACTCATTGGATTCGTAATCACCTCACAAAAATTTACAAAAGTTTCAAATCCACTCATAAACAGTGGCAAAAGATATTAACAATTAAAGAATCGCAAAAAAGGGGTCTATTTTTTTGCAAATGTCTCGAAAACTATTAATGCTAATGAAATTCCTAAAGAGAACATTTTCCGAAAAAAGGTCGACTCCCGGAACTTCATCGCTATTATTAATACTTTTCATTTGGTGTTGAAAATAAGGCTTCGCGTCGTCGGCGCTGTGTAAATAAATCTTAACCAATTTAGATAAGGCCCCAATTTAATTTTTGCACCGAGGCCCTTGGTTACGTAACTACGCCACTGTTTGTTTCCTAAAAACTATTTTTAAAACTTGACTTTTAAAAAAATTGCAGGCTGAAAATGAAAGTTTAAAAAGTTGTTTTTTTTATGGATGCGCTTTCTTTCATTTTAGGGTTGCCTCTTAGTTTAGTAATAGGAATGAAATATGGCAAATATTTATCGAGAGTTCATAAAAAACCGTTCATTCCAATACATCACATGGAAGCGCATGCGCTGACAATTCGAATGATTGACAAAACAGTGAAGTTCCCGTTTTTAGTTTTATTAATTAGCGGCGGCAACAGCTTATTAGCATATGTAAAAAGTGTCGATGAATTTTTTCTAATGGGTAAAAGCATTGACGACGCACCTGGTGAAGCGTTTGATAAAGTAGGTTTGAAATAATAGAAATAAAATACAGTAAGACCTCGCTTAACGCTGTTCCGCTTAACACTGTTTGAGTATTACGCGGTTTCTAAAAAAGAGTTTAGCTAGTTTAACGTAAATTATGGATCAGTTTAGTCAAAATGATTCAAATGTTGGTAGAAGTTCAAAGGCAAGACAAAGTGTTATTGATGCAATATCTTGCTATTGACAACACCTTGCTGATCAAAACAGAAAAAGGCAAACGACATTAGATGACTTCTCACAAAAAACAAAATATGTCAAATGAGGAACCTTCTTCATCACAAACATAACTTCTTACTCGAACTTTTATTTGAATTTCATAAGTGCTTTATGAACAAAAACTGCTATTAGCAATTCATAAATCTATAATTAATGTGATAAAAAAGTATTTAACAACAAATGTTACAAAATAAACACTAATTTTCTAATTCTCGGTTCTGTTTCACTTATACCTATTATCTATGTATTAAGATGACCTCGTTTAGCGCTTTTTCATTAGAACTTATAGGAACGTATCTCCCGCGTTAAGCGGGGTCTTACTGTAATAAAAACAAAATACACAATACCTTACGATTAATATAATTGTATTTCTTCAAAGATGGCAAGAAGAATGAAATTGCGGAATATTCGTGACTATGAAAATTTATCAGGCGGCCAAGCTATTGAATTAGCTGCGAAAAAAGCTACTGATTTTTCAGAATTCTACTTTCCTTCAATATTATCTAGTTACAGAGATTGCAATTTTAGTTTTTCTGGATTGAAAAATACAGTTCTTAAACACATCATTCGTCAAGAAAAGCTTCACGGTGAGTACAGAAATTTTGTCAACAACCGAGCTGGGTAGTATAGTGTTGACAGCACTAGACTCGCATTCGGGAGGTACCGGGTTCGAATCCCGGCGGGGGCAGATGTGGCTGGCACTTTTTCCTACTACCTCTCGCCGAGAAACGGTAATCCCTGTACCGGCCATCTTGATTGAGGTTTTCCATAGTTTCCCTCCATTAATTCAGATAAATATCGAGATGGTTCCTTATTCGAGGCCATGGCCGATTGCCTATCAAACTTCCAGTTCAAAAATTACCTACCCTATCCTAATTTCCTGTAATTCCTTCATTCGCCCATTGCTATTAGTTAAGTTGAAGTTTAAGAAATGTAAAAAATAACGGGAAGTGATAAAATGGACAATAGTAATGGTGCGAATGGCGTCTGTTATGACATAAAAGTCGACAAATGGACGTTAAACGCATTATTATTATTATAATTTTGACAGCAAACTTTTGACCGTTTTTGTTTACAGCGTATCGATTCCCGTTTTTTGTCTTAATTTTTACAGGCCTCGAACCCGATGAAGTAATTCCTAACGTGCACAATCTATGTGCAGGATTTCAGTTAGCAGTAACGAGACACATATGTCACCGCGTTCAACGTGCCATGGAGTATTTAATTTTAAAGAACATGTTACCCGACGAAAATAAGACATTGGTAATTGATTTTTTTGAAGTAAAACTTCTTTAGGCGCTATATGAAGGGTAACTCAGATCTTTTCTCACGGAAGTAACGTTCAGTTTACGCCAAGGAGTATTAGTAAGTTAGAAATTTTATAAGGTAACTGTTGAAGCTTTTAGTCAATAGATGGCCGCACAGTTGTAAAATTTCTAGCTTACCAATATAAATTGCGCCAAGTGTAATTTATTCAATTTGTTACGTGCAAAATGTTACAACAGAATTTAAATTAATAGGTCAATGAAAATCCGTTCAATAAAGCAGGAACTGCTTTAAAAATATGTTTTAGGATTATACACTGTGCAAATATATTTGGATATACGCTTATGCATTATTTACATGAATAACGTGCAGCTGGCGACTTTATCCACGTGCTTATAAAGCAAGATTACTTAAATACTAGAAGGTTGGGCATAAGAGCTTATCAACATCACGTCTGTGATTGGTTGAGTCGATTTCTTACGTCACCGATGCCCATGACTTGGTTATTCAAGTATGTTTATTCCAACTGTCAAAAAAGACTCCCCCGACCTCTCACGCGTCCCGCCAAGTTACACCTTCAACAATGCTAACGCCCAACCTTAGTATCTAGTATAATACTCGCCATGGTTCTAAAAGGTTCTGAAGTTAGTCACAAACAGCGTCGCAAATGCATACTTTGGGTGTTCTGTGGGAAAGGAAGACTCCCACCACCTCCCAGTTACTGGCACAGAACGTGGGCTCGTCGGTGATTGGTTATTGCTGGTAGTCTTGTCACTTGTCACTTTCCTGCTATAAAGTACAGTCCAGTACGCTATTGTTAAGTTGTTTCTTTGATTGTTAATTGATCACGATGCCTAATAGTTTTGCATAGACAAGCACGAAAAATATTTTTTTGGATGACTTTATGCAAGGAATTAGACCTTTAGAAGAAAAATTAAAAATAATAATATAGCGCGAGTTTGTAGTTTTTCAACCGACTGTACCTGCGCAAGCCCCCATTTGCATCTAACTTCCGAGCCTCTTAGATCCATGGCGCGTATAATACTTTGCTTATAAAGTACTGGTGTTTTATTTTCAATTTCCAAATGAATATTTCCCAAAAAGTGAGAGTGATAAAAAAAAGTTTTACTTCAATAAATATATAATTTTATGATCAAATTTATAGGTTATATCGGGAGGCGCAGCGTGTAATAATTTTATTTTTAATGGGTTATCAATCGTCTGTCGAGAATATGGTTTTAGAGCTGTCAGACCGCCTCCAAAACTATGCACCGACAACGGTGTAATGATAGCATGGAATGGTGTCGAAAGGTATAATTAAATTCAAAGTTATTTTAAACGCCTGAGGGCGTGTTTGTTGACATTTTTTGGTCCATTTTTATTTATTGCGCATGCGCAAAAAAACGGAAAATTGTGGTTATTTATGTGCGAACTCGTAAACAACTTGACAGATAACAAAATAATAATAATAATAATAATAAAATATTAATATTATAAAAAAAGGACTTTTTTAGTAAACACTTATTTGTTATTTATAGCGACGTTTCGTCCCTTTCTTGGGACTTTTTCAAGCTTTATAACTGTAATTGAATTATTAAAATACAATTTGTAAATTTACAATTGAAATATAAAATATCAGATATTAATTATACACACCTATTAAATGTTTTGATCAAGTAGATATAAAAGTTAAAATACACATTTAATATAAATATTAATATAAAGCTTGAAAAAGTCCCAAGCAAGGGACGAAACGTCGCTATAAATAGCAAATAAGTGTTTACTTAAAAAGTCCTTTTTCCCGACAAATCATTTTTATATTAATTACCAAGGACAAAAAAGAAAAATTAATAATATTGACTCTACCAACAGTAATAGAATATTAAACAAAATTAAATTACTTGCAATTACTGTTCAAATTAATTTTTTATTTATGAGACGTTTCGGCCAACCATTTTGGTACTTTTCAATTTTTTAAATATAAAATATAAATAAATATAAATATAAAATATTATTTTATATTTAAAAAATTGAAAAGGACCAAAATGGTTGGTCGAAACGTCTTATAAATAAAAAAATTAATATTATATTTTTTTGGTTATAGAATTTACGAGTTTGCACATAAATAAACATTTCCCGACTTCTTTTTTGCGCATGCGCAATAAATAAAAATGGACGCAAAAATGCCAACGAACATGGTCTATGCAACACTTTTTTCTTTGTTTAGGTGGAATACGAAAACAGGAATCGCCAGTGATCTTTCTAAAGTCGACATTGACGCAAAGTGTCCGTTGGGGAAAAATATAATTCAGGATGTCGCCGATGCAAATATAAAATGCAAATGGGTCAAATTAAAAGAACTGACGAAGGTAGATTCATTGTCAAATGAGAATTGTTAAAGAAATAAATTTATTTGTGTCTTACAAGTATTCATATTAATTGTGGTCCTTTAGCTTTTAAATCGGTTTCTAGTTCAATTATTTTTTCGGCGTTTTCATCACGCTCTTGTTCCTTTTTCAAATCGGCATGCAAATCGAGTATCTGTCTAAGGCGGTATTTGACGTAGTCGACATCTTTCACTGCGTATTTTGCCGATATTGGTATAATATCATCGAATACTATAGGTCGCTCGGGTTGCATAACTTCTGGGAAATCTTTTATTGTATCTAAAAAATACAAAAAAAATTAGAGTTTAAATTCAATAATAAATCGCAAGTATTTGGATTAATAATACAAAACAATCGTGTTATTGTTAATCTTGCTACGTTTTGACTACTTTATTTAGTCTTCGTCAGGCTCTGAAAAATACATATATATATACAAATTCAATTATACTATAATAAGTAAAAAATATATATATACCTACATGTATTTTTCAGAGCCTGACGAAGACTAAATAAAGTAGTCGAAACGTAGCAAGGTTAACAATAACACGACTGTTTTGTATTATTAATCCAAATACCTGTGATTTATTATTGAATTATAATAATAATTTTGGATGCGATATAATGTCTAATTAGAGTTTAAAAAAACTAAAACAGCACGCTTTTATGAATTACAGAATGCAAAATAATTTGACAACAAAACTAGCTTTACTGCAAAAAGCATGGGGTGCTATCTACTTAAATTTTCATAATAGCCCCACGTTTACAATTAGCTAGTAAATGAAAAGTTTATTATCGATATTAAGTACGCCACGCTTTTTACAGTAAGGCTAATTTTATTGTCAAATTATTTAGCATTTTTTAGTTCATAAAAGCGTGTTGTTTCAGTTGTTTTAAACTCTAATTTTAAATATACGACTAAAACACGATATTGTATTGACTATGGGGTAGGCAACGCAACGTACGTCACTGTACAGCGTGTTAGCTTGCTTGCTGTAATGTTTCAAGTTTTTTTATCCTGAAGGTTCTGGTCAGGATAATGGGACAAATTTATTAAATTATTGTATTGTCATCGGTCCTTGATAAGTGTGCAAAGTTTCAGTTTAATCTGACGTTTTGAAGTGGGTGAATTTCACGTTCAAAGATTCAATTACAAACAAACAAACTATCTATGAATATCTATCTATGAATAATACCTGGTAAATTTTTAATTTTATCTTTGATTTCATTGTAATTTTGCTCTGCTCCATCTAGGTCCATTTTATTTATTAATATTACTGCAGGCTTGTCTAATAACTCACTTTTATATAATTCTAGTTCCTGCAATATAAATTTAAGGTATATTATGCATTTTTAATACGTAAGTGTAGTACGTGCCATGGATCTAAAAGGCTCTGAAGTTAGATGCAAATAACTTGATTCGATAACATTTAACTGCTTACTTAGCCTAGTCATTTAAATTTAGTTCCACTTTCTGCCACCTGGCGCTGAAAGTCACACACTGTCAATATGGCGTCGACAAGCAACAATACTGTTGGTATTTCTGACAGTTTGATTGCGATTACGCAAAAAAAAGAATACAATAGAAAAGTGTAGTGATAAAAATAATGTGAATTGAGTTGTAACTGACTCGAGCAAAGCCTAGTATAATACGCGCCACGGTTTTAAAAGGTTCTGAAGTTAGATGCAAATGGAGGCTTCCGCAGGTACAGTCGGTTAAAAAACTACAAACTCGCGCTATATTATTATTTTTAATTTTTCTTTAATCTAAAGGTCTAATTCCTTGCATAAAGTCATCCAAAAAATTATGTTTCGTGCTTGTCTATGCAAAACTGTATTAGGCATCTTGATCAATTAACAATCAACCAAACAACTTAACAATAGCGTACTGGACTGTACTTTATAGCAGGAAAGCGACAAGTGACAGGGCAACCAGCGATAAACCAATCGCCGACGAGCGCACGTTTTGTGCCGGTAACTGGGAGGTGGTGGGAGTCTTCCTTTCCCACAAAACAACCAGGACGGCTCTAAAATATGCATTTGCGACGCTGTTTGTGACTAACTTCAGAACCTTTTAGAACCGTGGCGCGTATTATATACACATGATTTTTCTTTATACCCGATCAAAAGTATGTACTTTCGGCTTCGATTTTAAGACAGGAAGTCTAACATTTATGCACTGCTGGAATTAGTCGCACGTCATCTGTAACAGCGGGCCGAAACAGTTTTCCCGTGTATATTATTACGAAAGTACGTACTTTTGACCGGGTATAAAGAAAAATAGTATGTACACCACACGGCCAGAAAATTGAAATTCCTCCACTGCGCAACACAATGTCTTTGGCTTTGCCTCGGACATTGTGTGTCGCGCAGTGCAGGAATTTCAACTTTCTGCCCTTACTATTTCACAGTAAAAACAATTCAGTACCTTATTTAATAAAATTATTGTTTCTAAACAAGATCTAAATTTGTACTGTGGACTCAACTGGAAACCATTAATATCGACAATTAAAAGAAGTAATTTAGTTCTTTCGACATGTTTCAAAAAACGATGACCCATTCCAATATTGATGTGGGCTCCTTCAATTAGTCCGGGCAAATCTGCCACCGATATTCTTCGTAAATCCGTGTACTCCATTATACCGATATTTGGTTTAATTGTTGTGACTGTAAAAAAAGTCAATCAAATAGTAGTCACGATTATACAACACTAATGCGGGGTTGCAGAAAGGATTCTCAAAATTCTAATTTGACAATGATTGTAAGCATACATATTTTTCCATAATAAAAACATTGTAGAATTTTAAGGTAGTTGTCGTGGTACAATATTGTCAAAAAGTTATAGATTATACGCGCCACAAAAGTATACTAGCTTGTAGCTAAGTGATCCATAATTTGTACGTAAGACTGTACCGTGGAAACGTAACCCATACAGTATTCATATGCTTGGATATTTTTCTATAAATTGTTGAAATTTAAACCGTTATTTATAAATAATTAGACGGTCAAAAAAATTTTTCTTATTTTTTTTTAAACTCATAACAAATGCATTGAAAGACTGTCAGTTTTTGGAAATTTTCTGACAGTTAGTTCTTTTTTTATAAATAAGAAACTGGTTCAGAATTACAGAGATCGTATACAATCAATGTTAATTAACCAATTTTTAATTGAATTTATCTCGGATTATATACGGTCAATCGACTTCAAATTTTCAGGGTAATTGTATTATCATGTCCTTAATAAGTATACAAAAATTAAGAATTTTCTGACGGTGTGCCTTAACCACGACAACTACCTTAAATCGATTCTGTATGAAAAATAATTGATCGATTGGGATGAAATTTTTCTTACGCTGTGAATATATCTATTTGATATAGTTTTTTGTGCGATTTCCTTTTTGAAACAACATTTTTCTACACATTTTGATCAAAATTTAGCTTGAAAAGGGATCTTTTCCCATATCAATCAATCGATTATTTTTGTGTGAGTACAATCTCATGTTCTACATGACAGAGAGTTTGAATAGGACATTATAGTACGTGCCATGGATCTAAAAGGCTCGGAAGTTAGATGCAAATGGGGGCTTGCGCAGGGACAGTCGGTTGAAAAACTACAAACTCGTGCTATATTATTATTTTTAATTTTTCTTTAATCTAAAGGTCTAATTCCTTGCATAAAGTCATCCAAAAAATTATTTTTCGTGCTTGTCTATGCAAAACTGTATTAAGCATCTTGATTAATTAACAATCAAAGAAACAACTTAATAATAGCGTACTGGACTGTACTTTATAGCAGAAAAGCGACAAGTGACACGACAACCAGCGATAACCAATCACCGGCGAGCGCACGTTCTGTGCCGATATTTTAATTGGGAGGTGGTGGGAGTCTTTCTTTCCCACAAAACAACCAGGACGGCTCTAAAATATGCATTTGCGACGCTGTTTGTGACTAACTTCAGAACCTTTTAGAACCGTGGCGCGTATTATAGACTGCTTCTGCATGTATAAAAACTAAATATATGTTCATAACCTAAGGTCACTGTCAAATCAGATTTTTTGACAACGCTTTCTGCACCCCAGTATAAGCACTTACATGGATAACTTGCTATTCTTGGTTTCGCGTTTGACACTGCTTTAAGAAATGTACTTTTTCCTGCATTCGGGAAGCCAACAAGCCCGATGTCAGCTATAAGTTTCAAATCTAAAGTAATTGTATGCGTTTGTCCTTTTAAACCCATATATTCGCTACGATGGTAACCTCCAATACCACCTTTTGCTACAACTACTTTTTTGCCTTCTTCGTTTAATTCCGCTACAAGTACAAAATAATAAAACTTAAATACAATACTATTTTAAATTTTAAAACAAAAATATGTATTTTTGAAGTGAAACTTCTGTAGTTCTGTAGCGACGGTATCGAGTCTAAATGATCTTGACATGGAATTCAAACATGAAACGTATATGTACTATAGCCATAGGTGGGCATTAACTCGTTAATCCGTTAATCGTTAATTAACGAAGTTAACAAAGTGCTTAACAATTTAACTGTTCAGTTAACTTTAAAAAATGTTAACGGACACATTAACTTCCGTTAACTTGCCATAAGTCCGTTCAATCGTTAATTAAGTACCTACAATTCACAAGGACACCGTGCGGACCGTGCCGCGCCGCGAAAAACACGTTCAGACATGTACGGAAGATGAAGAAGACTTTTTTATTTCGGTCACTCAAAGTAAAGAAAAGTCTAAAAGTCACAAATCTTTAAGAACTAAAGCTCAAAGTCTCGTCAAAATGTGGCTAGACATGAAGTCAAAAGACTCTTTTAACGATGCGGCATTCCTCGGAGAACAGATAATAATAAATCTGTTTATTAAATATAGTACCGCTATACCGTCAAGTGCTGCAGTCGAACGCCTTTTTTCTACGGGAAAAGACATTTTAACGCCTAAAAGAGCCTCACTTTCCGACGAAAACTTCAATATATTGTTGTTTATGAAGGGGAATATGCACCTTATGTCAAACTAGCTGTATTTTGAGTTGAACATTTATTATTAAAAACTCTAATGATACACCCTTCTCTTACTAATATTTCATGACCTGCCTAAACTTCCATAGCCCGTATTAACATTAAATATAAAATAGAATTTCTATCGCGAGTTAACGATTTACGATTCGTTAATCGTTAACCTGCCAGATTAACGGCTTAACGATTAACGAAGTTAACTTTTTTAGTAACGGATTAACGAAGTTAAGTATTTGATTAACGGTGCCCAGCTATGACTATAGCAATGCCGTTTTCCAAAACATACAACAAACAGGGGCTGGCTTTCACGAGAAATTTTACAAATTATCATGCCAAAAATGACTTAGCAGCAGTTCGATAACTCATAATAATAA
Source organism: Venustoraphidia nigricollis (assembly GCA_034508555.1). Taxonomy (NCBI): domain Eukaryota; kingdom Metazoa; phylum Arthropoda; class Insecta; order Raphidioptera; family Raphidiidae; genus Venustoraphidia; species Venustoraphidia nigricollis. The sequence goes on from JAVRKA010000074.1 coordinate 1,309,177, forward strand.
AATTAGAGTTTAAAATAACTAAAACAACACGCTTTTATGAACTAAAAAATGCACAATTTGACAATAAAATTAGCTTTACTGTAAAAAGCGTGGAATGCTTAATATCAGTAATGAATTTTTCATTTAAACATAAAGCTATTATGAAAATTTAAGTAGATAGCACCCCACGCTTTTTACAGTAAAGCTAATTTTGTTGTCAAATTATTTTGCATTTTTTAGTTCATAAAAGCGTGTTTTAGTTTTTTTAGACTCTAATTTTAAGTCTAAAAAACAATATTGCATTTGACTAGGGGGTAGGCAACGCAAAGTACGTCACTATAGCAAGGGCCCTCTTTCTCACTGGGCATTTTGGGCACGAGCCCAGGGCCCCGCAATCGACGGGATCCCCTAGTTCTTGCCAGAACAACATTCTTTAACTGATACTGCCGACAAATATATATCGATACATTTTTTAATAATTTATTTGTTAATTATAGATTTGCTTAGTAATTAATCTTTTCTTAAAGAGAAAAATAGTCTTCCGTAATAGTCATACAGGCCCCATTATTCTAGAGTGTCCAGAGCCTGCAATAAATTAAAGACGGCCTTGACTTTAGCGTGTTAGCTTGCTTGCTGTAATTTATCAAGTTTTTTTACCCTGAAAGTCCTGGTCAGGATAATGGGACAAACTTATTAAATTATTGTATTGTCATTGGTTCTTGATAAGTGTGCAAAGTTTCAGTTTAATCTGACGTTTTGAAGTGGGTGAATTTCACGTTCAAAGATTCCTTTACAAACAAACAAACATACAGGTAAAGCTATAATTAAAGCGTGTTAAAAATAAAATCAAATTCGCGTTGTTGATGGAGACTAAAGAAGTTTCATTTTAACCATGCACTTATACGACTGAGGTATAGTACGCGCCACGGTTCTAAAAGGTTCTGAAGTTAGATGCAAATGGAGGCTTGCGCAGGTACAGTCGATTTTTAATGTTTCTTTAATCTAAAGGTCTAATTCCTTGCATAAAGTCATCCAAAAATTAATTTTAGTGCTTGTCTATGCAAAACTGTATTAGGCATCTTGATCAATTAACAATCAAAGAAACAACTTAACAATAGCGTATTGGACTGTACTTTATAGCAGGAAAGCGACAATTGACAAGATAACCAATCACCAACGAGCGCGCGTTCTGTGCCGGTAACTGTGAGGTGGTGGGAATCTTCCTTTCCCACAAAACACCCAAAGTATGCATTTGCGACGCTGTTTGTGACTAACTTCAGAACCTTTTAGAACCGTGGCGCGTATTATACACACCAATTTTTTTTCCATTTTCATGGTAAACGGTAATTCCTACAGGAACGTCTATATTTTCGTCGGCACCCAATTCTCCAAGAATTCTTTTCGGATGACTGTTACCACCGTGTCCTGCTTTTACACGTTTAGTCGGCCATCGACGTAGAACACTTTTTAATGTTTCCTTTTCTGTCGCTGTTACATAAATGCTGCCACCCTTGCCACCTACTCCTCCGTATCTATACAAAATAATAAAGTACACTTCGCATTTTGAGTAATGCATCTATTTCATGTTTCATACACACTTTAGTCGAGTCGAGAGCACTAAATGTTATTTATTTATTTTTAACAGTAAATAATAGCTATCCTCTGCTATAATTGTTAAGGTAGTTGTCGTGGTTAAGGCACATCGTCAGAAAATTCTTAATTTTTGTATACTTATTAAGGACATGATAATACAATTACCCTGAAAATTTGAAATCGATCGACCGTATATAATCCGAGATAAATTCAATTACAAATTGGATAATTAACATTGATTGTATACGATCTCTGTAGTTCTGAACCAATTTCTTATTTATAAAAAAAGAACTGACTGTCAGAAACTTTGCAAAAACTGACAGTCTTTCAATGCATTTGTTGAGTTTAAAAAAAAATAGGAAATTTTTTTTGACCGTCTAATTATTTATAAATAACGGTTTAAAGTTCAACAATTTATAGAAAAGTATACATGCATATGAATACTGTATGGGTTCCGTTTCCACGGGTACAGTCTTGCGTACAAATTATGGACCACTTAGCTACAAGCTAGTATACTTTTGTGGCGCGTATAATCTATAATTTTTTGACAATATTGTACCACGACATCTACCTTAAGAAACATTCATTGTTGTAATGCTATACTAGAAAAATTTATTTTTCAAACACGTCACCGTCGCGACTCAAACCCGAATCTTTCCACTTTCGCGGCGGAATGAGTTATCTTTGATTCATTCATAAACTCTCGTTATTGTGAGGATTCGTTTAGTAGTAGCTAAAATAATTGGCTCTCACATGTAGTTAATTTAGTGTTGTATTTGCTTTATTATGAAGGATTAAAATGAAGAATTGTGTGCACCGTAGAGTAATTGATAACTCATTCCGCCGCGAAAGTGGAAAGTTTCGGGTTTGAGTCCCGACGGTGACGTGTTTGAAAAATAAGTTTTTCTAATATAGCATTACAACAATGAATGTTTCTTAACAATTATAGCAGACGATAGCTATTATTACTGTTAAAAATGAATGGCTTGTACGTAGCTATAACGTATGTATATTTACTAAGATGTTTTTTATTTATTTTTATTCGTTATTGATATTTACTTTGGTAAACCATTTCCTCCAGTTCCAGCTCTAAGATGCAATCTTAAAGTATCGATGAATTTGCTTCGTAAATATTTACGGACAGTTTTCACTTGCGCGTCGAATAAAATTTTTGTGGGGAAAACCATTCTTAAGCAGACTATTAATCAACAAACAATATACTATATGAATAAAACTCTTTTTAAAACAGCAAATAGGTTATAGCACATTTCCCATTTTGACAGTTAATGACACTTGCTAAGCAGGAGTAAAGAGTAACTATAAAAATCATAGATATATATAGTATGTGGTGTGAAAAAGAAAATTGAAACAAAAACGAGTAATTTTTGTCCGACACCTTGGACCCGCCATCCGACCTACGCCAATATGGCAAGTGCACTAAAAATATAAATACAAATAATTAATAAACAGTAAAATAGCGATCGTTTGCTATTATACTGTTTATGAATTTAATCTTACGATCTATAACGTATGAATATTTACTAATATGATAAATCATTGGCCGTGTTCGTTGGCACATTTCTGGTCCTTTTGCGCATGCGCTTTCATGCAAATGTGGCCAATTTATTTATTGCGCATGCGCAATAAATAAAATTGGCCGCATTTGCATGAAAGCGCATGTGCAAACGGACGAAAAATATGCTAACCATGGAATTAGGATTCATGATGTCAACGAACCCGGCCGTTAATAAATCTTTTATAAATAGCGATTGAAAAATTAGCTTGCCCACCAGTCAACGCTGGGCAAAACATGTGCATTAGGCGACCCTGGGCAAAATTGGCATATGCATCAATCAGAGATATTAACTGACTTTGGGCAAAATTGGCGAGTACACCAACCGACCTTTGGCAAAATTGGCGAATGTACTCTCATATCTAATACTCCTATATTGCTAATAAGGGTTTGGAGGGACGAAACCATTATGGTGAAGACATATATGCATCTACCTCTCTCGGAACTACTTTGAGTCCTACGCACATGTTCTAGAACTAGCCTTTAAGCTTTGAGGAAAGCGGACTTGCCCTACCACGCTTGCCAATTACCACACCGCACAAGTCAAGTAGCCTAAAATGAGATAGAAGTGGTCGTTTGCTGTCTCACTTAGCGACATTTCCACTTATAGGCGATAGCAATATGGGAGTAATAGATATATGATCTTGGGTAAAATTGACGAATGCACCTACTGACCTTGGACAAAATTTTGTCCAGTGTACAATAAAACCACTAAACTTAAAATAGTTTTTTCTATTTTATTTTTTGTTTTAAGAAACAGAAATCGCCATCTTTTCTTATAGACAGTCGGTAATTTTAAGTCACAATAACGTAATTATGATCCAGGGTATCAATCTAAATTTTATTTAATTGAAATTTTCGAATGAACCAAGTTCGAATATCTCCAATAAAACTTTATTTGAAAAATATAAAATTAAACTTATAAACTGTTACATTTTCAAATAAACAAATTTATTTTGGTATGAATATTACACCGAGGAATAAAATTTTAAAAACAAATGGTATCTTTCCCAGTTCGACAAATCCGGCTAATTCATCTATAATACAAATAACTATTGAATTAAGTGATCGATCACAGTAAATAAAAGTTCAGATAACATATTTCATTCATTCAAAAACAAGCGTACCTTTGAGAGAAATGGAATAAGATTTTAAAACAATGAATTGTCAAATTCATTCATGACAATAAAAACAGATATACAAAAGCTATTAAAACAGGAAAATACTGATAAAGAAAAATTTGATTCCTTTTTTTTTATTACAACTGTCCCAGAAAAAAATTTTAAGTGAAGTCTCTATAAGAAATATGGAGTCGTGTTTCTGGGTGGAATAACTCGCTCTGAATCGGGCACAGCTTGGAATAGTTTGGCTTCTCTTTGGTCGGCTGACATGAACTGTAAAATGCTGGCAATGTTTCCGCATCGGTAGCAATAATTTGGTGCAGACCAGACTGTCACTAGTTTGTCTTCAAACATATACTTAAAACCTAAAAACAAATTCATCTTCAAAGTTCAGTTCCAGATATATGTTTTAATAGAAAACAGGATCACGGGTAATTAGAACAATATAATTAAATCAATTTAAACACATATTGAGAGCTTGATAAAGTTTTAATAATAAAGACGAAACGTTGCAAATCAATGAGTGTTTAAATTGATTTAACTATGTTTTCTACTAAAAACAAATGCTTTTTACCGATTAATAACAGAAAACAAAAAGTCGACGCAAAAATATATAACCAAAAGCAATCAATAAATTAGATTTAATGCAGGATGTTCTTGTAAGTAAGACCCCGCTTGACGCGGGAAATATGTTCCAATTCAAACGCTATACAAAACAGTGTTAAACGAGGTCAAATTAATATGTAGATAATATGGATAAATGAAACAAAACCGAGAATAAGAAAGTTTGGTTAGTTTTTTTGTTTGTTTAATTTTGTAACATTTATTGTTAAATACTTTTTCATCACATTAATTATAGATTTATTAATTGCTAATATCGATTTTTGTTCATACAATATTTATGAAAACCAAAAGTTCGAGTAAGAAGTTATGTTTGTGATGAGGAAAGTTCCTCATTTGACATATTTTGTTTTTTTGTGAAGAAGTCATCTAATGTCGTTTGCCTTTTTCTGTTTCATTCGGCAAGCTGTTGTCGACAGCAAGATATTGCATCTTGCCTTTGAACTTCTATCAACATTTAAATCATTTTGTATAAACTGATCCATAATACAGTGACTAAACTTTTTTTTTAGAAACCGCGTAATACTGGAACAGCATTAAGCAAGGTTTTACTGTAATCTGAGATTAATTGAGACGTTTTCAATCGATATGTTTCAAAAGTGTGGAAATAAAATTATAAAATCATCGCGGTTATGTCTCACTGACTGGAAATTATTACTTCAAAGTTCGATTCAAAATTCAAATGAAAAATTACCCTCGTGAACTAGCTGATGCGCTCTGCATATGAGATCGAGTGCGTTCAATTCCATAAACTGATGCGTGACTTTAGCGCCGAACAAATAACCGGCTCCTCTTGGACTAATAGACCACGTGTCTACGTCTTCCGGATCTGACCAGACCAAATCGCAAAATGCACCTTTATGTGGTATTTCTTGATTGCGTTCTATGGAACGTATTTGATCCAAGGTTATTATGTCTGGACTGAGTCCACCATGAACACACAATATTTTTTCATCAATTAACTGCAACAAAGCATATTATCTCTTATCAGTTTGTTTTGTATTCTTTTATGTTCAAATCGATATCCAAAGGTCGATCAATAAGTATCCGTGTTTGATGACAGATGGCGTTGACGAGTGAAATTGACTTTACCAACGTGTACTGCAGACTTTTAAACGACCTCGTGCTGAGTTGTAGATAAATTCATAAGTTACGTTATTTTTGACAGCCAGTTGTATCATTTATGTTCTGTATTTTTCGACAAAATGGAAAAAGAGCAATATCGATCCGTAGATCGTTTTTTAAAAGACATGCAAAGAAATAAAACTGAAGTTGGATGCTGTCTATGGGGACCCTTCACCATCTATAACCACAGTGAGATATTCGTATAAAAAACGAACTACAGATCAATATTGCTCTTTTTCCATTCTGTCGAAAAATACAAAACACGAATGATACAACTAGGTGTCAAAAATAACCTAACCTATAAATTTATCTATAACTCAGCACGAGGTCATTTAAAAGTCTGCAGTACACAATGCTAAAGTCAATTTCACTCGTCAACGCCATCTGTCGTCAAACACGGGTACTTATCAATTCTCGTATGTTATCTATTAACTCCAAAACGGCTGGACCGATTTTGATTAAATTTTCAGGTAATCTTTAGATTAGTTCAACCTGTGAAGTTTGGTAGCAATCGGATCAACAAATTTTCTTTAGTTTATTGGAAATTTTGATTTTTCTTTTAATTTTGAACATTCACAATTAAAAGCGATTGAATTCGAGCAAATTCAATACACGTTGAGAATTTTATGATAATGACTCTCATCTAATTAGTGCTATCCGTTCGAAGTCGGACCGGGCCGCTAGTAACTTATGTAACTTTAATATCTTCAAAACGAAAATTTGTAAAGGAATTTACGAGGAAATTTTTGTAGCAAGTGATAGTATTTTGTTATACTTACAGCAGCTATGGTTAACAAATCAAACACTCTACAACAGTACTTCCAAGCGTTGGCATTACCGTATTTACTAAGACATTCGTCGTAAAAACCGTACACTTGCGTAATTTGTCTACTTTCGTGATTGCCTCTTAGAAGCGTTATTTTATCTGGCCAACGCGCTTTTAATGTTAACAGTCTCGTAAGGGTTTCCAAACTATAGTAGCCTCTATCTACGAAATCGCCCATAAAAATGTAATTGGTGTCTGGAACTTGACCACCGCATCTAAATAATTCTTCTAAATCATAGAACTGAAAATTGTGAATGTTATTAAGTTAAAAAAACAAAAACCAGTAAATGAAGTAAAAAAAATTAAAAGGTTACCTGTCCATGAATATCTCCGCAAACGGTTACTGGCGTTGATACTGGTTGTATATTTGATTCTTCTAACAGCAAGTCACTGACCATATCACACAAGTTTTTTAAATCGTTTTCTGGTAAATATTTGCATTCTTTGGCAATTTCTATCCATTTATCAAGTTCTGTCATTTTTATGGTTTTTTAATACAAATGAAATGCAGGGGGATGTAAAATCAGTTCGTCAAAACTGTCAGGAGTATCAAATTCAGCGTAAAATTTGTGCTTGATAAATCTTAATCGTAAAAAAACCCGGGTCGCAGTGCCAAAACCCTGCCGACAATATAGTGTATTTGCTTGTACAGGGCCGTGTGGTTTTATACTTTTATTATGTGAAATTAAGTTTGTTTTTGGGCAAAATAAAAAATTTAACCCCTTAATACACCCCTTAAAATAACATTTTTCTCTTAATTGTAATATTATTATCAATCTAACGTCTACACCGAATTAAATACACCCTTCAATAAATAAGTCACTATCTGCAAACTAGTGTTTTCATAAAATTTGTAAATCCGGTCCTGTCTGGCCGATTTTATTAAAATTGTGGGGACACTTTTTTATCACTACCAAAGGGTTAAATTTCAATTTTGAAACGATTCGGAGAATTTTTTCGGTATTTTGGGGCCCAAAAACAGTTTTCAACCCCTAAAAACTACCCTTAAAATAGCCCGATTAGGCCCATTTTAAATAGGCTTCTTGCGGTGGTGGATTTCAACACGTGGCCCAAATTTCGTTGAAATTAATTAACTCTTTCGAAAGTTATCGCGCGTACACATATATATATATATATATATAAATATATATATATATATATATATATATATATATATATATATATATATATATATATATATATATATATATATATATATATATACATATATATATATAAACATTTTTAAAAATGGTGCCAAAGTGTTTAGGAGGTTATGAAACGTCGAGAAATTTTGGTCCGACCCCTAGGTCCCGCCATCCGACCGACGCCAATAGTGTATGTTGCCATATGGCAAATACACTAAAAAATATTGCTCTATGGTTGTAACATCAAAATATTAGTCACGTGGTTTAGAAATATCTGAAATAATTTTCCAACGCAGCTTTGAAAGAATTTGACAACCGATCGGGAAGATTTAAGGTTAGTCATTTTTGCAAAACAGGAATAGATTATTTATTTAACTAAAATGGAAGAAAACAGTGTAGTTACATTAAACCTAAGTGAAGTATGCAGGCTGTGTTTGGGTGGTGATTTTGAAATGTCGGAGATTTTTGATGAAGACAGCTTAAAAGAAGAAGTGACTTTGGCAGAACGAATTTATAAAATGGGTTGTGTAAAAGTAAGTTCTGCATAGTGTAACATTAAATTTGATTTGTCTGTCAACGCTGTTTATTCATTTAGATTTGCGTCGATGACGGATTACCACAAATGATTTGTTTGGTGTGTAGAACAAAAATTAACGAAGCTTATGAGTTTCGCCTTCAAATGTTGGAAACTGACTCCCTGTTACGACAATGCATCTATCCAGATTTAATTGTTGAAAAAACAAACGACGACGAAACGTATTGTAAAAGTATTGACAAATCACATTTTAACAACGTGAGTAAAAATTGCAATTTTTGCGATATATAGTGTATAATACGCGCCACGGTTCCAAAAGGTTCTGAAGCTAGTCACAAACAGCATCGCAAATGCTTATTTTATAGAGCCGTCCTCGTTGTTTTGTGGGAAAGGAAGACTCCCACCACCTCCCAGTTACCGGCACAGAACGTGCGCTCGTCGATGATCGGTTATCGCTGGTTGTCTTGTCACTTGTCGCTTTCCTGCTATAAAGTACAGTCCAATACGCTATTGTTAAGTTGTTTCTTTGATTGTTAATTGATCAAGATGCCTAATACAGTTTTGCATAGACAAGCACGACAAATAATTTTTTGGATGACTTTATGCAAGGAATTAGACCTTTTAGACTAAAGAAAAATTAAAAATAATAATATAGGACGAGTTTGTAGCAAGCCTCCATTTGCATCTGAGCCTTTAAGATCCATGGCGCGTACTATATTCACAAATTTACTGCGCACCAAAACTGGTGACTAACGAAAAATAACACTGTTTTACACATACACATTTTTTGAGCAATCTGTAAGTTACTAAGAATAAAATTAATTAACTGTCAATAACAGACAGTTCAAATTTACTTCTTCAAGAGTGGTTTTTCTGAGTATAATAATATATAAATTTTTATTATAAAATTAGTTTTTATCCATAAACCAACTAAAAAATATGTATATAATACTTATTCAGTTTATTGTAACTGTGTGTTGGTTCTCTTTACAATTTAGATGACATTCGGGAGAAGTGGAATTGTTTAATGTATTAATTTCCTCACATCACAAAACTAATAATTAACATAATTTTGTGACAAAATGTATATTAAATTACTGTTTTTGTAATGGAATGTATCCATACAGAATATATTGTAGTGACTTTTCTGATGACCTGTTTTATTCTGTGTATTAATTGTTTTTAATTCGTCGCAACAATTGACCACTGCCAGTTTTTCTTTCCGCATTAAACCATTTCCTTTTCCAGGCATTTTGTTAAATAAATTATTTTTTTACTTTGGCATGAAATACAATTTTTCTAGCAGTATTTTAATTTATTGTTTACTGTTTCCGTAGCAATTTTGAATTAAATTCGTGTATATTTTTACCACTCATACGAACTGAAAAAAGTTTAAAAATTTGTCTAGTGCTACCAACATAGAGCCCCAATCTGGTGTGCAGTAAGAAGGTGAATAATATATGGCCATGTTCGTTGGCATATTTTTGGTTCATTTGCGCATGCGCTTTCATGCAAATGTGTCCAATTTTATTTATAGCGCATGCGCAATAAATAAAATTGAACATCTTTTCACGAAAGAGCATGCGCAAATGGACCAGAAATATGCCAGTGAACACGATCATTAATTCAGTTCTTAAATATTTCGGTTTCCAGGATTTTTGCAGCAGTGAGAAAGAAGACGACAATGCAGATATGAAATTACTTTACGTGGAAGAAGACGGCACTCAAGTATTTACTCTTAAAGACGAAAATATGGAATATACTGTTGAAGTTTTGCCGGTCAATAAAGACAGTGATGAAAAGAATGTCTTGAAAAGAAACTCAGATCACGACTGCGATGTTGTAATAATAAATAAAAAACAAAAATTAAATAATAATGCCAATAAAGACACCGTCGTGCCTTTAAAAATTGCGAAGAAATTGGCAAAACACGGAGTTCTCACACAAAAATTTAACGTATCGACTTCTTCTGAAGATGCCGATAAAAACGACGATGAAAGATACTTATCAGGCGATCATAAAGAAATAATCGAAACATTAGAAGATATACGACAAGCAGATTTAAACGATTCTTGTGAAATAAAAACAGTCGACGCTTCCGAGATATTTTCAAAAAAAGAATCTGTCATACCAGCTATCCCGAAAAATGCATCTGGAGCTAAAGAGAATAAAAAATCAGCCGTCAAGAAAAAAACAAGCCAGGATCAAAGTAATGGGCAGCAAGTAAATTTGAGTTGCCAGTTGTGTCTGAAACCGTTCACAGACTACGAATTATTGCGCGTTCATATTATCACTCATTTCGAGGGTTACAATCCATACGATCCTCTTTCGGACGACGACGCCGACGACCCCGACAGCGACAAGACTCACTGTAAATATTGCAGACTTAAATTACCGAACGAACAGCTGCCATTGCACATAATGCAAGAACACAAAGACGAGACGTTCGTTTGCACCCAGTGCAACGGCACGTTCGATTCCGAGCAAGAACTCAAAGAACACATCTCAAAGAACCATTATATGTTGCAGTGTAACGTATGCGATCAGAAATTTCTAGCGTACTTAGACTTGCAGAGCCATCTGTCGGTTAAACATTACAACGGTCAGTACTGGTGTCAACCTTGTTCGAAACGGTTCACTCAAAAGCACGATTTCATCCTCCATCAGCGTCGACATCTGGGAATCAAACCGTTTTCGTGCCTGCATTGCAACAAAAGGTTCGTCACTTCGACGTTATGCAAGGAGCACGAAAGGAGACATGAATTGAGTAAACCTTATCTGTGCGGTTTTTGCGGCAAAGGCTACGTCAGACAGAGCGAATTAAAATACCACGAACAGACGCATACGATCGATGCGACGAGCGTTTCGTGCGAGGTCTGCGATAAGACGTTCACGAGCGTGTCGAGCTATCGTTTGCACAAGAAGCGCCACGAACTCGGTTGCCGGTGCATCTGCAGAGTTTGTGGCAAAGCTTATTACACCAATGCTGAATTAAAAAGGCACGAACAAATACATTTGGGTGTCCGGAAGTATCCGTGTTCGCTTTGCGGGAACTCGTTCCTTTCGCAGCCCGAACTGAATAGGCACTTGAATTATCATCGAGGAGAGAAAAAATATTTGTGTAAGGAGTGCGGTAAAGCGTATTATGAAAGCGGACATCTGAGAATTCATGAACGGACGCATTTGGGGGTGAAACCGTTTAAGTGTCAGATTTGCGCGAAATGTTTCGTGGCCAGACCGAAATTGATGAGGCATCTGAAGACGCATAAAAATAGAGTCGAACAAGCTAGTGATCAAAAATCGGCGGCGTTAGTTGAAGAAGTGACGGGAATCGAGAAGTCCAATCGAGATGAAAATGTTGATAAGAACGTGTTAGCGAATATAGTCGCGAATTATAACGGCGAAGAAATGAAAATGGAAAACATTGTAGTCGATGTGGCGGGCAACGTCATTGAAATGAGCGAATCTCGATTAGTCGAAATGGCTAACGGCAACATTATCATAATGGAAAATGGCGAGGCTATCGAAACTATAACGAATGAAAACGGTTTATTATCTATGCAAAACAACATCAAGATCGAAATTATAGACTCGGTTAATTAGATGTATATTATGATACACTGACCAGCTCGTATTTTAGAGTTTTATACCTTAAAAAATAGTACAATAGAACCTCGATAAGTTAAAAACCTCTGTAAGTTAAAAATTTTTTGAATTCCCTTCCCCTGAAAAGATAAAACCTCCATTACTTAAATCACAAAACCTCGGTAACTTAAACAAATATTCTGAACATCGCCCTCGATAACTTAAAATAATATTTTGGTGACCTCCATAAGTTCAAGTATTATCAGTGAGTCATCATGAGTAAATATCCAAACCGAAGGTTTTGCCAAGAACTTAATTGATTTTCACTTTAGTCTTCCACTAAATCGCTTTACTGATTTCTTTGTTTAAATAATTGATTGTTTAAATAAATAAATAATTGATTCTAAATGAGTAGATAAAAAATTTATGTAACCTCTATTGAACTAAATACATCTTCTATAAAATCCACAAACCTCTGTAAGTTAAAAATTTTACTCTGACAACCTAACTTCAACTCTCGATAAGTAAAAAACTCCCTTGGATTTTAACTTATCCAGGTTCTACTGTATATTACACCGCAAGGGCAGAAAGTTGAACGACGGTACACAATAAGGATGTTGAGTATTTTTGAGAAAGTGTCTTAAAATCGTATATAAGTACCTAATATAGCCACAAATATTTATTATAATTTTTTAAATATGACTCAAGCTTTAAAAATCATGTATTTTAAATTCCGTTTCAAATTTCGCTCCAAACGCCAGTACTTGTCACGTGACTGATGTGACGTCATATGTTCATAAACGCTGCTGAACTGACGGGGTGGTGTAAGGTTTTTTCGTAATTGTTGCTACAGTTATTTGCAATTTGATGTTTCCTATAAATAAATAATGATAAATTACACACTCTAAATATTAACCAAACAATGAAGGCTTTTGGCAGCGTGAACAGCGTCTGATGATGTTTATGAGCCAGTGACGTCATGCGCTCTGATTGGTGTTTGTTGTCACGTGACTCGAGAGTCATTTAAACAGGCTTTATTTGTTAAATATTAATTAAATTCGTTAAAAATAAAGGAAAATATTGCGTTTTTTAGTATTTTTATCATAGAAACTACCATGTAACGTTAAAATTATGTTTTTATTTGAATACAGTCAATATCCCTATTGGTTGGAAAATGGAATTAGTGAAAGAAAAACGTCACCTTGACAAACGATTGCGCAGTGTCATTGTCATGGTGCAACAGATAAAACAATGTTATGAAAAACATTCTTAAACCTTGCGTGCAAGGGCAGAAAGTTGAAATGTCCGAGGCGAAGCCGAGAGCATCATTTGCCGAGCGGTGCAGGAATTTCAACTTTCTGGTCGTGTGGTGTATACTATTTTTTCTTTATACCCAGTCGAAAGTATGTACTTTCGTTTCAGTGTGCACGAGAAAACTGTTTCGGCCCGCCGTTACAGATGGCGTGCGAGTAATTCCAGCAGTACATAAATTTTAGGCTTTCTGCCTTAAAATTAAAGCTAAAAGTACGTACTTTCGATTGAGTATGAAGAAAAAAAATAGACAAAACCCTTATACGATCAATAGTTTGTCCGTCCGTCCGACTATCTGTCGCAGTCGAATTTCTCTGGACCAAATAAAGGTATTGAACTGAAGTTAGGTGTGCTCAGAAGCTTAAAAACCAATAGACAACTTAAAGAATATTTTTCGTTTACAGGATAGATCGTATTCCAGGAAATCTGCGGTTGTGTTAAAAATTTTAATATTGGAAATGTATTAGTAATTTTTTTTAAATGCAATTATAAAATATTAATAAATCGTTTTTTAATTCAAATGGCAAAAATTGATTCTGGATTACTGACATGAAGTATTTGAAATACTAATTCCAAAATGCGAAATACATATGAAAAGCGCGTTATATTTCAAATTAGTAAATATAGCGCACTTAAAGTAGTTGTCGTGGTTAAGGCACACCGTCAGAAAATTCTTAATTTTTGGATACTTATTAAGGACATGATAATACAATTAGCCTGAAAATTTGAAGTCGATCGACCGTATATAATCCGAGATAAATTCAATTAAAAATTGGATAATTAACATTGATTGTATACGATCTCTGTAGTTCTGAACCAGTTTCTTATTTATAAAAAAAGAACTAACTGTCAGAAACTTTCCAAAAACTGACAGTCTTTCAATGCATTTGTTGTAAGTTTAAAAAAAAATAGGAATGTTTTGACCGTCTAATTATTTATAAATAACGGTTTAAAGTTCAACAATTTATAGAAAAGTATACATGCATGAATACTGTATGGGCTACGTTTCCACGGGTACAGTCTTGCGTACAAATTATGGATCACTTAGCTACAAGCTAGTATACTTTTGTGGCGCGTATAATCTATAACTTTTTGACAATATTGTACCACGACAACTACCTTAATTTTGCCATAATTTTTTTTCTGTTTTTAACTGCTATATTGAGCAATCTTTTAGACACAAGTATTACATGCAACATAAATCTATACTAATATAAAGCTGAAGATTTTGTTTGGTTGAACGCGCTAATCTCAGGAAATACATGTTTGAATTGAAAAAATATTTTTGTGTTGGCTACTCCATTTAGCGAGGAAGGCTATAAATAATATCACACTACGACCAATAGGGGCGGAGCATCAATGAAAAATGTTGCAAAAACGGGAAAATTATTTTATAAGAAAGACCACTGCAGCATAATACGTTTTTATCTGGGCGAAGCCAAACCGGGCCGTTAGTAATAATAAACAGAATAAAGTAGATCAGTGGCTCTCAACCTTTTTCAGCTGGCGACCCACCTTATCGGAATACCTCCACGGTCCATAGTGGAGGAACGTAGTGGTTTTGTTGTCTGCCCTAGATGCCAAAAATCAAGAACCAACAAAACAATCAGAACACAATTCGATTTGTTTCGATTTTTTTTATCTTTTCTGATGGTTTTAGGATCAAGTTACGACCCACATGTAACCCTTCCGCGACCCGTCGGTTGAGAACCGCTGAAGTAGACAAACTAAAAAACTATATTTAAAAATAAACATTCAATTCGAAACGAATTTTGCATTAACTACATGAATATTATAATTTGTCAGACTATGCATTTTGTGTCTGTCTTTATTAGACGAATCGGCGAAAAAAGGCCCGGGCGTGTTATTTCATGCCTACATTTGACGCATCCAGCTAAAAAACGACCAAATGCAGAATTTGAAAAAGATCTGAAATCAAAACCGTTTAGGAAGTGCTGGTTCTGAAAGTTACTACCAACCTAAAAAAAAACACACCAACGAAACGTCAAGGGATGAATTTTTAATAAATAAAAACTGACATTTCGATATTTAGGTTATAATAATAATGATTGATAAAAATAAATTATCAAGCGATTTTAAATTAGAAAACGTTTGTCGATTGTGTTTAAATTCCGACCGAGAATTGACTGATATTTTCAACGATAAAGATTTAACAGTGACTGGTCTGGCATTTCAAATCTGTGTTATTGGATCTTTGAGGGTATTAAAAAATGACGGTTTTCCATCATTAATTTGTAATATTTGTCGAAGAAGAGTGAATGACGCGTACGATTTACGCCAACAGATTTTAAATACGTATTCCTTTTTGCAACAGTACATTAAAATAAATGGTTTTAAAATTAATAACAGAGAATTAAAGTTAGTTTGTGTTGACGCGAACAAAACTGAGACATTTACTTTGAAAAATATAAAACTGATTTCGCTTAAAAATAAAGCAGTACTGAATGACGATTCCTGTTGTGAGACAGTAATAAAAACAACAATACCAGTTAAAGACATCAACGAAAACCTCGATATCTGTGATTTTGTGGAAAAACTAGCCCAACAAGATGTGACATTGTACTCTAAAAACGATTCAAAAATCAAAATTAAATCGAATAATTCGCCAGACTCTAAAACAGAAAATGAAAAAAATTACGCAAGTGATAATAATTGCGATAATGATTGTTGTGCGGACGACAGTTTTGAAGTCGACGATAAGGCAGAAAACAATAAATGTCAAAAAACCGTTAGAAATAATACGTTAAATAAACTGATACTGAGTTGTCAGCTATGTTTAAAAACCTTCAATGATTTGGACCGGTTAAAAAAACACGTCGGCGAGCATTTTGACGGATTCAGTCCGAGTGGCCCGTTGCCCGAAGAGTTATCCGACGAAGAAAACAACGATCGAGAAACGTCTAAATCCTATAAAATTATCAATAATTCAAATAACATATTGCAGTGCCACGTTTGTGGTGTAAAATTCGTGACATATTTAGATTTATTGACTCATTTGCGTACATTGCATTATAACGGGGCGTATTATTGCCAACCTTGCAAAAAAAAATTCGATACGCATAATTTCGTCGTGCATCAGCGCAGGCACTTAGGAATAAAACCATTCGTTTGCAAAACGTGCGGTAAAGGTTTTTTAAAACCGACCGAACGGAAAGACCACGAGTTTAGGCATTTGGTCAACAAACCGTTTTTATGCGGCTCGTGTGGCAAAAGTTACATAACGCATTCTCGTTTAAAACAGCACGAAGCAGAACACAATACGAACTCGTCGAAAATTACTTGCGACGTCTGTAACAAAACGTTCAAGAACAATTTGAGCTACCGTTTGCACATGAAAAGACATGAGTCGGACAGCGTTTGTATTTGCAGTATTTGCGGGAGGGAGTTTTATAGCAAAACTGAACTGCAACGTCACGAACTCAAACATATGGGCGTGAAGAAACATTTGTGCAAGCTGTGCGATTATAAATTTTATTCGAAAACCGAACTGAGAAGACACTTGAATTACCATAGCGGCGAGAAAAAATATTTATGTAAAGAATGCGGGAAAGCTTTTTTCGAGAGCGGATATTTGAGGATACACGAACGAATTCATGCCGGTATCAAACCGTATAATTGTCAAGTTTGCTCGAAGAGTTTCGTAACAAAATCTAAGCTGCAAAGGCACATGCAAACGCATTTGAGGAAAGCCGCCAAATCGGGAATTGTTTAACTTTACCATAGAGAAGTTCTTTAGCGACGTATCTGTTTGAAAAAAGTAAGAAATAGAGGGGAAGTTAGCTTGTCCCCTAAATTACATGAAACATTTCTGTGGGCTGTAATTAAAATGGCGAAAAATTATCGAAGTGATCCATCGACTCATTGTTATCGTCGATTGTTTTTACATTGTATACAGGTAATATTAATTTGCCATTTGAAACGCTCATCCAAAGCTAAACGATCCAGTGATTTTGGATCATTTTTGAAGTTTAACTTCTTTAGCGACGTATCTGTTTGAAAAAAGTAAGAAATCGAGGGAAAGTAGAATGAAACAAATTAAGAAGTTAGTTTGTCCCCTAAATTACATGAAACTGACAAGGACAGAAGTTTATAGTGTGTTGCATTTTGATTCGCAAAATAGTAAGACAAGGATGAACGGTTTTAATCTGACGTTAAAACTATGAACAATTGAAGTAATTAGACGTACAAACGGTAGGAACTCATATATTTCATGTAAATTCAGAAAGTTGCAAGGTAACAAACACGGGAAGAAAATGATTGTGGGCCCTTCCTCAAAGCTAACTGAGGATTTAATTAGACTCAACAGGTCGACACTCAGAAATCGGGCTTTTAACCGGTCATGCTTTCGTGAGAAAACACCTAAATGTGATGGGGATACAGCAGGAATCAACACTATGAAGATTTTGAGAAATGGAGGATGAAACAGCCACCCATATCGTCTTCGAATGTGAGGCTTTAACCTACAGGAAGACAGCCATCTTTAGCTGCATTGATGAGGATGGAATAGTTCCACAGAACAATCTTGTAGCCAATCTTCTGAAGCTCTTAAGATCCAGATTATTTGCTGACTAGATCCAGACAAAGGGGAAGCACAAAAATCCTTTCAGGGTGTGGTGCATTTGGGCCAAGAGACCACCCCATTCTATTTTAATCTTACGGAAGTCGCGCACACAGCATGCAGCGAAAATGAGACACCATGAAGTTAGTTGTTAATTTAATATGAATGTACTACGTGTATCGGCAAGATTGAAATCGTCGATAAAGCTGACATAGTCTTACTTTGTATTCATAGATGACACGTCTCATTTCTCTGTGACAATGTCCACCTATTATCCAAAGTAAATAAGTACTAATCGCAAGGTTAGAATCATTGATAAAGCTGACTTCGATACAGTATAGTTTTACTTTGTATTCATAGATGACACGTATAATTTCTCTGTTACAAAGAAGTATAACTTCTGCCGCGCGTACATGAGTACGCGCGCCACTTTTTTTAACACTATATTATGATAGTCGAAAATATCTATCATTTTTTATAAAAAAACAATAAATTATTGCACTGTTTGAAACAATTTGTGAATATTTATTTCTAACCTTTTATGTTTTTGGGGATACTACGATAACCGTGGCGCCAAATCTTATTTTTGACTATTTTTTGACGTTATAATTTTAATTGGGGATGTAACGATTCCGATATATCGGCATCGCCGATTATATACAACCGATTTCAAACAGTTTGAAAAAAGCGCGAAACGACGACGCGCTCGCGTGACATTTCCGCAGCGTCGCAGGTGAGAGAACTGCGCATGTTTAGCGACATGGTAACAGCAGATTATCTCCAGATAATTTGAAAAAAAATGTCTTTCTTAATAAAAATCCGCCAAAAGTAAACTTTAATTACTGACTTCATTTAACAGTTTATTACTTTCTGAAGGATAAGTCTCTGATAAATATAGGTAAGTTTTAAGCGTAATAAAGTCATACAAACGCCCGAGGTACATACTTTATTATTAATTTGATTTATTATCTACTAAGCCATCGGTATCGGTATCGCCGATTATTTACATCAATAATCGGTATCGTATCGGCAAAACTGTGTATCGTTACATCCCTAATTTTAATTGATACAGTCGATTAATTAAGTTAAACGTGTTAATTTCATTGATATTACTTTAATTTAAAAAAAAGAATAATTTGTAGTGCATATATATCGGATTTCCATATTATATATTGACCTTCCATATATTTTGGAAAAATAGACTTTCAAAATTCGATATCTCGAAAACCAAGCGAGATATTTAAAATGTTATTCGTTTTTTTTATCAGGACGTTGAGGTCTAGCAATACGTCGTCAATAGGTGACACCACGGCTATCGTAGTCTTGCCATGTTTTTTTTCATAAGTTTATTTATTTCACAAATATATTTATAGATGGATAATTGTTCGAGGACTTAGGATCAATAAGTCAATACTAAATTTTTATTTATTGCGACATTTCAGAATTTATTATTCTTTCTTCAGGCATCATAAATTATTTATGTCTTATCTGTTTTATAATTAGTTCCTTTGTCGTTTTCATTTTAGTCTACGATTTTTGGTCAAAAAATGTGTTTATTTAAAACTAATTAAAACATACAATCTATCCAGTTGAATGTCAAAAATTTTTAGCATTCAACTGGATAGAGATTGTATGTTTTAATTAGTTTTAAATAAACACATTTTTTGACCAAAAATCGTAGACTAAAATGAAAACGACAAAGCAACTAATTATAAAACAGTTAATACATAAATAATTTATGATGCCTGAAGAAAGAATAATAAATTTTGAAATGTCGCAATAAATAAAAATTTAGTATTGACTTATTGATCCTAAGTCCTCGAACAATTATCCATCTATTTAACTCATAGTCAGGATCGGAACAAGCTTTGAAATATACTTATATACTAACTTTTGAAACCGCGAGACCATTCAAGAAGAACATGCTTTTTCATATAAGTGATAAAGTTTTGTTTTATCCTTTGGGAACTACCGAGATTCAAAATTTGTTAATCTAGGTCATAAATTATATGCATGCAAAATTTCATTCAAATCCGTTGCGTGAGATTGAGTAATATACATACCGGATGGTTTTGAAGTTGATTCTTCTTTTTTAACAGCGTGTAGAAATCAAATAGACGAACAAATATTTCAAATAACTTTTTTTATAAAAACTCAAAAACAAGAGAGAAACAGCCATTCAAAGTTTAATTAAATTTTATTGTTTTTGAGGTCGGTGCTGGCGTTTATCTAGCAATTCACCATTGTCTGTACATCAATCAACATTAAATTAAACAATTCACAATATATAATTGGATATTAAAGCTAAAATTTTATTTAATCAACACCTGTCAACAACACTGCACTCAGATTCACTTGTTTTAATTTTTACGTTGAAACAATCAACCAACCTCGAAAATAATAAAAAAAAAATATTTTTTAAAAATGGGTTTACGGAGATTAACGGTTAAAAAAAAGACAGCTAATACATACCGGATGGTTTTTAAGTTGATTCTTCTTTTTTAACAGCGTGTAGAAATCAAATGGACGAACAAATATTTCAAGTAACTTTTTTTATCAAAACTCAAAAATAAAAGAGAGTTTAATTAATTTTTTTAAATTTGTTTAATTTTGAGGTTGGTGCTGGCGTTTATCTAGCAATTCACCATTGTCTACATCAATCAACATTAAATTAAACAATTCACAATATATAATTGAATATTAAAGCTAAAATTTGATTTAATCAACACCTGTCAGCACAACACTGCACTCAGATTCACTTGTTTTAATTTTTACGTTGAAACAATCAACCAACCTCGAAAATAATAAAAAAAAAATATTTTTTAAAAATGGGTTTAGGGTGATTAACGGTTAAAAAAAAGACAGCTGATACACGATAAGACCGCATTTAACAATTGACGAACTAACCTTTAATTTCTATTAATTAACTAGCAGCTACCCGCAGCACTGACGCGATTAAGATGAAAAATGTTTTATAGCCCGTTCGGCAGCGACAACTGTAGTGAAGCCTCCAACTCCACCATATTTATTTTTATATATAAGGATTAATCATACTTTGAAGACGGCATAATAAATTTCTTTAAATTTATCAAACATTGATTGATAAAAACAATTTGTCTGAATATAGGATTTTCCACTAAATGCAATTTTATGCGTTGAAAATATCTCTAGCTTTTGTTACCATATTATGGCAAACGATTCAAACATACAGAATGATTTTTAAATTGACACTTCTTTTTTAACAGCGTGTGGAAATCAAATAGACGAACAAATATTTCAAGTAACTTTTTTATCAAAACTCAAAAATAACAGAAAAACAGCCGTTCAAAGTTTAATTAAGTTTTTTAAATTTTAATTTTGAGGTCAGTCCAGCGTTATGTTATGTCACTATGCAAATATCTTATGTCATTGTCAAGTATCTTGCTGCCCATTTGAAACAAAACGGGGACAACTTCAAACAATTTTTGTAAATACTTGATAATGACATAACATATTTCCATAGTGACATAACATAACGCCAGGACCGGCCTCAAAATTTAATAAAATTTAATTTAACTTTGAATGACTGTTCTCTCTTATTTTTGAGTTTTGATAAAAAAGTTTTAGTTTAGGATTATTAGTTTAGGATTATGGGCGTCATTTAATAAGAACACAGGATAATTCCAAGCAGGAAACTTTAATAATTAATTATTATTATCTACTGTTGCGTCCATTTTAGTGTTAATTGTGAATATTATTAGGAAATTGGAACAGGCAAAAACATCAAAATATCGATTATTACTTCTGCAATAATAATAAAGGTCGAAACGTTGCAGAAGTAATAATCGATATTTTGATGTTTTTGCCTGTTCCAATTTCCTGATAATATTCATAATTTAATAATTAAATGCGTAACGATTGCAGATAATGTCAGTAGTTCAAATCAACTTCTGTAGATGGAAGCGAACAATGAGCAAAATTTGATTCTTGATTTTTTAAATATTTTGTGTTGTTTTCAATTGATTTTTGAATCTGTGATATTCTTTTAATCGGATGGCTTGAATGTTGATAAATCCAGTTGCATCGACAGGACTGAACTGATCGTGCGTGTCCATTGACACCAAGTCTTCGTTATAGAGAGCTACATCGGACGTTCTAGCAAGAACTTGAACTGTCAAAAATGAAAATATTAATAAAACAACAATTTTCAAATACAGATAACTCGTGACTGTCTTTAAAAAAATATTTACGACCTCTTTTAATTCATTATATCGCCACTTTTCAAATGCTTTTTTTAAATTCAATATCTCTACCGAGCTGGGTAGAATAGTGGTGACAACACTAGACTTGCATTCGGGAGGTCCAGATTAGAATCCCGGCGGGGGCAGATATGGCTGGGACTTTTTCCTACTGCCTCTCGCCGAGAAACGGTAATTCCTGTACCGGCCATCTTGATTGAGGTTTTCCATGGTTTCCCTCAATTAATTCCAGATAAATATCGAGATGGTTCCTTATTTGAGGCCATGGCCGATTACCTTTCAAACTCCTAGTTCAAAAATTACCTATCTTATCCTAATTTCCTATAGTTCCTTCATTCGCCCTTTGCTATTACATAAGTTGAAGTTTTAAAAATGTAGAAAAATAACGGGAAGTGTGGTAGATGGAAAATAGTAATGGTGCGAATGGCGTCTGTTATGACATAAAGTCGAGAAACGGACGTTAAACGCATTATTATTATTAATTTAATATCTCTACTAGCGCCTTGAAAACAGCTGTACGCTATATGATAGATTATCGAATTCTTTTTTCCCATAAATTACAGTAAAACCTCGTTTATCCGGTCCTCGATCAACTGAGCCTCCGCGTTGTCCGAGACAACGGACTGATCCGAGCAATCCGCATTAATTAAGGTGTATACTTGGATAATACGGAAAAACTTAGATAAAACGGATGAAGCCGCTATGCTTATACTGTGCGGCCGTAGTATTTTGCGATTGCTACTTTGTTAATTAATGCAAGTGACCTCTTATTAATAAAACAGTGCTCTATTACGGACTTTCTTAAGCGATGCTAGTGACAGGTTACACGTTCTATAGTAACAATGCTTTGCACACCAAATATTAAGTTCGTTAGATTTTCACTTTTATATACTTTTATGATTAAATTTCATTCTATCATTTCAAATACATAAAAATCAATTAAAATTTTCGATTTTTTTATTTCTGCCGTATTATCAGAGTTTTCGCTTATCCGAGCTACATCCTCCCCACATTACCTCGGATAAACTAGGTTTTACTGTAGAAAGAGTAAAAATAATAATAATGCGTTTAACGTTCGTTTCTCGACTTTATGTCATAACAGACGCCATTCGCACCATTACTATTTTCCATTTACCACCTCCCGTTATTTTCTACATTTTTTAAAACTTCAACTTATATAATAGCAATGGGCGAATGAAGGAATTATAGGAAATTAGGATAAGGTAGGTAATTTTTGAACTAGGAGTTTGATAGGTAATCGGCCATGGTCTCAAATAAGGAACCATCTCGATATTCATCTGGAATTAATTGAGGGAAACCATGGAAAACCTCAATCAAGATGGCCGGTACAGGAATTACCGTTTCTCGGCGAGAGGCAGTAGGAAAAAGTCCCAGCCACATCTGCCCTTGCCGGGAATCGAACCCGTACCTCCCGAATGCGAGTCTAGTGCTGTACCACTACTCTACCCAGCTCCGTGTAGAAAGAGTAAAAAAAAATAGCCGATGTTACCGTTTCCTTTATAAAGTTGTACGACGACCATTCCGTTCACATTAGACTGTGAATCAATTATACACTTTCGAACGTATTCAGCTTCGGGTGAAAACCAAAATCCATTATAGACGTAATCAGCCATTTTGTCTCTTAAATATTGCTTTACTCTTAGCACTTCTTTGTCCAGACTAAAAACTTCGAGGTCGGTGTGAGCGACGTGCAATATATGACCGGCCGGTGTTTCATAAACACCTCTTGACTAAAAAAAATGAATACCAAAATAGCGCTTCAGAAACCATGTATGCTACAATCTTCTCTCTATATTTAGCTATAAAAATCGAAAAACGGCTGGACCGATTTTATTGAAATTTCCAGGCAATCTTCAGATTAGTCCAGCGGGTGATCCTGTGAAGTTTAGTAGCGATCGGATCAACAGAATTTTTTTTGCAATTTTGATTTTTCTTGAATTTGTTAACATTCACAATTAAAAAAGATGATGAGAATTTTATCAAAATGATTCTTATCTCATAGCTATAGATAAATAGTGCTACCCGTGCGAAGCCGGACTGGGCCGCTAATCAGTTAAATATTTTAATTGTTCAAATAATACTGTATCAAAATTAATGTTTGATACGTCATTTTGAAGATTATTTTTCTCTCTATTGATGGAGAATAAGTTATTATCTTAAAATTAATGTTTCCACAAAGAAATTACAGTTTAAAATGTAGTCATCTAGTGGCAATCTGTCTGTTTTAACAGTTGCCGGTAATATGGCAATTTGTTTATTTTAACAATTGCCGGTAATATTAAGTGACATAGTGGCGCTGAAGTCTCTGAATAGAATAGAATAAAATTTATTTCCACCCTATTATATTACGTAACTGACCACTAACTGTGCGAAATATTCGAACGGATCCGCTAGTAGCTATATATTTGCTTAAGGGGGTCGTCTGGTGTGAGGGGTCAAAAAAACCGAAAAATTTTTTTTTTGCTTAAATCGCCTTTTTAGGATCTCCAAATTATGTTTGTGAAAGAGTTTTTCGAAATTCGAAGTCGTTGGAAAGTTACAGAGGTAGATCGTGACAGACGCGCTTTTTTCTGTTGCGCATACTTGATTTTTCAAACGCGTTTTTCTCGAAACTGTATTTTTTAAAATGGTTGCCACGATATCTCAAAAACTAATGATGCGATTGCGTTGAAATTTTTATGGTATCTTCAGTACATCTATAGTTCTAGCTCGAACTAAAATCGTTGTGATAACTGTAATAGTTTGTTTATTCTTCAAGCTGGAATAGTAAAAAAAAAAAGTGTACAACGCCGCTAAAGAAGTTTTCACTTCAAAAACGATGAAAATCGTAATTTTTTTTCAAATCTTCGCCAAACATGAAGTTTTCAATATTTCGACTAAATTCTAGTACCGGCTGTAGTCACAGGACTACCAATTAAAACGCAATTTGATTTGTTGATTTTAGATAAGCAGAACAGTATGTATCGTGGCAACCGTCAGCCGACTTTTTTTACATGGGCGTTATCCCGGAGATCTATAGTCGGTTCAACTGTACATTTCAACGTGAAAAAATTTGGAAAGATTGGTGAAATGTTAATAAATACATGATGAAAATATTAAGATAGTATAGATTCATTGTTCGCCACGAAAAATTCCCAAAAAAGCGTGAAAAAAACAGTTGTCACACCAGACGACCCCCTTAAGAAGGAAGAAACACAACTTACTTTGAGCCCAATAAATCTATTTTCAACGATGTCGATTCGACCAACCCCGTGTTCGCCGCCCAACTTGTTTAACGCGCTAAATATTTCTAGGGGCTCCGTTAAAAATATAATCTGCCCGTCGGCTATGGTATTTATGGACGTTGGAGCGCCATTTTTAAACTGAATGTCTATACGACACGGCTTATCTTTTGCATTCGCTAGGCTCACGGTCATTTGATAAAGATCTTCCGGGGCAATGTTACTAGGGTTTTCGAGTATTCCCGACTCATAGCTGATGTGCATTAAATTAGCGTCCATACTCCATGGTGCTTTCGGAGTCACCGGAACGGGTATACCGTTTTCTTTGGCGTATTTAATTAAATCCTGTCTTCCTTGGAATCGGTCGATGAATTGTGGAATACGCCACGGTGCCACAAACTATAAAGAATCAATATTAGCTCTACATCTGCGTCCACAGTTATCAAGATTACTAAAATACTAGAAGTCTGGGCGTAAGACGCTCTAAACACAGTCATGTCTGTAATTGGTTGAGTCGATTGCTTACGTCACCGATGCCCATGGCTTGGTTATTCAAGTATGTTTATTCCAACTGTTTGGAAAAAGATTCCACAAGCCCCCTTTCCCCGCACTCTCTCGCGTCTCGCCTAATCACAGCTTCAATAAAGAGGCTGGGCGTAAGAGGCTATAAACATGGTCACGTCTGTGATTGGTTGAGTCGATTGCTTACGTCACCGATGCCCATGGCTTGGTTATTCAAGTATGTTTATCCCAACTGTTTGGAAAAAGACTCCACAAGTCTACTTCCCCCACCCTCTTTCGCGTCTCGCCTAGTCATACCTTCAACAATGCTAACGCCCAACCTTAGTTTCTAGTAATCTTTAAGGTAGTTGTCGTGGTACAATATTGTCAAAACGTTATAGATTATACACGCCACAAAAGTATACTAGCTTGTAGCTAAGTGATCCATAATTTGTACGCAAGACTGTACCCATGGAAACGTAACCCATACAGTATTCATATGCATGTATACTTTTCTATAAATTGTTGAACTTTAAACCGTTATTTATAAATAATTAGACGGTCAAAAATGTTTTCTTATTTTTTTTAAACTCATAACAAATGCATTGAAATTTTTGGAAAGTTTCTGACAGTTAGTTCTTTTTTTATAAATAAGAAACTGGTTCAGAACTACAGAGATCGTATACAATCAATGTTAATTATCCAATTTTTAATTGAATTTATCTTGGATTTATATACGGTCGATCGACTTCAAATTTTCAGGCTAATTGTATTATCATGTCCTTAATAAGTATACAAAAAATAAGAATTTTCTGACAGTGTGCCTTAATCACGACAACTACCTTAACAGTTCTAACATAGCAAAACGCTGATTACCTTTGCTTCAGGCCATAACGAGTATGCGTTGAGTTCAAACCTGACTTGATCATTTCCTTTTCCGGTAGCCCCATGAGCGATGTATTGAGCTCCGTGGGTCTTCGCGCAATTAACCAGCCCCACCGTGATGCAAGGTCGAGCCAACGCTGTTCCGAGAAGATATCGGGACTCGTATACGAGCCCCATTTGAATAGCTGGCCAGATATAGTTTTTAACAAACGCATCTTTTACATTATCGATCACTACCTGTTTGTTAAAGTAATGTACGTTGAAATATAAATAAAAAAAGTCTAATATATCCAAGTGTGAAAGCTTTTACGCCTGGCGTTGTTGTAAAACTTCTTGGCTTCCAGGCTTGTACGCCGTGTTCATTGGTATTTCTACCTGACGTTTCGTCTACAACTGCGGTAGACATTATCAAAAGCGATGTGGTAGCGGCAGTGCCGGATTAGCCACGTAGCAAGAGTAGCAAATGCTACGGGCCCCGCGCTCCAACGGCTGTTAATTTAGATAGGAGCGTAAAATATCTTGCATGCCTTAAACGCGAAGCGCTTAGGTATGCCTCACTTCCACTTGAAAACCTAAAACGTCTTAATCATCTCACTTTGTTGAATATAGAGCATGATTTGCTTAAAGAAGTCGATTTTGAAAGTATTATCTCTAAATTTGCCCATATTAAATCCAGAAAAGTTTATTTGTAACAGTTTTGTTTTATTTAGTACTCTAAACTTGAGAACCTAAAGCAAACCAAGGGCCCCTTGACAGAATTTGCTACAGGCCCCGCGCTGGCTTAATCCGGCACTGGGTAGCGGGTGAAGTGTTCTTCTAGGCTGCTCACAGGTAAGTGTGTCGACGACTGCTGCTCCTTTTTCTTTTATGCAACGTGGGTTGGTGTTCTCTACTCGGTCGTAGTTCGCTCTTGAGTACAACGACCAATCAGAGAAGAGCGAACTACGGCCGAGCAGAGAACATAAACCCACGCTGCATAAAAAAAGAAGAAGCAGCAATCATCGACACACTTACCTGTGAGCAACCTAGGACACTTTACCCGCTACCGAATCGCCTTTGATAATGTTTACCGCAGTTGTAGACGAAACGTCAGGTAGAAATACCAATGAACCACGGCGTACAAGCCCGGAAACTAAGAAATTTTATAAGTTTAATGTATTTTTGAATTGATTTAAAACAATCCAACCTGTGAAGCACCGATTTTCAAAGCTTTTTTACGAGCAACTTCGAAATCTTCTTCTTGTCCAATATCAGCCATATAACAAATTACTTCATATTTCTGGTCGAGTAACCATTTTAGAATACAGCTCGTGTCTAAACCGCCTGAATATGCTAAAACGATTTTTCTGTTTTCCATTTTTTTGTTAATGAATAGTATTTTATGAAATATTTTGATTCTATTTTTTTGTCCGGCTGTTTGATTGAATGCACTGCACTTGAATTAATTCTAATTAGATAATAAATTTTAATAGACGTTAGTAAGTCATCGTAGCGCAATATTAATCACATATTCGTGTTTTCTAAACCTTTTTGATAACCCCAATTGCTGTGTTTCGATATTTTTACAATCATGAATAATAATCAAAATAAGAAAAAAAGTGATTATCCACATACAACAATAATTTAAAAACATCTGCAATTTAATTAATTTTTAGTGTATTTGCCATAAGGCAACATACACTATTGGCGTCGGTCGGATGGCGGGACCTAGGGGTCGGACCAAAATTTCTCGACGTTTCATAACCTCCTAAACACTTTGGCACCATTTTTAAAAATGTTTATATATATATGTATATATATATTTATATATATATATATGCGTATATATATATATATATATGCGTATATATATATATGCGTATATATATATATGCGTATATATATATGTGTGCGGGCAATAACTTTCGAAAGAGTTAATTGATTTTAACGAAATTTGGCCCACGTGTTGAAATCCATCACCGCAAGAAGCCTATTTAAAATGGGCGTAATCGGGATATTTTAAGGGTAATTTTTAGGGGTTAAAAAACGTTTTTGGGCCCCAAAATACCGAAAAAATTCTCCGAATCATTTCAAAATTGACATTTAATCTTCCAGTAGTAATTAAAAAATGTCCCTAAAATTTTAAAAAAATCGGCCCGACAGGACCGGACTTAAAAATTTTATGAAAACACTACTTTGCAGATAGTGAATTATTTACTGAAAGTTGTATATAATTTGGTATAGAGGTTCGATTGATAATAATATTGCAATTAAGAAAAAAAATGTTATTTTAAGGGGTGTATTAAGGAGTCAAATTTTTTATTTTGCCGAAAAACCAACTTAAGTTCGCATTAATAAAGCCACACTGCCTGTATTATCAAATACACTATATTGTCGGCAGGGTTTTGGCACTGCGACCCGGGTTTTTTTTTACATTAAACAAGCTAATCATTTTTTATGAATCGACTATTTTAAACACTAATACCGAGCTGGGTAGAGTAGTGGTGACAGCATTAGACTCGCATTCGGGAGGTACCGGGTTCGAATCCCGGCGGGGGCAGATGTGACTGGGACTTTTTCCTACTACCTCTCGCCGAGAAACGGTAATTCCTGTACCGGCCATCTTGATTGAGGTTTTCTATGGTTTCCCTCAATTAATTCCAGATAAATATCGAGATGGTTCCTTATTTGAGGCCATGGCCGATTGATTACCTATCAAACTCCTAGTTCAAAAATTACCTACCTTATCCTAATTTCCTAAAATTCCTGCATTCGCCCATTGCTATTACATAAGTTGAAGTTGTAAAAAATGTAGAAAATAACGGGAAGTGATAGATGAAAAAATAGTAATGGTGCGAATGGCGTCTGTTATGACATAAAGTCGAAAAACGGACGGTAAACGCATTATTATTATTATTATATTTTAAACACTAATTAAAAAACTGGTCAAGTACGAGTTGATTTCATACTATGAAAAACCCTGGAAAATTACAGAAAACTAGCTAAATGCGAGTCGGACTCATATACGAAGGGTTCCGTACCATCATACAATATTTATTAGCTTTATTTTATTTTTATTATTTGTTGTTATATACACACTAAGGCGCATAACTGCCTGAACTAATAGCTTGTAAGATATTCCGTCCGACGTCGCTAGCATGCATTATTTCGACGTTTGTAGAAAATGTTTTTTTTTTGTGATTTACGGTTTTCGGATTTTTCCCTTTACTTGTGCTATAAGACATTGCTTCTTACCAAATTTCATGATCCTAGGTCAACGGGAAGTACCCTGTAGATTTTGATTCCCTTGCGAGCGTCAAAACGGCCGTATCTTTTGATTGCGTTGACTTAGAAGTTTGATTTTTTCACAGCTCCAAGCGATTGCAGACTTGAGTATTTGACATTAATTTCAACTTGATACCTCCACGTGTTCCTGAGAAAAAGGGTCTTGACTAAAAGACAGACGGACATCGAAGTAATCTTATACGGGTTCCTTTTTCCTTTTGAACTACGGAACACTAAAAACGCGAAAAAAAACTTGGAACGTGTCGCGGGACACGCGTTTGGAACGAAGTCCCTTTCGTATAAGACGTTTTTCGTAACGCGTTTTATATAATCTAAAAACATCCGGTATAATCTAAAAACACCCGGTATAATCTAAAAACGTCCGGTATAATCTAAAAACGTCCGGTATAATCTCAAAACACCCGGTATAATCTAAAAACACCCGGTATAATCTTAAACACCTGGTATAATCTGAAAACACCCGGTATTATCTAAAAACACTCGGTATAATCTAAAACACCCGGTATAATCTGAAAACACCCGGTATTATCTAAAAACACCCGGTATAATCTAAAAACATCCGGTATAATCTAAAAACACCCGGTATAATCTAAAACACCCGGTATAATCTGAAAACACCCGGTATAATCTGAAAACACCCGGTATTATCTAAAAACACCCGGTATAATCTAAAAACATCCGGTATAATCTAAAAACATCCGGTATAATCTAAAAACACCCGGTATCACCGTAAACCAGTATACATTATACGCCTTACGGTTTTTCGTGATATTTTTGTCTTACGGTTTTTCGTGACATGTTACATTTTTTCTCGGCTAGGTCTCCTCGCTAACCCGCGATAAGGAACTTCGTTCCAAAAATACTGGAGTTTTTGTTGAATTATTGAAGTAAATTATGAACGCGTGACAAAGTCGCTAGTGTCTAGCTGAATGCGTAATTAAAAAACGTAAATTAAAACACAGGAAATGTTTGCATTAAATATATCAATTTAATTGAATGCTACAGAATTGACATGTGTTTTTTTACACACGTGACACGTTCTAAATTACAAACACAAAGCAATATTATATTACAATTCTATACGCTATAATTAATATTCTTAAACTGTGTTGTAATAATTATAATATAACAATAATTTAAAAATCACTTTAATAATAATATATTCTAGTGTCGTTTTATTGCGTTATGTTGCGCGTCTAAAAAAAATTATATTTGTTTTTTTTTCTGAACAAAATTTAATCGTTGGTACCATTGACTTAGGATATAGGGACAGAGCATGTACTTGGGCTTTAGACGACGGGGGTAAAGCTGATTAAGGGACGCGACGAGGTGTCCGGCCGGCGCACTGCGCATGTCTAGTGGCATGAAATTTATGTTGGTAGTATGGTGTAAGAAGAAAGTTTCTTTAGTACATCTATATTCCTATAACCATGTTTGAATTTCATGCTACTAAGCATGCGCAATGCGCCAGCCAATCACAAATCGACACCATTCTTACATTGTACCAATGCTTTGTACCCGTCCCTCTGCTACTCTATCCCTAAAATTAGGTACTAGATCCATGGTTGGTACACTAATTTACTTTGGTCTAGACCAAGAGTGGGCAATCTTTTTTATAACATGGGCCAGAAAAAATGTTACGTTTCTTCCGCGGGTCGTAGTAGTTAACTGACACATTCTTGTGACCTGTAATTTTTTAGTCTGCAAATATGAAATAAATAAAAGAAGTTAATTACTACATTTAGTTTTCTTTTTAAGAATAGTTGTTATAAGTAGGGTTATTTGAAGTGAAAGATGCTTTAATAGATGTTAGTTTTAACATTAGTATTAAATTATGAACATACGTGTCGCTATGTGCGTTTAAATTTCAATTTAAACTAGACGAATTACATCGAAAAATAGGTATTTATTTACAATTTCTTGTCAAGATCTCGCCGGCCAGAAGTTGCCTACCTTTGGTCTAGAGTCTAGACTATGGCTCTACAAGACTCTTTTTAACTCTTTCACATTCTTGTATTATTTTTAAAGTGAATACTTCTTATGCGACTCTGGCCAAAGCGTTCAACGATGACGCGCGCATCTGACAAATTTTCCGTGAGAGGTAGATTCCGGGGTATGGGGCATATCGAGTAGTGCAACACAAGACTATTCTGGGGCTATCCTACCTTAAAAAATACCACATTTAGAAGTCAGTTGATCTGAATGAAGTCCTTCGCATTTTTAATAAAATGGCGAATTGAAGAATTCAGTTGTTTTAAGAAAGGACTTCTTATCATTATATTGAATATATGTTTGGATAAATAATATAAACCTGAATAAATGAATATTTTGCTCTTATCTATCGACTACCCCTCCCGACAATTAAATCCTACCTCACTCCCTCTCAAGTCAAGTACGACGACAATCGGTTGACCAGATCAAATCAAGTAAAATTTTTACTTCCGTCCTACCTCGAACCACTGCTGCCCTACCTTAAATTTAACTCCAGCTACGGCCCTAAGTCCTCTTCCCCTCTCTCTCACAAGATCAACGTTATTTGTCTTCTATACCATTTAATAAATTTGGTGTAAGAAGTATTCACTTCAGCCGTGTGTAATGACACGCACACATCAGTGGCGTAGATAGGGGGGGGGGGGGGTCAGGGGGATCAATCCCCCCCCCTTGGCTCTGAGAATTATAAGATGATAAAATCGAATTTTTTCTAGTCATGTGTTTTAATGTAAGCATAAAATTTTTGAAGCGCCAATATTTATTTTGTCTCAATGTGCAATACTGCAATTGTTGGTAAAACTCTCAAAATTGAAAAAAAAACACACATTTTTACGTGATGACTGATGACGTGGAAGAAGTATTTGATCCGTAAAGGCGACATCAAGCCTAACAATTCGTTGAAAGCGCTGGATGATTGTCCAGAGGAGAATTTCCCGAATATCAATATGTTGCTAAGAATATTAGCTACATTGCCAGTATCTACGTCTACTGCGGAACGAACATTCTCAAGTTTGAAACGGATAAAAACAATTCAAAGGAACACGATAAAAGAAGTGAGTTCATCATGTTCCATCTAAATGTTTGGAAACTATCGAATATGCATCAATAATAACTCGAATTAATGTCTGATTTATCTATTATAGGACCGCTTGAATGGTTTGGCTGCTCTGGCAATGCATCGTGACATTGGAATCACAGCAGACGAAATCATTAATGAATTAGCAAAAAAGTCTCGAAAACTTGAATTTCTTCTTCGATAATAAGAGAATTTTTCTAATAATGCAACTTATCAATATGAAAAATGTGACCAATTTCTGTACGTGACTATGCAACGAGGATTATTATCGCAGTGTAAAATATAACTTACAAAAAAACAGGATATTATTCTGAGTTATATCCCCCCCCCCATGACAAAAAGCTATCTACGCCACTGGCATACATACGTTTTCTTTTAATGGAGACAAAAATTTATTTCTTTCTGCAACATTTTCAAATTTCATTACAACTTTCAAAAATAATTAAGAGCTAACTACAAGAAAGAAACCATTTTTTTACAAAGGTTTCATTTAAACAGCCAAGGTATTTTATAAAGACGATCATTTTGTTTAATGTAAAGGTTACAATGAGCTAGAAATAAATTTTGTTATTAACTTATTATTATTCTTTCACAGATTAATTTATCACATATGATGTATTTAAACGATCAAAATAAATTTTGCAAAATACATAAATGCTAATCCGTAAAATGTACAGAAACATCCATTTTTAAACTGACTATGTGGTTTAATACTAAAGAGAAATCTTCTAAGCCTCTGTATATTATGTAATAAAATCTCTTTATTATTTCAAGTTCATAAGTTTAAGTTTTTAGATTTTAGAAGAAAGTCAACAAAACAGTATTTAAACGAATTTGGGAAGTTTTTCGTATTCACATTTTTTTGCGATGCCGACAATCTGCGTAAATGTACAGGGTGTCCGAGAATTATCTTTACAATTTTGAAATTTAGTAACTTTTGAAATAAAAAGGATATTCACATTCTGTTTTCTGCAGTTATTAGTGCAACTCATACAGTTTTGTTCTGTTTAGGTTAGCACCTCCGCATGTGCACCACGTGTGGCCCGAAGCACATCCAGTCGGTAATCGATTTCTTGCCAGGTACGCTGTAACAACGTCTGTGACAGTGGCAAAAGCCTCTGTAATGCGGGTTTTCCGATAAACAATATCCTTCAAATAACCCCAGAGAAAAAAACTTTATGAGTTGCATTAATAACTGCAGAACACAGAATGTGAATATCTTTTTTATTTCAAAAGTTATTAAATTTCAAAGTTGTAAAGATAATTCTCGGACACCCTGTATAATAATTACGACACAAGAATCATTAAATAATAAAAATATACATGGATTAAATTTGAAACAATTTAATAATATTGTCAAGCTACTTAACAATATATTAATTATATTTGGTAAATAACAGTACAATAATTATGAATATTTTTTTTATATTTCATTTCCATTTCGCCCATAGTAACATAAAAACAGCTGATACATTCCTATCGCGGCCATACTTTACTAAATTTGTTTTATGTCAGTCAATTGTTAACAGTTGATTGAAAAAATAAGTACTGATGGCGACACAGTCGTGAAGTATTTGTAATTCATTATTTTAAAGGCAAAGATCACCAGCTGATAGGGCTATCTAGGCCTGGTATTAATTCATATTTCGCACAAACTATTCCAGAAAATATTCAATAGTGGGAGACAATTTTTTTTTCTTATTTCATATTACGGATATTTCTATTTTTTTAAAAGAATTTTAAAATTAAAATGAGGAATAAAAGCTACTGTCGCACTATGTTCACGATGTAATGGTATTTTTTTAATAGTAGGCAAGGGCGTCGCCAGCCTTTGAGCCAGAGGGGGACAGAAGGATGAGAAAAAAACAAAAAATTCAGATTTTTGAGGGTTAAGATATTAAACATTAACACATTTATTGAATCCTTAAATTTGATTTTAGTTTCAGAGTGATTCTGCTGAACACTACATTTTATTACTTACTTATTCTGTGACATTAGGCAGGAAAACTTATAACTTAAAAAAATCCCGAAACTCTAGGGAGGGGCCAGCTGTCCCTACCTGCCCCCCCTTAGCGACGCCCCTGATAGTAGGTACAATACTCGCCACGGTTCTAAAAGGTTCTGAAGTTAGTCACAAACAGCGTCGCAAATGCATATTTTAGAGCCGTCCTGGTTGTTTTGTGGGAAAGGAAAACTCCAACCACCTCCCAGTTTCCGGCACAGAACGTGCGCTCGTCGGTGATTGGTTATCGCTGGTTGTCGTGTCACTTGTCGCTTTCCAGCTATAAAGTACAGTCCAATACGTTATTGTTAAGTTGTTTCTTTGATTATTTATTGATCAAGATGCCTAATACAGTTTTGCATAGACAAGCACGAAACATAATTTTTTGGATGACTTTATGCAAGGAATTAGACCTTTAGATTAAAGAAAAATTAAAAATAATAATATAGCGCCAGTTTGTAGTTTTTCAACCGACTGCACCTGCGCAAGCCTCCATTTGCATCTAACTTCAGAACCTTTTAGAAGTGCCGAGTTTTAGAGTCAAGTGTCCGGAAGCATTATCCGCGCGAATTTCTGGAGTGTTCGAGTTTGTGAGGCTGTACTGTATTAGTTTTGGATTTAATCTTAATCAGACGCTGATGATCTCAGTTGTTCAGCGTCTATAATCTATAATTGTTATTCCTCTTTAATCTTTATCTTTCAAGCATGACTATTTTAAACATTAAAAAATATCGACAGTTGACAAGTAAATTGGAATTTAAATTAATAAATTATAATTATGCGCTCAGGTGACTAGCTATTGTATAATTTCGAGGATTAATATAAAAACGAATCACTAAGAACTTTTCGTTTTTTCTTCTTATGTACGAATAAGGGGCCATCCATAAATTACGTCACACGAATTTCGTATTTTTTTTAAGGTAGTTGTGGTACAATATTGTCGAAAAGTTATAGATTATACGCGCCACAAAAGTATACTAGCTTGTAGCTAAGTGATCCATAATTTGTACGCAAGACTGTACCCGTGGAAACGTAACCCATACAGTATTCATATGCATGTATACTTTCCTATAAATTGTTGAACTTTAAACTTTATAAATAATTAGACGGTCAAAATTTTTTCTTATTTTTTTTTTAAACTCATAACAAATGCATTGAAAGACTGTCAGTTTTTGGAAAGTTTCTGACACTTAGTTCTTTTTTTTATAAATAAGAAACTGGTTCAGAACTACAGGGATCGTATACAATCAATGTTAATTATCCAATTTTTAATTGAATTTATCTCGGATTATATACGGTCGATCGACTTCAAATTTTCATGTCCTTGATAAGTATACAAAAATTAAGAATTTTCTGATGGTGTGCCTTAACCACCACAACTACCTTAATCACATTTGTTGGACCCCTGGTGTGACGTCATATATTTAGCAATTTTACACCTAGAACTGAGCAAATAAAAACATCAGTTCCAAAATTACAATTTTTTTTAATAAAATCAACACCAAATTAAACATATTTTTTAGTTAAAAGCCCAAATATGATGTCTATTAAATTATACAACCATTTACCAGCCAATGTAACAACATGTAATACTTTTCCTCGTTTTAAACGAGCTGTCAAGAGTCTTTTATTGGAGCATTCTTTTTATTCAATTCATGAATACCTTTTATCATAATTATTGTTGTATTTTTGAAGTTTAACTTCTTTAACGACGTATCTGTTTGAAAAAAGTAAAAATCGAGGGGAAGTTAGTTCGTCTCCTAGATTACATGAAATAAATATTATTAATTAGAGTGACAACAAAAAATTAAACTTGGGAATAATATTAAAAATTAAAGAAGTTAAACTTCTTATGTGAGCTTATGAGGGTGAGGCTCATTATATTTTTTTTTACTATTGTATTTTTTACTTCTGATTTACTCCTCATATTTTATGTCTAAGGAACAAATAAAAACTATTATTATTAAGTTTTTCGTTTACAGTTAAAGTTTTGTGTTTTAAGGCTGTCGGAACGCTCTGAATTTAAGCCAAAAATAGAGCTTCGGCTTCGACTTATTAGGCAACATTCTGCTAAAATTCTTTCTCTATAAGGAAGATAAAGGACAAATCTAGGTCTCTAATGGACTACTTTTGTAATTTATGTACGATTTACTAGAAAAAAGTTGGCATTAATTGTGCCAAAAAACACAGGTTTTCAATGTCACACTACGACCTTATTCGTACTTATCTCACAAAACTGTTCCATCACAAACCTAAAGTGACTCTTCCTTTTTCGGAAAAGTTTTTTAAATCTTCAAAATATTTCCAAAAATTAGAGTAATCAATTGGCACCCTCGCAAGAACATTTTTTATCCTCGTAGTTGGCACCAGCCAAAAATTGAAACGTGCAGATGATTTGAGCCCACATTATGTCTTTTGCCTACCTCGCCTCTTACCGCTGGGTCTTAGCACAAACTGTGTGAAAGTGATCCAACGCTGTTAATACTTTAGATTTTGACATGTGACGTCACGAGGCTTATGACCCCTCCCCTTGTCACACAATGTGACACTTTGTTGACCCCCTCCACCCCTCTTAACGTGTGACGTAATTTGTGGATGGCCTCAAACAAATAATATTCAACGGTGCTTATAAGTACATTAAGTTTTTCAATACTAAAAAATACCGACGAATTTTACAAAACGAAACATTGCTTACCTTAATAGCAACATCTGCATACCAAAGTAAAAGCCTAAAGTCATCTCTGCACAAACTTGAAACGATAATACTAATATACTACTCGATTTTATTATAAAGCCATTTATGTATATTTTTAGTTTTTATAAAGATGCTAGTAAATTGAAAAATGAAAATTTATAAGTTGATTTTAGACGAACAATCCAAGGAACAGAAAATTTTTATACGTACATGTTTAAGGCCATTTTAGATTAGAAAGAAAATTGAAGTTTATACATTTCCTAAAAACGCAACACAAAAAAAAAATAAAAGATCTTATTATATACAAAATGCTACAATCTCGATATATATTTAAACGTTAACTCTAAGTCTATGAGTTTTTTTTTATAAATGGCTCGATAATACGGCGTAACTTTTCGCTTAAAAAGTTGCAATAACAATAAAGGGTTGTAATTTTTCATGGAATATTGAAAGAGACTTTTTTCAGTTTGTTCTAGTCATTGCTTAAGGTGCCGAGATCATTCAAGAAGCCTTCGGGCGTTAAAATATGCGACGAGCCTATAATGACTTCCCAATTCTTGACGGCGTTGGTCACCTCGTAGGCGCATCGAATCTCGCTGAACGAAATTCCCCCGACGACAAAGACAATCAGTCGCGGAACGTTCTTCACAGTTTGTTGGCCCCGATCTTTGTGCCAATGTCCGTATCGAGCGCTATTGTGGGCAACAAGAACGATACATATAATTTCTTGAACAATTCTTTTAAAGTTCACATACAGTAAGACTCCGCTTAAGGCTGTCGGAACGCTCTGGATTTTAAGCCAAAAATAGAGCTTCGGCTGTCAACTGATTGTAGACTTATTCAACATTCTGTAAAAATTCTTTCTCTATAAGGAAGATAAAGGACAAATCTAGGTCTCTAATGGACTACTTTTGTAATTTATATATGATTTACTAGAAAAAAGTTGGCATTAATTGTGCCAAAAAACACAGGTTTTCAATGTCACACTACGACCTTATTCGTACTTATCTCACAAAACTGTTCCATCACAAACGTAAAGTGACTCTTCCTTTTTCGGAAAAGTTTTTTAAATCTTCAAAATATTTCCAAAAATTAGAGTAATCAATTGACAGCGGCACCCTTGCAATAGCATCTTTTAGCCTCGTAGTTGGCACCAGCCAAAAATTGAAACGTGCGGATGATTTGAGCGAGAGTGAGCTAAAGAAGGTCACATCCACAATATGTCTTTTGCCTATCTCGCCCCTTACCGCTGGGTCTCAGCACAAACTGTGAAAGTGATCCAACACTGTTAACGCGGGAGATACGTTCCAATAAGTTCCTGCACTATACGAAACAGCGCTTAACGAGGTCATCTTAATACGTAGATAATAAGCATAAATGAAACAGAACCGAGAATAAGAGAATTTGTTAGTTTTTTTTGGTTTGTTTAATTTTGTAACATTTATTGTTAAATACTTTTTTATTTTTTTTATTAATTGCTAATATCGATTTTTGTTAATAAAACATTTATGAAAATCAAATAAAAGTTCGAGTAAGAAGTTATGTTTGTGATGAGAAAGGTTCCTCGTTTGACATATTTTGTTTTTTGTGACGAAGTCATCTAATGCCATTTGCCTTTTTCTATTTCGTTCAGCAAGCTGTTGTCGATACTAAGATATTGCATCAACGACACTTCGTCTTGCCTTTGAACTTTTATCAACATTTGAATCATTTTGTATAAACTGATCCATAATTTACGTTATAGTGGGCTAAACTTTTTTTTTAGAAACCGCGTAATACTGAAACAGCGTTAAGCGAGGTCTTACTGTATATACATAAATCAAAGCACTCCCAGAATAACCACTCAATATGCAACTGTGAAAACCAAATTGACGCAAGTCCAGCGGTTTTAGAGATTACCGTAAACATGATTTATATTAGAGAAGACACGTTCACGAATCCAACAACAGAATTTTTCGCGTATATTGAATTAGTGGAAATGTCGGATTACCGAATGTAAGCACGGACTAAAACATTAACTATTAAAAAAGAGTTCTTTTAACTTTTTGTTTGTTCCTAAAGTCAATAACGACTTTATATAATACATATTTATAATATATAATGCATTATTGAAAGTTTTAACAATAAAACAATTTTTAATTTAGACCTTTTATAACACAAACAACGTGACGTCTTCTCGTTCCAATGTCTATTGTCAGACTACAGACCGAACAACACCACGAAATGTCGAAATATTCGTCAAGTAAACGCGTGTATCGGATTACAGAGCGCAATATCGTAAAAATATCGGATTACAGAGCGATTTTTCTAGACCTCTACATAT
Organism: Venustoraphidia nigricollis; assembly: GCA_034508555.1. Taxonomy (NCBI): domain Eukaryota; kingdom Metazoa; phylum Arthropoda; class Insecta; order Raphidioptera; family Raphidiidae; genus Venustoraphidia; species Venustoraphidia nigricollis. The sequence goes on from JAVRKA010000074.1 coordinate 1,349,411, forward strand.
TTAAAAACAGGGGATTACTGGACGTGTCGGATTAGTGAGTAGCGGATTATCGATCGTGTCCTGTATAAGCATTTTTTTTGTTACCTGGTCGGAGCATGATATCCGGAACTCTGAGTTCGCCCGGCAAGGAATGGGAAGTGTTTGTGATCAAGTTTATCTTCGATACAGTCTTCCATAACGTCTTTAATGATCGGAGTCCAACGAGACATCTGGTATGTCTGTTCCGTGATACGTTCTTTTCGGGGCACATTGTATGGTTTCCTTCGATTTCCCTATCAACACAAAACGTTCAAATGAAAATTTATATACAGTAGAACGTTAAAAAATTTAAGTTAGGTTACAGAGGTTGTCAGAGTAAAATTTTTAACTTATTGAGGTTTGAGGATTTTATAGAGGAAGTATTTAGTTCAATAGAGGTGACATAAATAAATAATTTAACTTATGGAGGTCACCAAAATATTATTTTAAGTTATCGAGGGCGATGTTCAGAATATTTGTTTAAGTTACTGAGGTTTTGTATTTTTAAGTAATGGAGGTTTTATGCCTTCAGGGGAAGGGAATTCAAAAAATGTTTAACTTACGGAGGTTTTTAACTTATCAAGGTTCTACTGTAGATACTTTGGTTAATTTCTTAAATAACTGTAACGTACTAGTCCAAGAGCTTGAAATACTCGTATAAAAAACGAATTATGGATCAATATTGCTGTTTTTCCATTTTGTCAAAAAATACAAAACACGAATGACACAACTGGCTGTCAAAAATAACTTAACCTATAAATTTATCTCTAACTCAGCACGAGGTCGTTTAAAAGCCTGCAGTACACGGTGGTAAAGTCAATTTCACTTATAAAAGCCATCTGTCGCCAAACACGGGTACTTATTGATCAATCCTCTAACTGGCTGTCAAAAATAGCCTAACCTATGAATTTATCTACAACTCAGCACGAGGTCGTTTAAAAGCCTGCAGTACACGATTTCAGTCGTCCACACCATCTGTCATCAAACACGGATACTTATTGACCAACCCTCGTACGATCTACAATAGATCTTTCAATACTTACGTCGACAATAACATTGACTCCAAGATGTGTCATATTGATGAGCGTTTGTTTATCCTGTGGAGACAATTGCGCATGCGTAATTAACTTGGTTAAATTCTCATCGGTGATTCCATTTTTCGACATGATGTAGAGAGCGATGATGCGCATTTTGTCGTAAGTGTTCGTTATCTTCGGATCCAACAGTATCGGTACAATGTTTCTCATGTGATCTTTGATTTTTTCGCCTTCGGCGTCCGTTCCCATTGCTAAATCCTGCTCGACTTTGCACAGCTTGTCCACATAACCTTGATATGACTTCATGCAATCCTCTGCCAAATGCAAATGAGTCGAATATTTCGACAGCTCCTTTTGATACTGTGGCATTTTTTTAATCATCGTAGACAAATCGCGCATCGACTGTTTATCGGCGGGTGTCATTCGTTTGGATTCGGTGAACTTTTTCAAATTTTTCGTTACGTTTTGCGACACGACGGCTATGTGCTGGTGCCTCAGCTCGACCCACAATTCGTCATTTTCATCTAAAAGCACCTCCTTTTTGGCTTCAGAACCGGCCGTCGCTTCATATCTATAAAAATATTACCCAAATTATAATAATAAAAAATTATAATGAGCCTCACCCCCTCATAAGAAGTTTAGCTTCTTTAGTTTTTAATATTATTCCCAAGTTTAATTTTTTTTATGTCAAACTAATTAATAATATTTACACATATAAAACGCGCCACGGTTCTAAAAGGTTCTGAAATGAGTCACAAACAGCGTCGCAAATGCATATGTTAGAGCCGTCCTGGTTGTTTTGTGGGAAAGGAAGATTCCCACCACCTCCCAGTTACCAGCACAGAACGTGCGCTCGTCAGTGATTAGTTGTCGCTGGTTGTCTTGTCAATTGTCGCTTTCCTGGTATAAAGTACAGTTCAGCACGCAATTGTTAAGTTGTTTCTTTGATTGGTTAATTGATCAAGATGCCTAATACAGTTTTGCATAGACTAGCACGAAAAATAATTTTTTAGATGACTTTATGCAAGGAATTAGACCTTTAGCTTAAATAAAAATTAAAAATAATAATATAGCGCGAGTTTGTAGTTTTTCAACCTACTGTATCTGCGCAAGCCTCCATTTGCATCTAACTTCCGAGCCTTTTAGATCCATGGCACGTACTATCCACATGTACTTAGCAACACGCTATAAAATTCTGTCTTTGTCAGTTTCATGTAATTTAACTTCCCCTTTATTTGCCAGTTCTACTTCCCCTCGATGTCTTACTTTTTTCAAATAGATACGTCGCTAAAGAAGTTAAACTTCAATAATAATATTAATGCGTTTAACATCTGTTTTCCTCGACTTTATGTCATAATACACGCCATTCGCACCATTACTATTTTCCATCTACCACTTACCGTTATTTTCTACATTTTTAAAACTCCAACTTACGTAATAGTAATGCGCAAATAAAGGAATTATAGGAAATAATGATAATGTAGACAATTTTTGAACTAGGAGTTTGATAAGGTAATCGACCATGACCTCGAAATAGGAACCATCTCGAAATTTAACAAGAATTAATTGAAGGAAACCATGGAAAATTTCAACAAAATGGCCAGCACAGGAATTACAGTTTCTCAGCGAGAGGCTGTAGGAAAAAGTCCAAGCCACATCTGCCCCCGCCAGGATTTGAACCCAGCACCACTCGAATGCAGTCTAGTGCTCTCACCACTACTCTCTGCCCTATTACCCAGATTACAGTAATACCCCGGATTTACGCGATAGGTGGAACCAAGAGATAGCCGTGTAAGTCGAATCCGCGTAAGGCGGGGTTCAACCAATAATATGCACTGCGTACGTAAAATAATTCCACAAGGAACACGTCCAAACTTGTCGTAATGATGATCAAAAAGAAAAACCGCGTATCTCCGAAAGGGCGTAGCGTAAGTCGGGGTATTACTGTATATGATTTGTAATGAGTATTTATTTTTTTCTGTAAATGAATTTCAATTTACTTGTAAACGTCGTTCTCTATGGGTAAAAGATCGTAGGCCATGGCTTGCAGCGTGAGTTCGTGCAAAAGCGGAGACACGCAGTCGAATCCTCGGTCCAAAATAAGGAGCTGCGAGCGTGCTTTCTCAGGTCCTTCTCCCATTGTGGGTTCATCCGCTTTATACGCATCTAATTTTTGTTGTAGAATCTGCGCCAACTCAACATTGCGTTCCCAATCACTGCAAATTAAAGAGAGAGATAGAGAAATGCAGATTGCAGACACGTGATACTTATTTATATAATACAGTGTAAACTCTATATAGCGACGCTGAAGGGACTGCGGATTTTTTGGCGTTATAGAGAGTTGTCATTATATGGAGAGAAAGAACAATCAATATTATGTTATTATTATAGTATTTGTTTGATTGTTCTGGCTCTAAGTGTGGTTTAAATAGTTTGGCTCGAAGGACCAAAAAATGTTTGATATTTCTGACTCTAAGTGGCCAGAAATAAGGTTTAAATATTTTTCTCGAAGGACCTAAGAATGTTTGTTATTTTAACTAAAACTTTATTATACAACATTCTTACATTTAATTTGATTTACACTACATTTTTGGCACTGCGACCCAGGTTTTTTTTAAATGTTGTTGTCATTGAGATCGCGGTAATTATATGGTCGTTTATCCTACAATTGCTACTTCCCGTTTAACCCACCAGATAGCGTATTTAAATGCTCACTTTCTCGATATAAGTAGTCAAAAAATTGAGGTTAGATTTGCAGTAGTGTACTTACGCCCTGTATCGCACGGACGGGTATTCCCCGAGCGTGGCACACAGAGTGGCTATTTGCTCAGCCATGCGTTCCATGTTGGCAGTCCGGGCCGAAATCAACGACGGGTTGTAACTGCACAGGAATGTTTCTGGAGAATCGAGCGTGAAGACCTGTTTAAATTTTTTATTTTTTAAATGCAAATAGACAAACAGAATTCCTATTGAAAAACTACAGAGGAGCGCAAAAGGAAATCAGACGTGATTTATTAATTAAATATACATAAATACAATTTACGAATGGCTTAAAAAAAATTCTTAATTTTATTTTAAACATAATCAACATTTATTGACATCGAATCAATTCTCACTAAACAAGAGTTGATCAATAAGTACCCAAGCTTGACGACAGATGGCGTTGATGAGTGAAATTGACTTTATCATCGTGTACTGCAGACTTTTAAACGACCTCGTGTTGAGTTGTAGATAAATTCATAGGTTAGGTTATTTTTGACAGCCAGTGGTATCATTCGTGTTTTATATTTTTTGACGAAATGGAAAAAGAGCAATATCGATCAGCAGTTCGTTTTTTATACGAGTATCTTAGCGTGGTCATAGATGGTGAAGGGTCCCCATAGACGGGATTCGACTTCAGTTTTATTTTTTCGCATGTCTTTTAAAGAACTATTTACGGGTCAATATTGCTCTTTTTCGATTTTGTTGAAAAATACAAACACGAATGATACAACTGGCTGTCAAAAGTAACCTAACCCATGAATTTATCTACAATTGTTAAAAAGTCTGCAGTACACGATGGTAAAGTCAACTTCACTCGTCAAACACAGATACTTATTGACCAATCTTCGTACTTCTGTGTAAAATCAGCCAAATCGATTTTAATAAAATTTATAGTTCTAGATCGATTCGGGACTTAGGTTAGATTTGAGACGATAAATATATATGTACCAATGGAAATGGTGGATAAAAAATTAGAAGCATTAGCAAAATTTTTGTTAGTTTTCAACCAGTCTGAATAGCATATTACAATGCCAAATTATAAAACAAAAAAACAAACTTTTATAGTGCAAAAAAGGATCGTTAAAGCCGTTACAAATGTACACTCATGCTGTCAAAGTATATTAACACGCTTTTCAATTTTCCAATGTCAGCACCATTCGGCACTATTAATTGCTTTAAATTTTAGTCATTAAATTCTGCTGATTTGCGTCCTACAGTAAGACCTCGCTTAACGCTGTTTCAGTATTACGCGGTTTTTAAAAAAAAAATTAGCCACTACAACGTAAATTATGGATCAGTTTATACAAAATGATTCAAATGTTGATAGAAGTTCAAAGGCAAGACGAAGTGTCATTGATGCAATATCTTGCTATCGACAACAGCTTGCTGAACGAAACAGAAAAAGGCAAACGACATTAGATGACTTCTTCACAAAAAACCAAATATGTCAAATGAGAAACCTTCCTCATCACAAACATAACTTTTTACTCGAACTTTTATTTGATTTTCATAAATGTTTTATGAACAAAAATCGATATTAGCAATTAATAAAACTATAAATAATGTGATAAAAAAGTATTTAACAATAAATATTATTACAAAATTAAACAAAAAAAAAAAACTAACAAATTTTCTTATTCTCGGTTCTGTTTCACTTATGCCAATTATCTACATATTAAAATGACTGCGTTTAGCGCTGTTTCATCTAGCGCAGGAACTTATTGGAAAGTATCTCCTGCGTTAAGCGGGGTCTTACTGTATTTGCGTACACAAATACAAAACTCAATATATTTTTTTTCCAGTTTGTACACATTAATATTTAATAAATCAGCAAATTTTTCGACTGAATTTCTTGCAGCATCAGTGTACAATTATTTCAATAAAAGTGACACAACCACAGACCTGGCTTTCATAAGGAAGAAATGCAATGTTGATTTCCTTTAATGTTTTTATTTTCTTAGCAGCGTATGACTTGCATAACTCATTAAACAGTTCCTCGGGGCACACTACACGTGCACGCAGTAGAAGCCGCAAGGAATAAACATATAAAGTTAGTACGCACAACACAAACGAAATATTGCCTCAGTTAAAATATCCGTTGAATAAAAACACTGCAATATAGTCAATCACCGTTGTTATTCTCTGTTATTACTTTAATTTTTAGGGTTCCGTACCTCAAAAGGAAAAAACGGAACCCTTATAGGGTCACAGCTAATTTGCTCCAAAACTACTAAACCGATTGAGTTGAAATTTGGTACACATATGTAAGTCGGTGATCCAAAGACGGACGTGTAACGTAAATAAATAAATTTTGAACATGGGGGTAATTTTTGGGGAAAAACTAGGAAATAAAAAAAAAGTTTTGTGGCATATCAAATGAAAGGACTTGTAGTAAGGGTCTCAAATATATTTTTGTTATAATTTTAAAATAAATAGTTTTAAAGTTATTTAAGAAAATAGATTAACAATTGAGCATTCCCTTATCTCCAACTGGGCCGATTGAGTTGAAATTTGGTACACATATGTATGTCGGTGACCCAAAGATCGACGTGTAACGTAAATAAATGAATTTTGAACATGGGGTCATTTTTGGAGGGCAAATTTGGAAATTAAAAAAAAGTTTTGTGGCATATCAAATGAAAGGACTTGTAGTAAGGGTCTCAAATATATATTTTTTTTATAATTTTAAAATAGTTTTAAAGTTGTTTAAAAAAATAGATGAAAATTGACTCCCCCCTCTTATGTTCTACTGGACCGATTGAGTAGAAATTTGGTACACATATGTAAGTCGGTGACCCAAAGATGGACGTGTAATGTAAATAAATGAATTTTGAACATGGGGTCATTTTTGGGAGGCACATATGGAAATTAAAAAAAAAAGTTTAATGACAAATCAAATGAAAGGACTTGTAGTAAGGGACTCAAATATATATTTTTTTATAATTTAAAAAAAATAGTTTTAAAGTTATTTAAGAAAATAAATGAAAATTGACCAGTCCCCCCTATCTCTGAATTTACAGAGCATAAAATTTTGAAAACATAGGGAATGTTGGGTCTCACCCATAGTTTACAGGAAAATTGAAACAAAAATCTCAAGTCTTAAAGTACTCACGGAAAACGGAATAGTACGGAACCCTCTTCTTGCGAGTTCGACTCGCACTTGACCAGTTTTTTTAAATGAACAGTTTACAGTTAATAGTTACGTTCAAGTGTAAAATTAATTTATTTCGGTAATGTAAATATGAACATTAAGAGCATTGTGGTTGGAACAATAAAATAAAATAAAAGAATAGTTACTTCTTACCGCAACAGATTTATTCAGTGGATGTACATTTCAGTTTAGTGTTTTGCTGAAAATGGGAGCTTAGCTCTCGAAATGTACATCCACTGAATAAATAAGTTGTGGTAAGAAGTAACTATTCTTTTATTGTTAATGTAAATTTGTTACGTTGACATTTTAACTGAGTGTCCGATATTTATAAAAGCGTTTGAACAATACACCATTAATTGTTGTCAGTTTAAAACAAAGAAATAGAAATGGAAGCGACAGAGAAGTCCACGATGTTAAATCTTAATGCTGTACCTGTTCTTCGTACGGCACAAAGGCAATGTTGATTTCTTTAAGTGTTTTGATGTACTTCACTATATTAGAATGCTTCATTTTTTCAAACAAGGTATCTGGACACGCTGTTATTATAAAAAAAATCAAACAAAACCAAATTATAAATAACAAAATAAATAAACAAAAATTTTCTCTTTCCCCGTCATATGAACAAAAAACCGACGCGAATAAAATCGACCCACAAAAAGTTTGGTTATTAAAATATTAACAACATAAAAAAGGCTATTATACGCGCCGCGGTTCTAAAAGGTTTTGAAGTTAGTCACAAACAGCGTCGCAAATGCATATTTTAGAGCCGTCCTGGTTGTTTTGTGGAAAAGGAAGACTCCCACCACCTCCCAGTTACCGGCACAGAACGTGCGCTCGTCGGTGATTGGTTATCGCTGGTTGTCTTGTTACTTGCCACTTTCCTGCTATAAAGTACAGTCCAGTACGCTATTGTTGTTTCTTTGATTGTTAATTGATCAATACAGTTTTGCATAGACAAGCACAAAAAATAATTTTTTTGATGATTTTATGCAAGGAATGAGACCTTTAGATTAAAGAAAAATTAAAAATAATAATATAGCGCGAGTTTGTAGTTTTTCAACCGACTGTACCTGCGCAAGCCTCCATTTGCATCTAACTTCAGAACCTTTTAGAAACGTGGCGCGTATTATAGATTGTTTTTAGAATAAAATCAAAATAAATACAAGTTTTGTCCTTTTCTCTTAATAAAATTTTCAAGGATTTTTATTGAAAGATTCGAATGAATGCATCTCATGTTTAAATTAATACTTTAACATACCTTCAGTGAAATAAACATGGGCAACGCGATATGAAGGCCGGCTTGAACTTATAAAATCATCCATTAACGCGCGCACAGACTTCTCGCACGGTGTAATCAAATACACGGCTTCCATGGTTGAGAGTGGCTCTCTTTTTTTAAGGATATCTTCAACCACTAAAATAAAATTCAAGATAAAATTCAGACCGAAACCACATCGAGCAAAAGCCAATTTTCCAACATGCTTTCATATTTCTTAAGGTATTTGTCGTGATTAAGGCACACCGTCAGAAAATTCTTTATTTTTGTATACTTATTAAGGACATGATAATACAATTACCCTGAAAATTTGAAGTCGATCGACCGTATATAATCCGAGATAAATTCAATAAAAATTGGATAATTAACATTAATTGTATACGATCTCTGTAGTTCTGAACCAGTTTCTTATTTATAAAAAAAGAACTAACTGTCAGAAACTTTCCAAAAACTGACAGTCTTTCAATGCATTTGTTACGAGTTTAAAAAAAATAAGACATTTTTTTTAACCGTCTAATTATATATAAATAACGGTTTAAAGTTCAACAATTTATAGAAAAGTATACATGCATATGAATACTGTATGGGTTACGTTTCCACGGGTACAGTCTTGCGTACAAATTATGGATCACTTAGCTACAAGCTAGTATACTTTTGTGGCGCGTATAATCTATAACTTTTTGACAATATTGTACCACGACAACTACCTTAAAACAATCTCGTAGCATATGAACGAATTGATTTAAAATAACACGTTCACCGCGGCAGCAATTTTTGGTATTCACTCTACCAGATTCCGGTAAATCCCTTAACAGCATAATTTTCTTTACAGTTCATTACCAAATACTCACATCTGGTATTCGGATTTCAAACTAACACGTAGTAAAGATCGCAACAATCACATAGGTATCTATAATACCGATCTATCTTAACAAATAACATTTTTATTGTCTCCGCAAGAACAACAAAAATTTAGTTTTCTGGACGGAAAGTTACCTACCAGTCACATGTAACTGGTAACGCAGTGAACGTGTTAAATGAAAACGCACGGAGATGAAACATGAACAATCGACTTTTCGAATGAGGAATTTTCATTAAAACTTACAAGTGATTCCCTCAGCTGAAATATCGTGCATTTTGCAGCAAGCGGAGACCATTCTCATAGCGAGCTGATCGACAATTAAAACACGCCATTCAACGTCCTTTTTGCCGGCCGGTCCATTTCTCTTTTGGCCCTTTTGTTTGATGACTTCATTCATAATCTCTGAAAAATAATGTGAATATGCAGTCGGGGCATTTTCAGTTCGTTTTTGAGGTAAAAAAACTTCTTTAGATGCGACCTGGCGGTAAATCAGATCTTTTCAATTAAAAAAAAACCCGGGTCGCAGAGCCAAAACCCTGCCGACAATATAGTGTATTTGCTTATACAAGCAGTGTGGCTTTATTATGCGAACTTAAGTTGGTTTTTGGGTAAAATAAAAAATTTGACTCCTTAATGCACCCCTTAAAACAATATTTTTTTTCTTAATTTCAATATTATCAATCAAACCACTATACCAAATTATATACAACTTTCAGTAAATAATTCACTATCTGCAAACTAGTGTTTTCATAAAATTTGTAAGTCCGGTCCTGTCGGACCGATTTTATTGAAATTTTAGGAACACTTTTTAATTACTACCGAAGGGTTAAATTTCAATTTTGAAACGATTCGGAAAATTTTTTCGGTATTTTGGGCCCCAAAAACATTTTTCAACCCCTAAAAACTACCCTTAAAATGGCCCGATTGGGCCCATTTTAAATAGGCTTCGTGCGGTGATGGATTCCAACATGTGTGCCAAATTTCGTTAAAATAAATTAACTTCTTCGAAAGTTATAGCCCGCACACATATATACCTATATATATAAATATATATATATATATATATATATATATATATATATATATATATATACATATATATATAAACATTTTTAAAAATGGTGGCAAAGTGTTTAGGAGGTTATGAAACGTCGAGAAATTTTGGTCCGACCCCTAGGTCCCGCCATCCGACCGACGCCAATAGTGTATGTTGCCATATGGCAAATGCACTAATAATTCGGGCGGATAGTCTGATATTTCAAACGGAAATCAATCTGACTGAAATTCCGTTATTCATTGTATACAGTTCCAACAGCTATGGCACTATACCATGAAAATGGCTAGATACCAGTTAAGCTCTGTGGAGTAATGGACAAGGCGTATGCTTAGTACGAACAAGGTCGCAGGTTCGATCCCGGCCGACATCATTAGTTTTTTTTTTACATTTATATTATTTCGCTTGATATTTAATATTTTCTTAAAGAAAATGTTATTCACAAAATAAAACAATAGTATCAATTAAACAGATGATTAAGCATTATATGAAATTTTTTTCACAAATGAAGATAAACAGACGTTTAAAATGTTTAAATGCGAATACGCAGCCCGTGTCATATTGACGTTCTGACGTCACACCATCCCCACTTCATGTTAAAATCCAATCAATAATTCAGTCAATGCGGGCCAAAATTTTGAGACTTTTTATGAAAATGGGCAATTTTTTCAGTAAATAATGCAAATGTAGCTTTATTTTATTTTATTCGTAAGTTTAAACCTGATTATTTAATTTTTCCGAATATTTATTTTGATTATTATATCATGATTTTCAAATAAAATTTATGACACCTAGCTTAAAAAATACAGTTAAGCAAGTGTTTGAATATTATTTAATTATTAGATTGCTTCTTTTTCGCCGATAACGGTGTAGAATTATAAAAATTTGTAGTTTTTGAAAAATAATATGACATGTCCTGTCAAAAGTGAGTTTTGTAAATACGTCATTTTAGTTTGGTAGTTATCTAAGGGTAATGAAAAGTTCAAATTTGGGATTACTCGATAAAAGAATCATTCGCAATAGGAAGTGGGCGTTTCTATAGATTATTTATTTAAATAATTTGTTAAAAATACTACTTACTCTGACCAACAAGTGCTTTAAGCGCCATTTTCCTAGCGTTTGTGTACAAAAATCTCTACTAGATGGTAAATTTGTGGTTTTATGGTAAGATATTTCTTAAAGTCATTAATTAGTTGTAATATAATTATTAGGTATATTACTTTTTCCCTCAACACTTCAAAAAACAGCACGATTTACAACATTCTGCATGACTAATACGAAGCACTTCTCTCTCTCTTTCTCTCTCTTGCAATAATTATGAATATGGATTGCCCGCTCAGTGGCGGCGTATCGATTTTTTCCCCGTAGTGGCTATATTTAAATTCTTATCACGGTATCAATTTTGTGTACATTAAAATGAAAAGAGAGGTGGTATATATTTTATTTTGTTTAGAATTGAGGTCATGAAATGGCTAGCAACTTTTTTCATTCAAATTCAACTTATGTCCGACGACCGACGCTGGTGTTAATTTTCTTACAGTAGGGCACAAACTCAGTAGGGAGTTTTCGTTTTACACAATTATCTCGTAATACTTTTAACCATTCGTTTTATATTGATTAAAACATGCACAGAAGTTTAGTAATATGATGTATTTCATTAAAGCTGTACAAAATTCACAATAAAATTCTTAAAATGTGTCAGCTTTTATAAAAAATAGCAAATTGAGGTTATGTTAGCTATCCTATTGTAGAAATAGTTCATTGCGAAATAGGTTATACATTGTTGTATTAGTTTTGCGAACAGATTGAAGAAAATGAGTTCGGATGATGAAAAATCAAACGATTGTGAAACGAGCAGTTCCTTAATAGGAAAAATATTGACAAAAATGAAATCAGAATTTAATAAAAAGCCCGTTTCTGTGACAGATATGCCTAATTCAAAAAGTTCAGAAGAATCGCCAAATTCCGACAATGAACCTCCAAAATTAATTGCAGAATCAAACGCAAAACGGGATAATGAGAACGAAGAGGGTCCATCGAGTCCCCCAAAAATAGACATTGGCTCTCCAAAGAGAAAATCCGAAAGTGAAAGTGAAGAAACGGCATCGAAGAAGAAAGGTGATACAGTATTCAAAAATACGCGAAGAAGATCGGGCAGTTTTAAAAAAGGCGGAAATAGCGACCTAGAAACCAGTAGTTTTGAATTTAAAACTAGGAAATCAAAAAACGACAACAAAAGCGACAGCGATCCGGGAAATTCGCCAGAATCAAGAAGTAAGAAATTGAAACTGGATGTTAAAAGTGAAACGGAAATTGCAGAATTGAAATGTAAAAAAAATAAAAACGAATCTGAAAATGTAGAAGTAGAGAATGAAAAAATGAAAAACTGTGATGCGGAGACCTGCAGTCCAGAAGGTAAGAGTAAAAAATTGAAAAGTGAAGAAAAACATGTAAGTGATGTAGAAAATGTAGAATCGAAACATAAAAAAAATGAGAAACTTAGCGAACAAAAAAAGACAAAATTAGAAAATACACCAAAAATGCAAAGAAATAATTCGGAAAATATAGATTCAGAAACTGAGATTTGCGATACTTTACAGAAAAAAAATTCGGACGAAAAAATTTTAGAAACTGCACCGACCGGAATTTCACCGGAAGACGTTATTCCTCAGAATCGAAGGTCTTTGAGAAATAAATATAGTCAACCGTCGGAGTCGATTTTAAAACGTTCGTCTCGCCGAAGAAGTAAAGACTGTAGCGAATCTGTTCTTCAAAGCGCGATAGCCCGTAAAGAGAAATCTTATAATGAGACACAAAAGCCTCAAAGGTTGAGTCGCAGGCTCAAACCGACCGCAAAGATTTTAGCCAATTTAGAAATGTGTCGCAATCAATCAGCTCTACGCAGTAAAATTATAAACAAAGAGCCTCCGAGATCTTTGTTGAAATCTCCTCCACAAGAAAAAAAAACCAAGTCTTCGACGGATACCGATAGCGCGCAGAATTCGAGTGCAGAGAACGGTTTGACCGACAATGTTTCTATTGTAGACGGCGAAACCGACGTCAAAGACCTGCAGCAAACAGTCAACAGTTCGAAAAGACCCAAAAATAAAATTAAAAAAATCGTTGAAAAGGTAAAATCGAAAAAGGCGAGTTTAAAATCAAATACTGAAACCGAACCTGAAGAAAACTGGACGTCGCAAGAAAATGGACACGAATCCGATAGTGCGAATAGACTGGCAAATTCCGGTACCGATTGTAACAACAAGCGAACGCATCGAAGTAAAAAGAAAGAGACCGAATGGGAAGCGGAATTGCAGGCTTTGGAGGCCATGGGGCGGAGACGTTCACAGAGGAGGCCACTATCACCGAACATAGCGGAGCAGGGCGGCGAACAATCGGCAGCACAGCCAGAACCGACTTCTGCTCCGACGCACTATAACATTTGCGTACAGACGAAATGTTTGTGCAAAAACCGCACTCAGTTTTTTGTCAGCTCTGAGACAGTGGATGGTAAATTTTTCTATATGCATTTTTTTTGTACAGTAAGACCCCGCTTAGAAATAATTGTACACGGCTATTAATGCGTACAAATTGGAAATAAATATATTGAGTTTTGAGTAACAACATTTTAATATTTCTGTACGCAAATACAGTAAGACCCCGCTTAACGCGGGAGGTACGTTCCAATAAGTTCCTGCGCTATACGAAACAGCGTTAAACGAGGTCGTTTTAATACGTAGATAATAGGCATAAGTGAAACAGAACCGCGAATAAGAAAATTGTTAGTTTTTTTATTTGTTTAATTTTAGAGCATTTATTGTTAAATACTTTTTTATCACATTAGTTATAGATTTATTTATTGCTAATCTTGGTTTTTGTTCTTAAAACATTTATGAAAATCAAATAATAATTTGTAATGTTTGTGTTTGTTTTTTGTGAAGAAGTCATTTAATGTCGTCTGCCTTTTTCTGTTTCATTTAGCAACCTGTTGTTGGTAGCAAGATATTGCATCACAGACACTTCGTCTTGCCTTTGAACTTCTATCAGCATTTGAATTATCTTGTCTAAACTCACTCATAATTTACGTTATAGTGGCAAAACTTTTTTTTTTAACCGCGTAATACTGAAATAGCGTTAAGGTAGTTGTCATGGTTAATGCACACCGTCAGAAAATTATGGATCACTTAGCTACAAGCTAGTATACTTTTGTGGCGCGTATAATCTGTAACTTTTTGACAATATTGCACCACGACAACTACCTTAAGCGAGGTCTTACTGTACAAAGTTCTCGTGAATTCCGATTATAAATCAATCGATTTTTTGTACGAAGCATTTTTAATATCATTTCGTTTTTAAAGTTATTCTTTTAAGTTTGTGCCAGAACTTTTATTTTCCCGTGTCTTTTTAGGCATAATGTATTGTACTGCTGCCGATAGTATCGACGGCAAAACATTCGGTTGTAGCAATCCTGTTACGTCTAAGGAAATATGTCTCCGCAGGCCGTCCACTAGAGTTCCGTATATTATTTTATGCGATGTTCATTTACAACGACTGGTCAGGCACAATTGCTGTCCTAGCTGTGGCTTGTTCTGCACTCAGGTACTGTCCTTTGTTTTTATTAACACGCTTTTATTAGCTTCACTTGTTTTGTTTGTAACGGAATCATTGAACATGGAATTCACCTACTTTAAAACGCCAGATTAAACTGAAACTTTGCACATTTATCAAGGACCGATGACAATACAATAATTTAATAAGTGTGTCCCACTATCCTGACCAGGACCTACAGAATTAAACAACTAACCTACTTCAAAACGTCAGATTAAACTGAAACTTTGCACACTTATCAAGAACTGATGACAATACAAGAATTTAATAAGTTTGTGCCATTATCCTGATCAGGACCTTTAGGATAAAAAAAACTTGTTTCCTGAACTGCCCGACATGATGCTCGAGGAGAAGCCGAGGGCATCATGTCGCGCAGTTCAGGAATTTCAACTCTCTGCTCTTGTAGTGTAATATACTATTTCAAATCCGACTGGAAGTTCTACAGATTAACTCGTTCGAACAAAAAAACAAACTCTTCAGCTTTTAGTATATTAGTATTAGGGATTGCAATGCTGGATCCAGAAATGCAGCTGGATCCAGCACATTTTTGGTCTTGCTGGATCCAGCGGTGCGGATCCGCAATTGTTACATTTACTTGAAAAATCGATTAATGCTGGATCCAGCTGGATTTGGTTTAATCCAGCATAAATCCAGCTGGATTGAAAATACCGCTGGATTGCAATTCCTAATTGGTACAGATTTACAGTTTTAATAACGAAAAAGATTTTCCTTCAGGGACGTTTTGCACAATGCTTGTCAGGACATCAGTACCATCGAGAATGTCAGGCAGTTGAATTCAAAGACTCGCAGTCTCGCACGTGCTGTCCTCATTGCGGCGACGAAACGTCGCAAAAGGACGTTTTTATTGCACTGAATTGCGAAACGAATCCTGCTTTTATACCGGTACAAAAATTATATTAGTAAGTTTCTATTATTTGCCATGCAATTACAGTGTAAACTCTATATAGCGACGCTGAAGGGACTGCGCATTTTCTGTCGTTATATGGAGAGAAAGAAAAATCAATATTGTTTCACTATTATGGTATTAGTTTATAATAACGCATAAAATTTACAAACATTACTATTAATACAAATTACAACGCTTATTGCGTAAAATCTATCTTCGTCTGATGTTTTTTGCTATGCCAGTATTTTAATTGTAATTTCTTATGTATTTTATTCATATCTTGGGACACTGTGGGATCAACTTGGTTATACAAAAAGTATTTTGGTTCGAGTTGCAGTTCTTATTAATTTCGGCAACTTAGAAAGGATATAGTACGCGCCATGGATCTAAAAGGCTCGGAAGTTAGATGCAAATGGAGGCTTGCGCAGATACAGTCGGTTGAAAAACTATAAACTCGCGCCATATTATTATTTTTAATTTTTATTTAATCTAAAGGTCTAATTCCTTGCATAAAGTCATCCAAAAAACTGTTTTTCATGCTTGTCTTTGCAAAACTGTATTAGGCATCTTGATCAATTAACAATCAAAGAAACAACTTAACAATAGCGTACTGGATTGTACTTTATAGCAGGAAAGCGACAATTGATAAGACAACCAGCGGTAACCAATCACCGACGAGCGCACGTTCTGTGTCAGTAACTGGGAAGGTGGTGGGAGTCTTCCTTTCCCACAAAACAACCAGGACGGCTCTAAAACATGCATTTGTGCCACTATTTGTAACCGTTTAGAACCGTGGCGCGTATTATACCTACAAACAGTAGGTGCTTTATAAGTTGCCGAAATTACTTGCTTCATAATGACATATGGTCGTTATTTAGAGTGGATGTGATACTACATAGAGTGTATCATTGTATGGACAGCAAGCCAAACCAACTGAAGTTGAGTAATTTCGACGTTTTAGGGAGTTTGACGTTAAATCGAGGGACGTTACATGGAGTTTACACTGTATTTGTATATTTTGAGTCACCGACAACACTGTGATTACAGGTTAATTCATATTCGTTTAATTATTTCTAGTCCCAGTGCAAGAATGTCTTTCCCGATAAAGTCTCCAAAAGACAATTCTGTTTCGACTGACGATTCCGAATCTCCAATAATATTGTCAGCAGAGATTCTCGCGATACAGACAATAAATGAAATAAATTCACAATGTCAAGAAGACTCCGAAGTCAGCTTTTCAGTTGAAGATTTGTACGATGCAGCTGAAAGTGGAGACTGTGAGAAGCTTGTCAAGATTATAGGTATAATAATTCGACTGTTGTTTAGTGATTGATTTTTGTTTTTGATGTTAACTGTCTTCATATATGGTGGTGTTGATCCAATAGAATGCCACGTAAGGAAGATTTGGTTGAGGATCAATAAACAAATTTCGCTAGTGGCCAACGTTTCGAAAAATTTATGAAGATGAAAATAAATTTTTCGAAACGTTGACCACTAGCGAAACATATGATGCGCGACATATGATGCCCTCAGCTTCGCCTCGGGCATCGTGTGACGCAGTGCAGGATATTCAACTTTCTGCTCTTGTGGTGTAATATACTACTGTTACTCCGTTGTCTTTCGATTGTAGGCTCCGGCGTTAACGTAACGCATCCGTTGGACAGCAGGGATGGGGCAACGGCGCTGCACATCGCCTGTGCTTCGGGAAATCTATCTGCGGCTCATTTGTTAGTAAGCGCAGGCGCCGCGGTAGACGCTTTAGATGCGGATCAGCGATCTCCGTTAATGTTGGCCGTTTACGAAAAACACGACCAAATCGTCAACTACTTGCTTAAAATTGGAGCCAGCGTGACGCTTAAGGTATTTAAATATTAACTTTTAGGTCAAACGGATCTACAGTCAAAGCCCTCTAAGTGCACAGCTTGGAACCGAGGCCCATCCTTTAAGTGCACACTTCCCCTACGATCTTTTTCATCCCCACTCTTCGAACTCCTATAGCTATCTTTATTCAATCAGATGCTCTCTCTCTCTGCGCGAAACATTGCGCAGAATTTAAAAATGAGTTCAAACTCAAACTGTGTTTACAATCATATGACATGTGTTGACATAAGCGCGCTTACGGTCGCACGTGATTGGTCGCAGATTATTCGAAGTGGGGGCTGGGGAACGTGCACTTAGAGGGCGAGTTCGTGTGCAGTAAGAGAGCGTGTGCATTTAGAGAGCGTGCACTTAGAGGGCTTTGACTGTATATTTAATGACAAACTTTTGATTTTCCGTTAATATCTATCTAGAAACAAAATCGTGTATAGAGGTGATTTTTAAGTTGATTCTTTTTCTTAAGGTAGTTGTCGTGGTTAAGGCACACCGTCAGAAAATTCTTAATTTTTGTATACTTATTAAGGACATGATAATACAATTACCCTGAAAATTTGAAGTCGATCGGCCGTATATAATCCGAGATAAATTCAATTAAAAATTGGATAATTAACATTGATTGTATACGATCTCTGTAGTTCTGAACCAGTTTCTTATTTATAAAAAAAGAACTAACTGTCAGAAACTTTCCAAAAACTGACAGCCTTTCAATGCATTTGTTATGAGTCAGAAAATTTCAGTTTTATTTTTAACGTATTCTACGCAAGTTAATTGATAATTATGGTAGTTTTTTGTTTTTTTATCTTTTCCAGGAGTGGCTACATAACTCGATACGTGTGCATTTTGCTTACATTTCCTATAGGCTACATGTTAAATTTCAATTATTTAATAATTAATTACACGAAAACCCTTCGTCAGATCTGCTTCAAAAAATTATTTTAGATGTATGCAATAGCGATTAATAACATATTAAAAAATTAGCTTTTAATCTTTAAAAGTGGTTTAATGTCTGAACTAGGGATGTAACGATTCCGATACCGATATATCGGCATCGCCGATTATATACAACCGATATCAAACAATTCAAAAGCGCGCGAAACGACGCCACACGCGTGTGATATTGCCGCATATTGGAAGAACTGCGCATATTTAGCGACATGATAACATAACAGATTATCTGCAAATAATTTGAAAAAAAATTTGTTTCTTAATAAAAATCTGCCAAAAGTAAACTTGAATTACTGACTTTATTAATCGGTTTATTACTTTCTCAAGAATGAGTTTCTGTTAAATATAGGTAATTTTTAAGCATAATAAGCTCATACAAACGCCCGAGGTACATACTTTATTATTTATAAACCATCGGTATCGGTATCGCCGATTATTTACTACAATAATCGGTATCGTATCGGCAAAATAACGTATTGTTACATCACTAGTCTGAACCACCTTAAAAATCACATGTATTAAAATCTCGCATAAAAATTATAATTTTGTAACCAGGGCACAGATGGCATGACAGCTCTGCATCTTGCAGCAAAAATCGGTAATCTAGCGGCCTGTAAACTACTGTTATCTAAACACTCGACGACTAAAACATACATAGACACTACGGATGATGGTGGCTGGACTGCGCTAGTTTGGGCCTGCGAACACGCCCATGCTTCGGTAGTTCGCTATTTACTCCAGTGCGGCGCCGATGCTAGATCGAGAGACGTCGAGCATAATGTTCCTTTGCATTGGGCCGCCTTTGGAGGCAACGTTGAAGTCACGGAACTGTTACTGGACGCGGGCTGCAATGTTAATGCCATCAATGTGCATGGAGATTCGCCATTGTGAGTGAAAATGGATTTATTTTCAAAACTTGGACAGTGATTGAGCCAAAACATTTCAAAAATTGCCAGTAACAAGATACTTATTATTTCTCTTTACTAAAAATGACCGAGCTGGGTATAGTAGTGGTGACAGCACTAGAGTCGCATTCGGGAGGTACCGGGTTCGAATCCCGGCGAGGGCAGATGTGGCTGGGACTTTTTCCTACTGCCTTTCGCAGAGAAATGGTAATTCCTGTACCGGCCATCTTGATTGAGGTTTTCCATGGTTTCCCTCCATTAATTCCAGATAAATATCGAGATGGTTCCTTATTTGAGGCCATGGCCGATTACCTATCAAATTCCTAGTTCAAAAATTACGTACCTTATCCTAATTTCCTATAATTCCTTCATTCGCCTATTGCTATTACATAAGTTGAAGTTTTAAAAATGTAGAAAAATAACGGGAAGTGTGGTAGATGGAAAATAGTAATGGTGCGAATGGCGTCTGTTATGACATAAAGTCGGGAAACGGACGTTAAACGCATTATTATTATTATTATTATTAATAGAAATTAGTTTCACGGGTAATTGGAATAAAAATCAATTTAAACACTTATTGATTGCAACGTTTCGTCTTTATTAAATTAAGACTTTTTCAAGCTCTCAGCATGTTTAAATTATAATAAAACTTTGATATAATTGGCAATTTTGCATTACAAAGATCAAATTGAAAATTGTAGAAAATAATATCTTCTTTTTTTTTTTTTTTTTTAATTTAATAAAGACGAAACGTTGGAATCAATAAGTGTTTAAATTGATTTTTATTCCAATTACCCGTGAAACTAATTTCTATTATTACATATTTTGGAATTGAACTTTAAAGATGAATTATTATTATTATTATCTTTACTAAAAATGTGTGCAAAATTCTAGACAATATATTCTTTTTCAGTTTTGTAAATTAAACTGCAGTGTTTATAATTTTGTACACATTCTTAAGGGGGGAAAAGGATCTGAGATACAAAAAAAAGAAGCATTTTTGTGTGTTTTTTTCCAGAATACATTTAGTAATATTTTAAAAATTTGTTACATTATTAAGCATCATTCTAAGAATATTCTGTTAAATTCTCTAATGTTGCATCCATTCTAATATAATATTTATTTAGTGATAGCAGGAAAGTGAACTTAGGATGTATACTAATATACCAATTGTTTATTCTGCGACGTATCAGCCATTTATTTGAAATAAAAAGTTAAGATGCCTGATGAAAACCTAATAAATGGCCGAAACGGCGCAGAATAAACAATTGGTATATTGATATACATCCTAAGTCCACTTTTTTGCTATCACTAAGTAAATATTCTGTTAAATTTTCATCAAAAAATATTGAAAAATAAGCCAGTGGTAGTGGTCAGAACCGAGTCGCCTTAAAAAAAAAAAGTTTCCATGCGGTAGTCAGGATAACTCATGATTGCTTCATTTGAAATTAAAAAACCAAAAAGATTTCTTTAGTACATAACTTTATCTTGGATTTAAACGAAGGAATTAATAGAATATTCATTTTTGAATTTTTGGTAAAGGTGCAATCAAAAATTGCCAAAAATTGCTCTAATTGTTTATATAAAAAATAAGTTGTAATTGAAAAAAACCCGGGTCGCAGTGCCGAAACCCTGCCGACAATATAGTGTATTTGCTTGTGTAGGGCCGTGTGGTTTTATACTTTTATTATGTGAAATTAAGTTTGTTTTTGGGCAAAATAAAAAATTTAACCCCTTAATACACCCCCTAAAATAACATTTTTTTCTTAATTGTAATATTATTATCAATCTAACGTCTACACCGAATTAAATACACCCTTCAATAAATAAGTCACTATCTGCAAACTAGTGTTTTCATAAAATTTGTAAATCCGGTCCTGTCGGGTCGATTTTATTAAAATTGTGGGGACACTTTTTAATCACTACCAGAGGATTAAATTTCAATTTTGAAACGATTCGGAGAATTTTTTCGGTATTTTGGGGCCCAAAAACAGTTTTCAACCCCTAAAAACTACCCTTAAAATAGCCCGATTAGGCCCATTTTAAATAGGCTTCTTGCGGTGATGGGTTTCAACACGTGGCCCAAATTTCGTTGAAATCAATTAACTCTTTCGAAAGTTATCGCGCGTACACATATATATATATATATATATATATATATATATATATATATATATATATATATACATATATATACATATATATATATATATATAAACATTTTTAAAAATGGTGCCAAAGTGTTTAGGAGGTTATGAAACGTCGAGAAATTTTGGTCCGACCCCTAGGTCCCGCCATCCGACCGACGCCAATAGTGTATGTTGCCTTATGGCAAATACACTAAAAATCCTTCGTTCAGAACCGAGTATTTAGTATGTAAAAGAAGTGTGCAAAGCTTAGAGAGTTTTCGAGAAATTTTGACTACCGACTTAAAAAAAAGTTTTGAGAAAAACGCGATTGAAGTTTGATACATTGAATAAAATAGAGAAGAAAAGACCGAGCGCCCGAAAACTCAGTCTGTAACTCAAAAAGTTTTGCTCCTAATTTCTGACAATATTTTGTAGTATCAGAATTTTTTTTTTTTTAATTTCCCCCGTTAATAAAGAGAAAAAGTATTTTATTTATGAATATTTTCAACACAGTCACACTTTTCGAAAAATTTTCTATAACATGAAATATTTTTTCAAACGTTCCAAATTTTTCCGCTCTGGGCACTAGCCTCTAGTGTAAATCAGGTGCTAGTTGCCTTGCTAGTTCTGCCTTTATTTTCAGGATATATAGAATCGGAATTAATCCATTTAATAATTTAGGGATCTTGTTGGAGCGTTGTTTTTGAATAAAAATTTTCATCTTTTAGACATGTGGCCGCGAGACAGGATCAGTATAACTGCGTACTTATATTACTTGCCCGTGGGGCGAATCCCAACCAACAGAACAACGCAGGAGAGTCTCCGTTAGATTGCTGTGGCTCAGACAATCCGCCCGGGGCGTGTTACCAAGCCATACGACTCAATGTAGAGATGCAAACTATCGTAGTCAACAGTCAACAAAAGAAATACGTTATTTTATCAAAGTATGTGAGAACATTTCGCTGGCATGAAAATACAATCCCTAAATCCAAAACCCTCGATTATTCAAATAGGGATGTTGCCTGTATTCAAATAAAAACATAATTTTAACGTTAAGTGGTAGTTTCTACAATAGAAATACTAAAAAACGCAATATTTTTCCTTATTTTTAACGAATTTAATTAATATTTAATAAATAAAACGTAATTAAATCACTCTCAAGTCACGTGACAACGAACACCAATCAGAGTGCATGACGTCGCGAATTCTTAAACATTACCAGACGTTATCGTAGAGAAGGACGCTGTTCACGCTGTCAAAAGGCTTCATTGTTTGGTTAATATTTAGAGTGTCATTTATTATTATTTATTTATTTATAGGAAACGTAAAATTACATATAACTATATCAACAACTATGAAAAGACCTTTCGTCACCTCATTAATTTACCAGCGTTTATGAATGTATGACGTTACGGCAGTCATGTGACAAGTATTGGCGTTTTGAAGCGAAATTTGAAACGGAATTTAAAACACATGATTTTTAAGGCATGAGTCGTATTTAAAAAATTATAATAAATATTTGTGACTATATTAGGTACGATTTAAAACACTCTCAAAAATAGTCAACATCCCTTATTACGTGTACCTTAATTATTTGTGTACAGTCAAAGCTATGAGTTTGTCAGATTACACGAGTTAAAAATAATTTACTATTTGTAGTGACATATCTCGCGGTAAAGAAGCTAATCCGGTGCAGTGCGTGAATTGGGTGGACGATGAACCGAAACCGACGGATTTTGTGTACATATCTGAAAATTGCATAACGTCCGATATAACGATAGATCGTAAAATCACAACTCTTCAGTCGTGTCGATGCGAAGATCGTTGCGGCACACACAACTGTTTGTGTTGCAGTATTTCGCTCAAGTGTTGGTATGACGAGGAAGGAAAACTGTCACCGGAATTCAATTTTTTAGGTTTGTTTTTGTTTTTAACATGCTTTTATTAGCTTCACTTGTTTCGTTTGTAATGGAATCTTTGAACGTGAAATTCACCCACTTCAAAACGTCAGATCAAAGTAAAACTTTGCACACTTATCAAGGACTGATGACAATACAATAATTTAATAAGTTTGTCACTACCTTCAGGATAAAAAAATGCGAAAAATTGCAGCAAGCAAGCTAACACGCTGTGTTGCCTACCCCATAGTCAAATGCAAAACTATTTTCATTCTTATAATTAAAATTAGAGTTTAAAAAAACTAAAACAATACGCTTTTATAAACTAAAAAATGCAAAATAATTTGACAACAAAATTAGCTTTACTGTAAAAAGCGTGGGGTGCTTAATTTCGATAAAAAATTTGTTATTTACTAGCTAATTGTAAACGTAGAGCTATTATGAAAATTTAAGTAGATACCAGCCCACGCTTTTTACAGTAAAGCTAATTTTGTTGTCAAATTATTTTGCATTTTTTAGTTCATAAAAGCGTGTTGTTTTAGTTTTTTAAACTCTTTTTTTTAATTCAGCCAGAATAATCTTCACAACACAGTTTTATAACCATGGCTCCGTTTTTAGATCCTCCTATGCTGTTTGAATGTAACCAAGCGTGCTCATGTAATACAATAACGTGCAACAATCGAGTCGTTCAGCACGGCTTGACGCAAAGATTTCAACTGTTTCGCACACAAAACAAAGGCTGGGGAATTAGAACTCTCCGCTTTATTCCCAGAGGCGCGTATGTTTGTGAATATGTCGGAGAAATAATAACCGACCTTGAAGCCGACCACCGAGAAGACGACAGTTACTTGTTTGACCTTGATAATCGAGTAAGTTATAGTCAAGATTACTAAAATACTAGAAGGTTGGGCGTAGGAGGCTATAAACATGATCATGTCTGTGATTGGTTGAGTCAATTGCTTACGTCACCAAACCCCTTGGCTTGGTTATCCCAACTGTTTGGAAAATCAAATGAAAGGGCTTGTAGTAAGGGTCTCAAATATATTTTTTTTTATAATTTTAAAATAGTTTTCAAGTTATTTAAGAAAATAGATGAAAATTTACCAATTACCCCCCTGATTTCCTACTGGGCCGATTGAGTTGAAATTTGGTACACAGAAGTTGGTGACCCAAAGATGGACTTGTAACGTAAATAAATAAATTTTGAACATGGGGGTAATTTTTTTTCATTTTCTGTCTTACGACTTGAATTTTAATCCGTATTAATGTAAAATATATAAAAAAAAGTGCTTTAAGGACGTTCATGCGCTTCGCTAAAGTCAAATGAGTACTAACTTTTTATGAAATTTATTTAGACCTTGAAAAAATTTTCAATATATATTAATAATATTACAATGATTAATAAATTTCTTTCATGTATACCAAATATTTTTAAAGTATTTATTTACAAATATCAGTAAATTAAAATTGATAACTGATTTGACTCCATTTTAACTGCTAAATAAATTTGGCAACAACGCCTTTCTCAGCTGATAAACATACACATATACTCTATATAGGTTATGTAATGTTGTTTTGTTGACATAGTCTTTGTATTGTGTTAATTATGGATAATACTAATAATTATTATAATGTGAGAAGTAGTCACGGTAAATTGAAAGGAAAATTTATCTCCTTAAAACGTAAGGCATGGAGAGAAAACCAATTAGACAGCTGTTGTCAGCGCGCTGTTGTCAGTTTTCAATATGGTGAAAAATTCACTAAAATAATTTCTATTATCTCAGTTAAAAAAATTTATAGTTATTTAAAACGTTCGATAACACCCATTTTTTATTGAAAATCTTCAAACTACATACTCCAAAGAATATTTGAAGACATTCTTTATTATGGTATCTACTTTAATAATATACATATAATAATTTCAAATTAAAAAAAATTCGATCTGCCATAAGACTGTATGTTAAAAATCTAATTTTCAATCGTTAATAACTTTTTCAAATGATCGATAACGAGTTTTCAAATTTTGAGGAAAAATTATTATATAAATAAACTTTTCAAAACTGAAAAATACAAATTTTTATCTACTATTAAGTCTCACGCATGAACGTCCTTAAACTGAAAAGCGTTGTAATATATATTTTTTATACATATAAAGGAAGGTGAAACATACTGCATTGATGCAAGGAAATACGGCAATTTGGCAAGATTTATTAATCACAGCTGTCAGCCGAACTTGTTGCCTGTAAGAGTGTTCATAGACCATCACGATTTGCATTTTCCACGGATCGCTTTTTTTGCCAATCGGGACATCGACGCAGACGAAGAACTGGGGTGCGTTTGAAATGTGTATTATTAAAACTACAGTGAGGCTTCAATTAAACGTGTCCTAGAGGAAAATCGAAGACGCAGTATATTTGGCAAAACTTACTTCTGAATAAAATATACTAAATCCCAATAGAATAGAATAAATTAAAACAAATGCCACCGTCTGGTGAAAATCTGTTTATTTTAACAGTTGTCGATAATATTAAGTGCCGTAGTGGCGCTGAAGTCTCTGAATAGAATAGAATAAAATTTATTTCCACCTATTATATTACGCAACTGACCATCAATGGTTTACGGTGCGAAGTATTCGCATGGGTCCACTTAAATTATATTTATGTTACAGGTTTGATTATGGTGAAAAATTCTGGATTATAAAATACAAATCGTTTACATGCACCTGCGGCAGTGTTCAGTGCAAATATTCAGAAATCACTATACAGACAACACTGGAAAATTATAAACTGAAAATGCAAGAAGAAAATGCGCTTCTGCAGCAGGAGACTTGAACATGACATTCTGATTCAATTTTCTCGCTTAAGGTAGTTGTTGTGGTACAATATTGTCAAAAAGTTATAGATTATACGCGCCACAAAAGTATACTAGCTTGTAGCTAAGTGATCCATAATTTGTACGCAAGACTGTACCCGTGGAAACGTAACCCATACAGTATTCATATGCATGTATACTTTTCTATAAATTGTTGAACTTTAAACCGTTATTTAAAAATAATTAGACTGTGAAAAATTTTTTCTTATTTTTTTTTAAACTCATAACAAATGCATTGAAAGACTGTCAGTTTTTGGAAAGTTTCTGACAGTTAGTTCTTTTTTTATAAATAAGAAACTGGTTCAGAACTACAGAGATCGTATACAATCAATGTTAATTATCCAATTTTTAATTGAATTTATCTCGGATTATATACGGTCGATCGACTTCAAATTTTCAGGGTAATTGTATTATCATGTCATTAATAAGTATACAAAAATTAAGAATTTTCTGACAGTGTGCCTTAACCACGACAACTACCTTAAAGATTAGATAATCGATATACGTAAGAGTTCGGGCAGGTTAGAAATCCCCGTACAACTCAAGATTACTTGAATTCTAGAACGTTGGCCGTAAAAGGCTATAAACATGGTCAAGTCTGTGATTGGTTGAGTCGATTGCCTACGTCACCAATGCCCATAGCTTGGTTATTCAAGTATGGTTTATCCCAACTGTTTGGAAAAATACTCCACAACCCTACTTTCCCCGCCCTCTCTCGCGTCTCGCCTAGACACACCTTCAACAATGAGGTTGGGCGTTAAAGAGGCTATAAACATGGTCACGTCTGTGATTGGTTGAGTCGATTGCTTTCATCACCAATGCCCATGGCTTGATTATTCAAGAATGTTTGTCCCAACTGTTTGGAAAAAGACTCCACAAGCCTACTTTCCCTGCCCTTTCTCGCTTTTGTCTGTAAATGCTCACTACTTCGTTTTTTTTCTGCGTCATACTTTTCTAGTATAATACTAATACGATTGTTTATGATCGGACGGACAGTTTTAGTAAGATTACGTTTTGTTAGAAACCAGTATTATTAGACAGACATTTTTTTTTCTGATGAATGTCTCGTAGGTTAGAGATGATAATATAAACAGTCACGAAAGTTTGCATGCAAAAATAATTTATTTAGTTTTAATAACAAATAAATAAAAACACTTGGCAATTCTACAAAAATGTTTATTAAATTATTTCTCGACGATCGTTTCGGACAATAAGTCTATCCTCAGGAATATATATTCCTAAGGATGGACTTATTGTCTGAAACGATCGTCGAGAAATAATTAAATAATAATTTCTGTAGAATTTTCAAGTGTTTTTATTTATTTGTTATTATTAATCGTGTTCAACCAAGTGCCGAGTGAAAAATCAGTGCAAATTTTATTTAGTTATGTTTAAACGAAACAAAAAAATTTTTTTTAGTTCAAATATGCGTGCTTTGAATTTTAGTTAATATGGATTTGTGCAATAGAACAGTTCTTCAGAATTTCCTCATGTCCTTTTTTAATGTAAATATTTGTTAAATTATAATATTATATACTCGTATTTTGAAGCGTTTTTATTAGTTATTTATATGTAGGTTTCTTTGTTGTATGTCTTTATATTGTAACTATTTAAATATTTAATAAAATTTAAAAGAAGCGTCTGATTTTATTCTACAAAGAATATATTTTCTTTATATCCGATTGAAAGTACGTACTTTCGGCTTGCAGAAAACCTAACATTTATGCTCCACTGAAATTATTCGCACGCCATATATAACGGCGGGACGAAAGAGTTTTCTCGTGCACACTTATACGTGAGACTGCTGCCAGCTTAACAGCTGTTATTGCGTATAACCTCAAAATTGCGAACTTTAAAATTACGTCTTTTTATACCGGTGTCTCAGAAATCATGCACCCAATTGTTGGGATCGAAAGAGAAAAATATTCTGAGCTTAAAAATCCATGTTTGGAATTTTGTGATAACGTAGTTAATCAGTAATTAATTGATGAAAGTGACCAATCAGGAGCCAAGAGACGGAAAAAAAACAAATGAAATCGGAAAACAAATCGAATCGCTGAGACGCATTAAAAAAAAAACAAGCGAGTCGAAATAATTGGCAACAATTATGATGTAAACTTCAGGTTCGATGTGCGGTGGCCCGCTAGACGCTTGTGAAGTCTAGAGAAATGTCAAATATATGTGTCAAACAATTCCTAACCTTAAAAGTTATTAAAACTATACCCTACAATACCAATTTGTGCGAGCACGAATTTCGAATATGAATTGTATTAAAAAAGTTTATTTGTTAAGAGGTTTAAGTAGATCACGAAATTATTGTAAACATGTTAATTTAACACGGCGCGACATCAATTTTCACGATTCTAAAGTTCCATCTACTCCAGTAAGTGCAAAAGTTGATTCAAACTTACTTCCAAATCAGACGATTATCGATGCCGACACGATAGCACATTTAGAAAGATTGTCACTCGTTGACTGCGCTAACAAAGAAGGAATAAGAACTCTAGAAAGTGCCATTGCATTTGCCGATCAAATTCATTTAGTAAATACTGACGACGTTCAGCCGCTCGTAACAGTTTTAGAAGACAGGTGAGATAAGTGCAATTTCTATTTCTTATACATAACTAAATATCTGGGATTTTTACCATACAAGCCTCCAGCGCCAAAAGTGCGACCTTCGGGCCGCTACTTATCATAATTTATGTGCAGAGGTTCTATTGCATTAGTTTTCACGTGTTTTCTGATTTCACACACTCTAATATACAGAATCTATGTAGAAACTTCTTCCATTTCGTTTAAAAAAATGCTGGAATCAATCTGATTCATTAAGGTAGTTGTCGTGGTACAATATTGTAAAAAAGTTATAGATTATACGCGCTACAAAAGTATACTAGCTTGTAGCTAAGTGACCTATAATTTGTACGCAAGACTGTACCCGTGGAAACGTAACCCATACAGTATTCATATGCATGTATACTTGTCTCTAAATTGTTGAACTTTAAACCGTTATTTATAAATAATTAGACGGTCAAACAAATGCATTGAAAGACTGTTAGTTTTTGGAAAGTTTCTGCCAGTTAGTTCTTTTTTTATAAATAAGAAACTGGTTCAGAACTACAGAGATCGTATACAGTCAATGTTAATTATCCAATTTTTAATTGAATTTATCTCGGATTATGTACGGTCCATCGACTTCAAATTTTCAGGGTAATTGTATTATCATGTCCTTAATAAGTATACAAAAATGAAGAATTTTCTGACGGTGTGCCTTAACCACGACAACTACCTTAAGCGAATTATAAGCAAAAACATAATGTTTAAAAAATAATATACTTTATGCCTATTATTCAAATATTAGTAAAAACTATATTTACTTAATTAAAAATTCTTCACTTTTATTGATAATTTACGTTTTATTTGGTATTTAACTTATTAAAGATTCACTGTCAGTATTTTGACACAATTATTATTCCAGAGCTTACGCAATTTACCAAACGATTTACCAAATAATATAGAACCTGCTATATTTATTTCTTAAATCTTTTCCAGACCACTAGAACTACGAGAAGACGTTGTGACAGATGGAAATTGTAAAAAAGATATTTTATCAAATGCGTCACTTACGGAAGAAGAATATTTTGTAGCACCTCCTGGAAACATCCCATTAGAACCCCGTGAAGATTTATTACATGACAATATAGCTAAATCTTAATTAAAAAGTTAATTGTTGTTAGATTTAAATAATCTGTTTAAAATAAATGAACAGTTCAATTAATTAATACAATATTACTATTTTCATTGAGTAAGTAATTATTTGATCTATGCTATTTTATTTTTTAAACCAGCGTCGCTCTGTAATCTAGTCAACCGTGATTTTTACTCGTTTATTTTGACACAAGATTTTTTAATAACTGTAAAACAATAATAAAATGAATAATATACCAATCAGTGCAGAAAATGAATTATGTCGCTGTTTCAAGGAAACCAATGCATGTAGTAAAGAAATCAATCCCCGAAAAACGTTAAAAAAATTGGCTTTTTTGCTGGACAGTCCATTGGCTACAGATATGCTGGATCGTCAAGAAGCGTTATTG
Organism: Venustoraphidia nigricollis; assembly: GCA_034508555.1. NCBI lineage: Eukaryota > Metazoa > Arthropoda > Insecta > Raphidioptera > Raphidiidae > Venustoraphidia > Venustoraphidia nigricollis. The sequence continues at coordinate 1,379,807 of JAVRKA010000074.1, forward strand.
CAAGAATATATCAAATCAGCAGATTCAGGGGTGGTGTGTAGTAGAAATAAATTATTTCTTTATACCCGGCCGAAAGTACGTACTTTCGGCTTCGATTTTAGGGCAGAACTAACATTTATGCAATGCTGGAATTACTCGCACGCCATCTATAACAGCGGGCCGAAATAGTTTTCTCGTGCACACTGATACGAAAGTACGTGTTTTCGACCGGGTATAAAGAAAAATAGTATACACCATACGACCAGAAAGTTGAAATTCCTGCCCTTACAGTGTAATATACTATTTAGATGAATGCAATTTTATGATTTCATACATAGTACTCTATACGCGTGTTATACAGAAATGACGTGTGTTCTTTATAATTCAGAAAAATAGTATATTACGCACAAGGGCAGAAAGTTGAAAGTCCTGAACTGCGCGACATGATGCCCTCGGCGTGCAGGAATTTAAAATTTCTGCCCTTCTGATGTATACTATTTTTCTTTATACCCAGTCGAAAGTACCTACTTTCACTATTATATGAAAGACAAATAACTTTCAAGTGAGCAATTTTGAGGTTATACACACGAGAAAATTCTCATCCCGCTGTTAGTTTCTTTCGGTCCGCTGTTATGATGGCGTGCGAGTAATTCCGGCAGAGCATAAATGCTAGGCTTTCTGTCTTAACTCTTTAACGACTACGGGGACACATTTGTCCCAAACAAAAAATGTAAAAGAAGTGAATAACTAAGAAACTAGTAGGTGTCATTTTACATTTATTATTTCCTGAACGTATCTTTTCATTTTTTATATATGGGAACACTGCATCTGAACTGCCATTCTTTGATTATGATCACTGGAAATTGGATCATCCTAAATTGTAAAAAAATGGTTACTTTCGCTCCTAAAATCTTATGGTCCTGAAAGGGTTAAAGTCGATGCCGAAAGTATAATACTCGTCACGGTTCTAAAAGGTTCTGAAGTTGGTCACAAACAGCGTCGCAAATACATATTTTAGAGCCGTCCTGGTTGTTTTGTGGGAAAGAAAGACTCCCACCACCTCTCAGTTACCGGCACAGAACGTGCGCTCGTCGGTGATTGGTTATCGCTGGTTGTCGTGTCACTTGTCGCTTTCCTGCTATAAAGTACAGTCCAGTGCGCTATTGTTAAGTTGTTTCTTGGATTGTTAATTGATCAAAATGGCTAAATTTTTTGATGACTTTATGCAAGGAATTAGACTTTTAGAGAAAAATTATAGCGAGTTTTTTGTTTTTCAACCGACTGTACCTGCGCAAGCCTCCATTTGCATCTAAATTCAGAACCTTTTAGAACCGTGGCGCGTATTAAACTTTCGACCAGGTATAAAGAAAAAAAGACTTTCGGAAATCGTAAACTTATTCAGGATAGTTATCATAAATAAGGGAACATTTAAGTAAAGACATTTTTATTTCAGATGCTAGCAGATTTAATTTATTTTATAAAATGCTTAGAAAGAATGACTTCAAAATCTGATGTTCCAATGTATAAACCATATCTTCAAAGTTTAATAAAATTGTGTGCTATACCTCCAATTGTACAGACGAGTTCGGAGGAAATCGACTGCATTTTTTGTTTAGAAAAATATTTCACCGTGCTCGGTATTTAAAAATTCTATTATATTATATAATAATCAGTGGCGTAGCTATCAGAGGTGTAGGCCAGGGGTGGCAAACTTTTCTGTATATAAGATCTACTTTTTATATTAAAAGTGTGTCGCGATCGACTTATTGTCATAGGCGTAGTCTACAGGGGTAGAAGGGGTGTGAAATGCATACCTATGTTTATACACTGTGTTTCACTATAAGGTGCATTTTTTAGTGTATTTGCCATATGACAACATACACTATTGGCGTCGGTCGGATGGCGGGACGTAGGGGTCAGACTAAAATTTCTCGACGTTTCATAACCTCCTAAACACTTTGGCACCATTTTTAAAAATGTTTATATATATATGTATGTATATATATATATATATATATATATATATTTATATATATATATATATATATATATATATATATATATATATATTTATATATATATATATATATATTTATATATATATATATATATATATATATATATATATATATATATATATATATATATATGTGTGTGTGTGTGTACGCGCGATAACTTTCGATAGAGTTAATTGATTTCAACGAAATTTGGGCCACATGTTGAAATCCATCACCGCAAGAAGCCTATTTAAAATGGGCCTAATCGGGCTATTTTAAGGGTAGGTTTTAGGGGTTGAAAACTGTTTTTGGGCCCCAAAATACCGAAAAAATTCTCCGAATCATTTCAAAATTGAAATTTAACCCTTTGGTAGTGATTAAAAAGTTTCCCCACAATTTTAATAAAATCGGCCCGACAGGACCGGATTTACAAATTTTATGAAAACACTAGTTTGCAGATAGTGACTTATTTATTGAAGGGTGTATTTAATTTGGTGTAGACGTTAGATTGATAATAATATTACAATTAAGAAAAAAATGTTATTTTAAGGGGTGTATTAAGGGGTTAAATTTTTTATTTTGCCCAAAAACAAACTTAATTTCACATAATAAAAGTATAAAACCACACGGCCCTATACAAGCAAATACACTATATTGTCGGCAGAGTTTTGGCACTACGACCCGGGTTTTTTTTATTTTTTAAGCCACTTATTAAGTTTTCGAGTCGACATAGGCTAATGAAGAAAATAAATTTCCAGACCTAACTTTTGATAACAGCATTCCGTACCTAAAAAATTCGATTTTCCGACACTTTTTTAAGATAGATTTTTACTAACGTTAAATGCAATTTAATTTTTTTATCAACTGCAATGTATAATTTGTTCGTAAATATGAAAAAGCAGTTATAAAAATGCACAGAATGGCTGATAATTTGATATTTCACTTCCGTGTTTTTTGGATTAGGAAAATTTATCATGATAGAATATGTCTTACTTTTTGCTAATCTATAATCCTCATACTGAAATATGGATATACGGCTTATCTACCTAAGTAAAAAACAACAACAATAATTATTTAAAGGGCCAAAAAACTCACGTCCAGGAGATTTAAGAGAACATGGATAATATTAACAATATTTATTAATTAAAAGTAGCTACAGATCGGCCAAAATTGGTCTCGCAATCAACCGGTCGATCGCGATCGACTTGTTGGCCACCCCTGGTCTAGGCGGTGCAGTGCACCGAGGTCTCCAAGCTCAGGGGGCCTCTCGGCCTCCTAAGCGACGTTCAAAAACGTTATTTAAATATCCTAATCGAGTACCTAAATAATTTTCGACTTTTTACTCTTTGACCCCTGTAGTCTGGTTCACAATTTGAAAAACGTGTTAATTTTTGCTACTGCGAGTTAAAATACCTGTCATAGTTCATTGGATTCGTAATCACCTCTAGAAAAGTTTGAAATCATAAACAATTGCAGAAGTTATTAACAATTAACGAATTCCAAAAAAGGGGATCTAATTTTTTGCAAATAACTCGAAAACTATTAATGCTATTGAAATTTAAAAAAAAAGATTCCTAGAAATTTTCGAAAAAATGTCGACTCGGAACTTCATCTCTATTAATAATATTTTTCATTTAATATTGAAAGTAAAGCTCCGTGTGGTCGGCGCTGTGTCGATAAAAGTTAACCAATTTAGATAGAGCTCCAATTTCATTTTTGTACCGGGGCCCTTGGTTACATAGCTACGTCACTACTAGGGTTGCCAACCGTCCCGCTATACGCGGGACGTCCCGTTTCTGATACCCTTAACGTGACGTCCCGCTCAGGGTGTGTGCGGGACACTAAATATCCCGCTTTTCGGTGGACGCTTAATATATTGCATCTATTCCGTGTTCTAATGCAGCAGCAGAGAGAGTCTTCTCATTTTGTAATAATGCCTGGACAGACGCGCGAAATCATCTTCATGTGAATTCTGTAAAGTCAGAGCTACAAGTAAATTTTTCTTATCCATGCAAGGATTTTTACAATTTTGTACTTAAAAATAAAAAAAATCCCTAAAAGTGCCAAATGTCAGGAAAAATACTCATTTAAAAAGTAATTTATAGTTTTCATAATAAAGTCTAAATTGCACTATAATCAGGGGCGTAGCTACCGCCGTATCTGCCGTATCAATTATACAGGGCCCCCGGGCCATGGGGGCCCCCAACGTGCGTAAGCAAAAATTAATAAAAACTTCCCAATTTTTTTTTATTTCAGGAATGACAAAAGTCAAAAAAGCAATTTCTTTTTTTCCCGTGTAAAGCGTGCGTTCAAAAGTTGGCAACACCCTACATCGGTTATCGCGGGCTGCGGGATTTCCCCGTTTAAAGTCATTTACTTCAACGGGGGAAGGGCCCCCAAACTAATTTTTATACGGGGCCCCGCCAAGGCACGCTGCGCTTCTGACTATAACTGTTTTTTTAGTAAATATTGACTATTATTAATCTAACAAGGTGTTTTATTTTACTTCTCATCCGGATTTGTAAAGAAAATTTCGCGTTTTTTTTTTTGTATTTTAAATAAAATTAGTTGGATTCCGCTTTTTAAACCCTTGTCCCGCATTTGAAATCATTATTTCCCGCAAATTTGTATTTTAAAGTTGGCAGGCCTAGTCATTACGCTGATGACCTCAGATGTTGAGCGTCGTAATCTACTATCTCTCTCTCTCTCTCACTACGCCACTATGTGCTAAGTTAGCGGTCAAATCATGAACTATATTATATGTATTTTGTAGCGTATATGATTATGTGTCTTGATGAACCACAAACAAAAAAGGATATAATTATAGCACTGGAAAACCTTTTGAAGAAATCTGACCGAAAAAGTGTAAAATTAACGCTGAGGCACATGGCGGCCGAACAAAGTCTTTTGCCAGAAGTTACAGCTGAATTGCTTAAAGTGTCTCAAATAGACATTTACACTAATGTTTTGAGCTTGTCACTTTTGCTCACTCAAATATCGAGCACAATATGTAAGTGCATCAAATTATTATAAAATCGTTTTTATCAATTTACCTATAAATTTAAAATATATTTACTGGACTTATGCGCCATTTTATTTAATATCTAGCTAGAAAATTTCTTGGGCCGCGAACATAGGGTGTAAATAATCAAAAAAAGGGTAAGCTTTCGTGTAATAATAATAGTAGGGATGTAACGATTCCGATACCGATATATCGGCCGATTTAATCGGCAGGCCGATATATCGGCCGATTTAATCGGCAGGCCGATATATCGGCATCGCCGATTATATACAACCGATATCAAACAGTTTGAAAAGAGCGCGAAACGACGACGCACCTGCGTGACATTTCTGTAGCGTCGCAGGTGAGCGACATGGTAACACAACAGATTTATTTACAAATAATTTGAAAAAAATTTTTCTTCTTAATAAAAATCTGCCAAAAGTAAACTTTAATTACTGACTTCATTTAACGGTTTATTACTTTCTCAAGGATAAGTCTCTGATAAATATAGGTAAGTTTTAAGCGTAATAAAGACATACAAACGCCCGAGGTACATACTTTATTATTTATTTGATTTATTTTCTACTAAGCCATCGGTATCGGTATCGCTGATTAATATTTACTCTAATAATCGGTATAGTATCGGCAAAATTATGTATCGTTACATCCCTAAATAATAGTATTTATCGCATAGAAAAGTTATATGATTTGCGAATTAGACCAAGGATCTAATTTTTGAGATTATACTTCTTTTGGCGCAATTTTCTGTTACGGAAGTTGCGCACGCAGAATGCAGCGAACATGAGACACCATGTACTATGTGTATCGGCAATAGTGAAATCGTCGATAAAGTTGACTTTTCGATGCAGTACAGTTTTACTTTGTGTTCATAGATTACACGTCTCATTTTTTTCTGATAACGTCAAAATAGTTATTTCATAAAACAACAAAGTAGGTTATATTAGCGACAATTAAATAGACTCGATACTCGTATTTTTTTTAAATTATAGATTCAACAGTAGAAAACCCTTAAATAGTTAAAAAGTTACTTTATGCAGGCACTAAAAATGTAACTTTTGAAAATTAAACAAAGGTCAAATGTATACAGATTGTATCAACTCAAAGTTGTCCATAGGGCACTCTGTGTGTAAGACAGAGCACTATATACAAACGATAAGTAAGAGTGAGATAAATGATCGCTAATAGGTAGTAATTACTATGGTTACTGTAAAATAACTTTAAATAAACGTCTTTGTTTTCTAAGTAAAAATAGCCATTTTATCAATTAAAGACAGTCTGTAGTCACTACCGAAATTATTGATAAAATGGCTATTTATATTGTTCACGAAAAAATCCGAATAATTAAATGGTTTTATGGTGGTAATTCAACCGCCGACGTAATAAATTTATTTGTAGCTGCCTTTGAAAACAGACCGACTCCTAATAATTTAAACGAACTAAAAATACAAATTTCTAATGCATGCCAGTCCGTTGACCATGAGATGTTAGCTAATGTGAGGAAAAGTATTTATAATCGATTAGGTTATTGTTTGACAGAACGTGGAGGTTTTTTCGAACACTTAATAAATTAATTATTAAAATTATAGTTCAAACTGTTGTACCAGACATAATAATAATACGAATTAATATTACGGTTTAGTTGTTTTAGTTTGTAAACTGGTAAAAAGATTTACAAGTATTATTTATTTACAGTAACCACGGTAACTATTAGCGATCATTTATCTCACTCTTACTTATCGTTTGTATATTGTTCTCTGTCTTACACACAGAGCGTCCTATGGACAGCTTTCATTTGATACAATCTGTATAAATTATAAGACCACAAACATAACCTAACCTGTGTTTAAAAATGTGTTTCCAACTATCTTTATCATCTCCCTAGACATCCAATTTTATTTTATCAATGTACATCTTTAACTAAAATGTGAATATCAATCATCGCGATCACGCCAAAGAAGTATAACTTGGACATAAGTACATGCGCCATTTTTTTTTAAACGTCTGAGTGCTTTTACAGGTAAAAAGATGTTAATAGAAGGAGCGATAGATACCTTGATGTTGTATTTTGCAACACCCGAACATCGCTGCTCTCAAGTTTTTACCTCGTATCCGATTGACACAGACGATGCCCTCAAAGACTATGTAAGCGATAGTTCGGCCATAATTTGGAATATTTTAATAAATATAAAACATTTAAATCTATCGCAAGAAGAACTAGATTCTCTTTTCAAACCTACTCAGGACACTATATGGTTTGTAAAATGTATCCCTACATCAGCGTTGCCAGACGTCCCGATTTTGGCGGGACTTTCGATTTTTAAATCAAAATTAAATGTCCCGCGCGGGACAGGCTCAGTCCCGCTTTTCGGGGATAACTCAACCGCGCGTAAATAATTATTCTCTTATTGTAAGTTGCAATTTGTAACACTCACTCCTCAGACTACTGTTTGAAAAGCCATATTTTTCTAATGAATAAAACTTTTTTGATTTTGATTTCTATTTTTTTTATTCAGAAGACGAATAAGATTCAATTATTTAACGATAGGGTAAATCTGATTTTAAATATCACATTTTTATTAAAATACATTTTCTATGGCTATTTTTGTTATCTATTGTCACGTAAACGTAATTTGAACTCCAATAAAAAGATAAATATTTAAAAACTTCTGATTATTTATATACGTTTTTTACTATGTCCCGCTTTCGACGAAAGAATCCCGTTTTTTTCACTCAAAAAGTTCCAAAATCCCGACTTGGCAAAAGAAAAATCTGGCAACGCTGCCCTACATATATTAAATAGATAAATGCAAAAAAAAATCCCTACATAAAAACAAAGTAATTATGTTATTTAAGGGGGTATTCTCATGTGACCACTTCGAAAAATCGATTTTTTTTCATATTTCAATAGTAAAACCTATCGAAAATATGCTGTGAAAAATAGAGACCGAAATTCCTAGTTTTAAATAAATTTAATTACAACTCATAGTCGCCGACGAGCCGTATAAGCGACTTGTTGGCTCTTTGAAATTTATATATGATCTTCTACTCATTAATGGTTATCGTCCGTACCAAAATTGCTTATTTTCGAAAATATTTTCTTATTTTTTTAAACGATTTTTAACAAACAAATTAACAAAAAACAAACTTTTTTTCTAGTCCGCCATTTTTTTTAAAATGAAATTGATTAATTTTAGTAGGGACGATAGCGACATCCCTACTGAACAATGATCCATTCGATTTTTTTATTTCAGACAACATGAACAGCCGCTATTACCATGACCAGTGACTTGCTTTTTTTTTTAGTGTCTAATTTAATTTAAATAAAAATATATATATAAAAAATGTAAAATAAGAGAAAAAAAAATTTTTTTATACAGTTAAAGATACAAACAAAAACATATAAAAAAATTAAAATGATTGAATGTTATTGTCGTCTAAAAAAATTCCCTAAAAAGAGATAAAATTTATGCGTTCACATGAGAATACCCCCTTAAAAAGTTGGTTCTCGATGTGTCTAATAAATGCCGATAAAGATTTTTTTAATACCCGAAAAAAACGACTTTTTGAGTTTGTTTTTAATTTATATAATGCGCTTACTTAATACAATAAAACCTCGTTTATCCGAGGTAATGTGGAGAGAAGGTGTCTCGGATAACACGGATGAAATAAAAAATTCAAAAATTTTAATTGAATTTTGTAAGAAACAAAGGAGAAATCGCATACTACGGGCGTACAGCATAAGCGTAACGGCTTCATCCGTTTTATCCGAGTTTTTCCTCAATTATAGGGAAGTGCTCAGATCAGTTCGTTGTCTCGAATAACGCAGAGGTTCGGATAAAAGAGATTTTACTGTAATAACATTTTCATACTGAAATGTGTGAACGGCAGTAATATTCTAACTTGCTGAAAAAATTTCAGGCACTTCCATTATACACTAAGAACGATGATTTTAAAAAAGTGTAAAAAGTTTATACGGAATGACAATGTAATGTTGATCACGTTATATATTTCTATTTTTCCAATATGTTGGGTCAGTGAAACGGGATTAGCTGACGGTACGTATCAAATAATTTAAGGCTGTCGGAACGCTCTGAATTTTGTTTGTGCTGAGACCCAGCGGTAAGGAGCGAGGTAGGCAAAAGATATATTGTAAGCGTGACCTTCTTTAGCTCTGTCTCACTCAAATCATCTGCCCGTTTCAATTTTTGGTTGGTGTCACTACGAGGCTAAAAAATGTTGTTGCAAGGGTGCCGCTGTCAATTTGGGAAATATTTTGAAGATTTAAAAAACTTTTCCGAAAAAGGAAGAGTCACTTTAGGTTTGTGATGGAACAGTTTTGTGAAATAAGTACGAATAAGGTCGTAGTACGACATTAAAAACGTGTGTTTTTTTGGCACAATTAATGCCAACTTTTTTGTAGTAAATAGTACATAAATAACAAAAGTAGTCCATTAGAGACCTAGATTTGTCCTTTATCTTCCTTATAGAGAAAGAATTTTTGCAGAATGTTGACGAATAAGTCTACAATCAGTTGACAGCCGAAGCTCTATTTTTGGCTTACATTTAGAGCGTTCCGACAGAATGTTCAAAAATCAGTGAAAAATCTTATTTCCCAAAAAGAAATTAAAAAAATTCTGTTGATCCGATCGCTACCAAACTTCAGAAGATCACCGGCTGGGCTAATCTAAAGATTGTCTGAAAATTTCATCAAAAATGGTCTACCCGTTTGGAGTCCATAGATTACATATACATCGTCTTTTATCTATATAGATTATTAAAATGTAAAAAGTGGTTATTGTGACATAACGATAATAGTTGGACTGTGAACATGTAGTATCGCGAAGTTTTTTGTAGTTATTGATGTGTTCTTTAATATTGTAGAACATACTTTTGTTCTATCATCAATAGTTTCCGCAGCGCATGCGACGAAAGATGTTTTATGGCATTTTTTTTACACCTTGGGTTACGTTACTAAAGTTTTAGTAAGGATCCCTAATATTTTCTAGCAATAAATATAGCCTATGTTACTCAGAGTGAATGTAGCTTTCTAATGGTGAAAGAATTTTTAAAATCGGCACAGTAGTTTTTGAGTTTATTCATTACAAACATACACACACACACACAAATCTTTCCTCTTTATAATATTAGTGTAGATAATAACGACTCGTTTAGAAAAATGTATTTCCAAGCCCTCCAAAAGAAATATTTTATGTCAGTCTGTTAAAAGGCCCAGATTATTTTCTAGTTTTTGGTACAGCTGATGATTTAAAATAAAACCGTTTAACTTAAACGTTTTTTACCTATTTTTTACAGATATAGCTTTACTATGTGTTGCGACAGAAAACGGCACACAAGACAGTTGGGCCGAAGATCTGGTTTTCTTACCAACTAACGATGACTTAATATTTAAGAAACGGCTTTTGCTTTGTGCCTGTCAATGCGCTACACTTCCTGCCATGCCTAAGGTATTTAGCTGATATAATAATTATTGTATTGGCCAGGCCCGGCAGGTCATGTCCGGTCCGAGTGGGTAGTTGATTAATTATTAGCGGGAACAATAACAAATAAATTGCTGCAATTGTTTTTGTTGTGATCTTTATTCAAAGTTATAATAATGACATAAAAAAACATGTCATTTTGCCAAAAGAAACTCATTTTCGCAAAGCAAAAACACTGGCATGTTTCGAATTTCGCGAAATAAACTCATTTATCAGTTTCTCCAGATCGAGCTCGTCGGTCATATCCGAATAAATATGTAAGAGAGCGACGTTGTTGAGACGATTTTGCAACATTGTTGATCTTAAATACGTTTTCAGTCGACGAAGGACAGAAAAACTTCGCTCATTTGAACAGGATGAGCCTGGAATCGTGATTAGTAGACGAACAAAGCGCACGAACTCTACCCCATTCGTATTTTTGAAATTTGTAAATTGACATAGTTAATGATATATGATGTTTTCCTACTCGGGATTTCTCGAATGAGTCAAGCTACCCACTCAACCCACTATGCCTGCCGGGCCTGGTATTGGCAAAAAATAGATTAAAACAACGCCAGCCCTAGCCCTTGATCAAGGTAAAGCGAGATTGTCTTTGGGCGCCCTTTTGTCGACGCTTTCATTTCACGTAAATTGTACTTCGGTTTTATGTTAAATAAATAAAGTCTCAAATTTTCCAAAATTAACTTTTATTGCAAACATCAGCACTTGTTGAATTTAAATTAAGGACCGTTCAAGTATTACTCAACGCAATTTTCAAGGGTTTTTGACCCCCCTTCCCCGATGTAACGCACTGTAACGTTTTGCTTGACCCCCCCTCAAACGTTATGTAACACCCAAATGATCTTTTTTACAAAATGATCATTTTCTGTCAATAAAATTGTTCTATTTAAAGGCCCCAGTACACAGTGGTCTGTAGTGGGCCATGCTTTGCAATGTGCAACTGTAGGCCACTATCACTTGGTGTTCACACAATGGCCCATGGCTCATTTCTGCCTGGCGAAGCACTTGCGATGGACGTGGAAGTAATTGCGGCTGCGGCTATTTATTTATATACTATTTACAAGTATTATAAACCTAAATGTCTCTTCATTGCTCCAGGATACTGACATTTTGGGCGATTAAAAATTTAAATAGTATAGCACTCAACAAAAAAAGTAGGTACCTGTCCAAACAATGGGCGACTGTGTGAACACCACAGGCCACGCCACGCCACGATTCCTTTGAAGTGTGTCAAAAAAACCGACAACAAATGGATTGCGCACCACGATTCACAATTGTCCGCCACTACAGACCATTACCCCCTGTACACAATGGCGATGGTCTACAATGGCCCACTACAGACCACTGTGTACTGGGGCCTTAACAGAAATATGTTACGTAACACTTTACTTGAACCCCCCTCCCCCCTTATAACGCGCTATAACGTTTTGCCAGATTACATAATACTTGAACGGTCCCTTAAATTAAGTAGCTTTAATTATTATACTCCTGCATCTTTTACATTAAGAAAGTTCCTACCGTTATATAATTAAATTAGTATTTGGTGTTAATTTCAATCAGTCACTAAAATTGTTTTTCGCATTTGGCTTTTTGGCGCCCCTTGCCACCTAGTGCCTAGAGCGACCGCTCCTCTCGCTCTAACCCAGGATCGGCGTTGAATAAGACATTAGAAAAATCGTAACTATTAAGAGAAATAATTTTTTTAAGATTATGAGGGAAAGACGTGTTATCGAAGGCATTTTGGAACTCATAAATCCACATTTAAAACCAGTGAATATTCAGTGGTCTGCTGCCCAGTTCTACGATCTTTTAATTTTCGTCATAAATTGTTTACCTATTTTGGCACCTTTTTTACCCGATGTTTTCATTAAAAATAATGGCTTTGCAAGGTAAATTTTTACGTAAAATAAAATACTTTCTTTTCAATGACCTCGTTTGTCGAGCGTCTATAATCTACAACACCTCTATTTCTTTTTAATGCGTACCAAAAACTTATCTGACGTATCTTGGGCAGCATTATTGTAAGATTATCTTCCTATTTTAGGTTTTTAATGTTGATCGAAATATTCGTGATCGAAAAATATAAGGCAGAAATATTGTCCAGTATTTTATCTGCAACAAGTTCATTGGTTACGGGCGAAAACAAACGACTGTTTATCGAGGATTTAAGAGAAAAATCAGCAATTCGATGCCTCATAAGTAAGTGCAGAATGATTGATTATTTGTCACATGTTCGTTTTTTAAAAATATAAATTAATGCAGTTTTTTTTGAAGTTATACTTCTTTTGGCGCATTGAGGGTAAAAAAAATGTTGCGGAAGTTGCGCACGCAGCATGCAACGAACATGAGACGCCATGAAGTAAGGTAAAATTTTCTTTGTTACGAAAGTTGCGCACGCAGCGTGCAACAAACATGAGACACCATGTACTACGTGTATCGGCAAGATTGAAATCGTCGATAAAGCTGACTCTTCGATGCAGTGTAGTTTTACTTTGTATTCATAGATGACACGTCTCATTTCTCTGTTACAACGTGCTGATGGAGTTGTCCACCTATTATCCAAAATAAATAAGTACTACTAGTAAGGTTGAAATCGTCAATAAAGCTGACTCTTCGATGCAGGATAGTTTTACTTTGTAATCATAGATGACACGTCTCATTTCTCTGTTACAATGTGCTGATGGAGTTGTCCACCTATTATCCAAAATAAATAAGTACTACTCGCAAGGTTGAAATCGTCAATAAAGCTGACTCTTCGATGCAGTGTAGTTTTACTTTGTATTCATAGATGACACGTCTCATTTCTCTGTTACAATTTCCACCTATTATTCAAAGTAAATAACTCGAAGTGAACAGGCTAACTTTTAACTATATTTATCATCTCCTTGGACATCCTATTTTGTTTTATCAATGTACATCTTTAACGAAAATAATAATAATAACAATGCGTTTAACGTCCGTTTCTCGACTTTATGTCATAACAGACGCCATTCGCACCATTACTACTTTCCATCTACCACACTTCCCGTAATTTTTCTACATTTTTAAAACTTCAACTTATGTTATAGCAATGGGCGAATGAAGGAATTATAGGAAATTAGGATAAGGTAGGTAATTTTTGAACTAGGAGTTTGATAGGTAATCGGCCATGGCCTCAAATAAGGAACCATCTCGATATTTATCTGGAATTAATTGAGGGAAACCATGGAAAACCTCAATCAAGATGGCCGGTACAGGAATTACCGTTTCTCGGCGAGAGGCAGTAGGAAAAAGTCCCAGCCACATCTGCCCCCGCCGGGATTCGAACCCGGACCTCCCGAATGCGAGTCTAGTGCTGTCACCACTACTCTACCCAGATCGGTATCTTTAACGAAAATGCGAATATCAATTATCGGGATCACGTCAAAGAAGTATAACTTCTGCCGCGCGTACATGAGTACACGCACCACTTTTTTCTCTTTTTCAGAACTGGTTGATTATTTTTTTAATGAGAAAATCATCCTAACGACCGAATACCAGCTTATTGTCACATATTCGCTTTCGATTTTGTGCCAAATATGTGAGAATCATGACGCCAGTAAAAACGACTATGGTTCAGCGAGTGTAGATTTAGTGATCAAATGTCTCAAACGAATTTTACACCCCCAAGCACAAGACACTAAAATCGACAATAGATTGGCGGTTTGTCTTGGAGACTTTATTTGGGAAATGGTGATCTGGAATCCCGAAAATTTAAAACTATTTAGACAAAAAGGTGGCGTTTACGCTATTCTTGATATTATCGAGGTAACTGATAAGAATGGCCTACAGTAGAATCCGTTTATTATGACTCCGCCTATATTGACCAACCGCCTATTATGACGTAATTACACGAGGTTTGGTTTTCATATAAAATTCTTTGTAACAAAGTCGGATATAATGACTTCGCTTACAGTGACATGTCGCTTATTTTTAACCGACTTCAAAAAAAGGAGGAGGTTCTCAATTCGTCGGAATCTTTTTTTTTAAATTTTTTTATGTACGTTCCCCGATTACTCGCAGACGCCTGAACCGATTTGGAAAATTCTTTTTTTGTTTGAAAGGGTATACATCTCAGGTGGTTCCATATAGTTTTTATTAAAATCGGTTCATCCGTTTTTAAATGACGTCAAAAAAACATATTTTTTAATGTATGCTACCTCATATCTCCAACATTTGTAAAGCGATTATGATGATTCTTTTCTAATTTAATAGGGCACATCTTCAGGGTGATCCCACATAGATTTTACTGAAATCGGTTCAGTAGTTTTTAAAAATATGCGAAATCAAATCCACCACTAAAAAGTAAAAAATAAAAAAACTTAAAAAAAAATATTAACCTCCTTCAAAAAAATCACTAAAAAGATGAAAATAATGAAATTTTGAGGTCGGAGCTAATTAATAAATTTTGTCTGTTATAGTGACCGACATGATTCTTTACACCTTCGGCAATGTTCGTTGATTCCCGACGACGTTCGGCACGTGGTTTGTTTTTGTTTTAAATCTCAGTGAGTAATTGATAGTTGAACGTCACGCATTGTTTTTAGTGATATCCTATGTAAAAAAATGTCATCTCAACGTCGTAAAGCATTTACGATTGACGGGAAAGGTGCAATAATATGCAGATTAAAAAATGGAGAATCAAACTCATCTCTCGCAAAGGAATTGGGCGTGGGTCATTCGACAATCTCAATGATTTTCAAAAACAAGAACCAAATTAAGCGATCGTATGCTTTGTATGACGTCCGCTTAGTATGACGTGTTTGTCAATTCCCTGCGATGTCATTATAAACGGATTCCACTGTGTTTTATAATACACTGTACAGTAAGATCTTGCTTAACGCTGGTCCTCTTAATGCTGTTTCAGTATTACGCGATTTCTAAAAATAAAGTTTAGCCACTATAACGTAAATTATGGATCAGTTTATATACAAAACGATTCAAATGTTGATAGAAGTTCAAAGGCAAGACGAAGTGTCGTTGATGCAATATCTTGCTATCGACAACAGCTTGCTGAACGAAACAGAAATAGGCAAACATTACAAAAAACGAAATAAAAATCAAATGAGGAACCTTCCTCATCACAAACTTAACTTCTTACTCGAACTTTTATTAGATTTTCATAAATGTTTTGTGAACAAAAATCGATATTAACAATAAACAAATATATAATTAATGTGATAAAAAAGTATTTGACAAAACAACGTTACAAAATTAAAAAAAAATTAACAAATTTTCTTGTTCTCGGTTCTGTTTCACTTATGCCTATTATCAACGTATTAAGATGACCTCGTTTAGTGCTGTTTCGTATAGCGCAGGAACTTATTGGAGCGTATCTCCTGCGTTAAGCGGGATCTTATTGTATATTAAAAAAACTTTTTCAGATGGAAATTTTCCCAGTGCAGCTACTGTTTCTGGGTGCCCTAGTGGATCTCTGTGACGAGGGCTCATGCATACCACATTTAATAACGTGGAGAGGGGGACCCCGTAGAAAAACTACCCTGCTGTCACTTCTTTTATCAATTTTTCGAAAAGAAACCGCTTATTTGGAAGTAAAATGCACACCAGACGGCATCATTGCCGGTAATATTTGTCACACAAATTATCAAGATCAGTAATAGGGCTGTTGACTATTTTTGGGAAAGTGTTTTAAATCGTGCATAAGTACCTAATTTTGGCACAAATATTTATTATTTTTATTTAAATACGACTCAAGCTTTAAAAGTTATGTATTTTAAATTCCGTTTCAAATTTCGCTCCAAAACGCCAACACTTGTCACGTGACTGCCGTGATGTCATAAACGTTTGTAAACTGATGAGGTGATGAAAGGTTTTTTCGTAGTTGTTGCTATAGTTATATGTAATTTGACGTTTCCTATAAATAAATAATAATAAATTACACACTTTAAATATTAACCAAACAATGAAGCCTTTTGACAGCGTGAACAGTGTTCTTCTATATGACAGCGTCTAATAATGTTTATGAGTTAGTGACGTCATGAACTCTGATACCTAAGTGTTCGTTGTCACACGACTTGAGAGTGGTTTGAGGTAGTTGTCGTGGTACAATATTGTCAAAAAGTTATAGATTATACGCGCCACAAAAGTATACTAGCTTATAGAGCTAAGTGGTCCATAATTTGTACGCAAGACTGTACCCGTGGAAACGTAACCCATACAGTATTCATATGCATGTATACTTTTCTATAAATTGTTGAACTTTAAATCGTTATTTATAAATAAATAGACGGTCAAAAATTGTTTTTTATTTTTTTTTAAACTCGTAACAAATGCATTGAAAGACTGTCAGTTTTTGGAAAGTTTCTGACAGTTAGTTCTTATTTTATAAATAAGTAACTGGTTCAGAACTACAGAGATCGTATACAATCAATGTTAATTATCCAATTTTTAATTGAATTTATCTCGGATTATATACGGTCGATCGACTTCAAATTTTCAGGGTAATTGTATTATCATGTCCTTAATAAGTATACAAAAATTAAGAATTTTCTGACGGTGTGCCTTAACCACGACAACTACCTTAATTACGTTTTATTTATTAAATTCCTTAAAAATAAGGAAAAATATTGCGTTTTTTAGTATTTCTATCATAGAAACTACCACTTAACGTTAAAATTATATTTTTATTTGAATACAGTCAACATCCCTATTTCAACGTAGAATATTTATTATATCAGTTTTTTTTAATGTACTGTTTGTAGACATTGAATTGCCGATTATGGGAAAAGAGCAGTGGCACAAGACGTATTATTTAGACAAAGAAGTCAGCTCCAGTCCTTCCGCCGTCGATATGTTGGCAAGTGCTCGGCCAAAAATTTACGCAATCATTCAGATGCTACAAACACGGCACTTGGAACGCTTGAACATCGCTAACGAACATTATAGGATGTATAATACGGAACTTAATACTAAAGATCAAGTAAATTCACCAAAAATAATCAAAAACTCGTTAACTCTCCATAATAGGTAGGGAGCTAGCGACGAGTAAACGAGTTTTTTTTTTGAGTTTAATAAGGGCACCATCCTAGAGTTGGGTAACTCAGATCTGAGCCGGTTCAAAGAGCCGACTCCAACAGAAGATCTCACGGATCTTCTGTTGGAGTCGGCTCTTTGAACCGGCTCAGATCTGAGTTACAATCTAAACACATAATTATCAATGTCAATGCAACATAATTTCCGTATGCAGAACATGCACATAACCTATAAAATTCTTATTAACTGTAAGGATTTCATTATCATCAATTACCTCCGGTGGAATTTCTGGCTGAAGCGGTAAGACAGGCATATTTATTCACTGTTTTGAAAAAACAACATTTAAATATAGTTATTTATGTATTAATCTTTTTTTTGTGTGATATGTTGACCGGTGACTAATAAAGCAGATCACAATTCTCACTCCTCACAACCATTGAAGCTCCATTGTAGAGTTGGGTAACTCAAGTCTGAACCGGTTCAAAGAGCCGACTCCGACAGAAGATCCGTGAGAACCGACTCACTTTTTTTTGAGCCGACGGATCAACGGATCCGCATAACTCAGTGAAACACTTAACACACAGAAGCACATTTTACACTTATGTATCAGTTCTTGCTTTGATGCATCTGTCAGCTCAAATGACTCATGCATCACATGTTTGGCTATGCATTCTTGATTCTATACAGGTCGTGATATGATTGACTGAACTAGGTAACTCAGTGGCAGACTGCACTAACATATTCAGAACTCGGCTCTTTTTGAACCGGTTCAGTGAGCCGGTTCACATACGGGATCCAAATGCAAGGATGCAGATCACTAAAAAGACCCGTTTTTCCCATCTCTAGTCACTAGCTCCCTCTAACTATAACTAAGATAAAATTATAATGATACTCTGTTTGGGTGTCGATTTTTGAAAAAAAAAACTGATAATTTAAAGTAAAGAAAGATTTGGTTGAGGGTCAATAAATAAATAAGCTTTACCAAAGTTTCGCTATGGCCAACGTTTCGAAAAAATTATTTCCATCTTCAGGGCCTATGAACATGTATATATGAAAAGAAAATTAGAACATTTTGTACCATATGTTTTGGTAAATTGTAGTAAAATAGTAAAAATCTTATTACCTTAAGGTAGTTGTCGTGGTTAAGGCACACCGTCAGAAAATTCTTAATTTTTGTATACTTATTAAGGACATGATAATACAATTACCCTGAAAATTTGAAGTCGATCGACCGTATATAATCCGAGATAAATTCAATTAAAAATTGGATAATTAACATTGATTGCATACGATCTCTGTAGTTCTGAACCAGTTTATTTATAAAAAATGAATTAACTGTTAGAAACTTTCCAAAAACTGACAGTCTTTCAATGCATTTGTTATGAGTTATAAAAAAAAATAAGAAAAATGTTTTGACCGTCTAATTATTTCTAAATAACGGTTTAAAGTTCAACAATTTATAGAAAAGTATACATGCATATGAATACTGTATGGGTTACGTTTCCACGGGTACAGTCTTGCGTACAAATTATGGATCACTTAGCTACAAGCTAGTATATTTTTGTGGCGCGTATAATCTATAACTTTTTGACAATATTGTACCACGACAATTACCTTAAGCTGGTCGAATGGTGGTAAATTAATACAATTTTAAACATCAATATAATTTACCAAAACAAATTGATATGGTCTTTTCATACTTATAACTCTATGCTACAAAATGTTTTAATTTTCTTTTCATATATGCATGTTCATAGGCCCTGAAGATGGAAATAATTTTTTCGAAACGTTGGCCATAGCGAAACTTTGGTAAAACTTATTTGTTTATTGATCCTCAACCAAATCTTCCTTTACTGTGACATTCTATTGGATCAACACCACCAATTACGATGATAATTTAAAATTTTTAACGTGGAAGGAAAGTTTGGTTGAGGAACAGTTGAAAAAAAGAAGCTTTACCGATGTTTCGCTTGTGGCCTACGTTTCGGAAAATATATTTCCATCTTCAGGGCCTATGAAAATGTACAAGATTATACAATAGTTTTATTTTACAATAATTCGTATAAAATTTAAAATTCAACAAACCATTTTTATTAAAGTTTGCAAAACTATTTTAATGAAAAGTATTGTGTTTTTTTATACAAATTATTAGTAATTCATAGATTATATGATCATGTATTTAAGATTAGTACAATTTACCACCCTTTGACTAGCCTAAAGTATGAACCCAGTTTGTTAAATTTTATACGAATTATTGTAAAATAAAACTATTGTATAATCTTGTACATTTTCATAGGCCCTGAAGATGGAAATATATTTTCCGAAACGTAGGCCACAAGCGAAACATCGGTAAAGCTTCTTTTTTTCAACTGTTCCTCAACCAAACTTTCCTTCCACGTTAAAAATATATATTGGAACAAAAAATATTAGACTATAATTTAAAATTTCAATTATTTTTAGGTAATGATGAAAATAGCAGAAAACTTTTTAGCACTAAAATTTGCAGAAGTGTGGGCAGAAGTGAAGGTTGATTTGAAAAAAGCTGGCATTAAACCGTTGGGCTGCGACGGTCACATGCTACAGATTATTATGGACTGTCAACGGAAATGGGCCATCTACATAAAAAATGAACAACTCAAAGTTTTCACTGATTTCAAAGAAAAGGTATTCACGGTTCTAATTCGAGAATTTCAAGTATTTAGTGTATTTGCCATAATATGGCAACATACACTATTGGCGTCGGTCGGATGGCGGGACCTAGGGGTCGGACCAAAATTTCTCGACGTTTCATAACCTCCTAAACAGTTTGGCACCATTTTAAAAAATGTTTATATATATATATATATATATATATATATATATATATATATATATATATATATATATATGTGTGTGTGTGTGTGTGCGCTGTAACTCTCGAAAGAGTTAATTGATTTTAACGAAATTTTGCCCACATGTTGGAATCCACCACCGCAAGAACGCTATTTAAAATGGACCCAATCGGACTATTTTAAGGGTAGTTTTTAGGGGCTGAAAAATGTTTTTGGACCTCAAAATACCGAAAAAATTCTCCGAATCGTTTCAAAATTGAAATTTAACCCTCTGGTAGTAATTAAAAAGTGTCCCTAAAATTTTAATAAAATCGGCCCTACAGAGCCGGATTTACAAATTTTTTGAAAATACTAGTTTGCAGATAGTGACTTATTTACTGAAGGGTGTATTTAATTTTAACCGCTTGCCGTAATTATTTGTAGAAATTTGATTAATAATCTTCCTGGACAAGATGAAAAAACAATGTTTGCTAAATGTTTCGATAGCATGGGCTATCATCATTAGGCAACATGGGTAATTATTTTACAAAAAAAGGGTGGTCTTACATATTTGAAATTACAATATAAAAGCACGAGAATTATCTTTACAACTTTGAAATTTAATAACTTTTGAAATAAAAAATATATTCACATTCTGTGTTCTGCAGTTATTAATGCAACTCATAAAGTTTTTTTCTCTGGGGTCATTTGAAGGATATTGTTTATCGGAGAAAGGTTACTGACATTGCTGACTTAAAAACCCGCATTACAGAGGCTTTTGCCACTGTCACAGACGTTATGTTACAGCGTACCTGCCAAGAAATCGATTACCGACTGGATGTGCTTCGGGCCACACTAGTGCACATGTAGAGGTGCTAACCTAAACAGAACAAAACTTTATGAGTTGCACTAATAACTGCAGAAAACAGAATGTGAATATATTTTTTATTTCAAAAGTTATTAAATTTCAAAGTTGTAAAGATAATTCTCGGACACCCTGTATATAAATTATTATCTAGTCTATTGTCTTATTTGTGTTTTTTTTTTCAGGAATGTAAACGAGAAAAAGAATTGCATGAAATGTTGCGAGAAAATAGATTAGCGCTATCGTTGGACGCCTACCACGAATTGAATTATATCGCCAGGACCTGTGATTCGTTATTTAGGAAAGGGTATAAAATGCGGCAACGGAACGAAGTCAATAAGTCTTTATCGTTTCCAATTGGAATTAACGATAATTATATACACCGCACCTATATGCAAGAAATAGAAGTGAATGTAAGTAGAATATTATTTATAATAGGGATGTTGACTATTTTTGGGAAAGTGTTTTAAATCGTGCATAAGTACCTAATATAGCCACAAATATTTATTATTTTTATTTAAATACAACTCAAGCCTTAAAAATCATGTATTTTAAATACCGTTTCAAATTTCGGTCCAAAACGCCAATACTAGTCGCGTGACGTCACCTGTTCATACCAAAGGAGGCTCAAAAGTTTACACGGGAGCTACCATCCTATAGATGCGTATTCTGTGCTCATAAACATTAGTAAACTGAGGTGATGAAAAGTTGTTTCGTAGTCGTTGCTATAGTTACATGTAATTTGACGTTTCCTATAAACAAATAATAATAGATTACACACTAAATATTAACCAAACAATGAAGTTTTTTGACAGCGGCTGAACATATGACGTCATGCGCTCTGATTGGTGTCTGTTGTCACGTGACTTGAGAGTGATTTTATTAGGTTTTATTTATTAAATATAAATTAAATTCCTTAAAAATAAGGAAAAATATAGTGTTTTTTAGTATTTCTATCATAGAAACTACTACTTTTCGTTAAAATTATGTTTTTATTTGAATACAGTCAACATCCCTATTCACCATCAGTTTACAACCGAACCAATTTATAAATGATAATGTCACGGGTATTTGGACAATTTAATGTTAAAAAAAAACTAAAACAGCACCTTTTATGAACTAAACAATGCCAAATAATTTGACAACAAAATTAGCTTTACTGTAAAAAGCGCGTCGTGCTTAATATCGGTAATAAATTCTCCATTTACTAGTTAATTGTAAACGTAGAGCTATTATGAAAATTAAACTAGATAGCACTCCACGCTTTTTACAGTAAATTTTTATAATAGCTCTACGTTTACAATTAACTAGTAAATGGAGAATTTATTACCGATATTAAGCACGCCGCGCTTTTTACAGTAAAGCTAATTTTGTTGTCAAATTATTTGGCATTGTTTAGTTCATAAAAGCGTGCTGTTTTAGTTTTTTTAAACTCTAATTTTAATTATAAAACTAAAACACAATATTGCATTTCACTATGGGGTAGGCAACGCAACGTACGTCACTGTACAGCGTGTTAGCTTGCTTGCTGTAATTTTTCAAGTTTTTTTACCCTGAAAGTCCTGGTCAAACTTATTAAATTGTTGTATTGTCGTCGGTCCTTGATAACTGTGCAAAGTTTCAGTTTAATCTGACGTTTTGAAGTGGGTGAATTTCACGTTCAAAGATTCCTTTACAAACAAACAAATATACAGGTGAAGCTAATAAAAGCGTGTTAACAATTATTATGTTGTTTAAGTCAATTGACGTGTTGAGTTGCTTGAAAAAGTTTTAATAAAAGACTAAACGTTTCATACCAATATCATGTATACACGCTAAGGTTAAGATGTTTGACTCCCTTTTTCGAAAAAAACACACAATTGCTCCACATAAATTTTATATCATTTTATAGATAATTCCTTTCTCTACCGACATCAACAACTAAAAAATCTATTATTGCTTTTGTTTTTGCAAAATAATTAATTACAACAATTGTACATTTATTCAGTATATGCAGCAATGCTGCCATCTGACGGTTCTAACTTTGAAACAACGTCAACATGATTGACGGTCGGTAAATCTTTTTTGTTTAATTTTTAATCAAAATTCACGTATAAATACTTTTCGTATGTCGGCGCTTCAGCTCAACGTTTTCGATACTTGAGCCTCTATATGACAGTTTTAGAAAAATATTTCCTTGAACCGTCACTGAGCTTTGTAATATAATACAACAAAAAGAAGAAAGTTATAAAGAGTGTGAGAAATTTGGAACGAATTTTAGTGCGAATTATTCACACAGGTACCGCTAGTAATTGTTTCAATTGTCCAAATACCTGTGACAATATTGTCATTTATTATTTGTAAAACAATTTTAATTTTTTAGTAACTCTTCTGTACAAATACTGTATTAATTATTTATAACCATTGTTTCAGGATATTTTCAATCAGCATGTTTACACAGAAAATATAAAACTTTTTTCATCGGAAAATGTTAATAAACTTTAGACATTATATCACATCCAAAATTATTATTATAATTCAATAATAAATCTCAGGTATTTGGATTAATAATACAAAACAATCGTGTTTTTGTCGAAACGTAGCAAGATTAACAATAACACGATTGTTTTGTATTATTAATCCAAATACCTGAGATTTATTATTGAATTATGTTAATAAACTTTCCTAATTTTTTTACAAGAATAAAAATTAAAAAAAACGTTTTTATTTTAATCTTTTAAAGATACACTAATTTGAAAATTTTTCAAATTAATTGTGACTACTTTCTTCCTTATTCTGAAAAAAATCATCATTTCGCGTTATGTACAAGGATTGATCAATAATTATCCGTGATGGCGTTGACGAGTGAAATTGACTTTACCATCGTGTACTGCAGACTTTTGAACGTGCTGAGTTGTAGATAAATTAATAGGTTAGCTTATTTTTGATAGCCAGTTGTATCATTCGCGTTTTGTATTTTTCTACAAAATGGAGTATCTCACCGTTGTCATAGATGGTGAAGGGTCTCCATAGACAGCATCCAACTTCAGTTTTATTTCTTCGCATGTTTTTTAAAAAACGAATTACGGATCGATATTGCACTTTTTCCATTTTGTCGAAAAATAGAAAACGCAAATGATACACCTGGCTGTGAATTAATTTACAACTCAGCACGAGGTCGTTTAAAAGTCTGCAGTACACGATGGTAAAGTCAATTTTACTCGTCAACGCCATCTGTCGTCAAATACTTATTAATCAACCCTCGTATCAAATTCAGTTGAGATAACACATTATTAGTGTATTTGCCATATGGCAACATACACTATTGGCGTCGGTCGGATGGCGGGACCTAGGGGTCGGACCAAAATTTCTCGACGTTTCATAACCTCCTAAACACTTTGGCACCATTTTTGAAAAATGTTTTTGGGCCCCAAAATACCGAAAAAATTCTCAGAATAATTTCAAAATTGACATTTAACCCTCCAGTAGTAATTAAAAAGTATCCCTAAAATTTTAATAAAATCGGCCCGACAGGACCGGACTTACAAATTTTTTGAAAACACTACTTTGCAGATAGTGAATTATTTACTGAAAGTTGTATATAATTTGGTATAGAAGTTCGATTGATAATAATATTGCAACTAAGAAAATAAATGTTATTTTAGGGGGTGTATTAAGGAGTCAATTTTTTTATTTTGCCCAAAAACCAACATAAGTTCGCATTATAGAGCCACACTGCCTGTATTATCAAATACACTATATTGTCGGCAGGGTTTTGGCACTGCGACCCGGGTTTTATTTAAATTATTACTACACGAAATATAGTACATAATGCCATTTATTCATAAAAAGTAAACATTTACTTTGTAATATATTAATAAATTATCAAAAAAAAGACATCACAATGTAAAAAAATTAATAAATCAATATAAGAATTAATATCAAAATAGGAACACAAGATATAAATAAAAGTACTTTTAAAATATTCAACAAGCAAAAAATAATTTGTCCACACATCATTAGTACTAATAAATTTTCAATCATTTTATCAGCCCTCCAATTCACTTTAATCTTTTAATTTGTTTTGTTTAATTAACATGCAGTCTTCTTTTGTTTATTGGGATATAAAAATACACATTATATTTGGAAAAAGCATTGGTAAAAATAATAATCTAACTACACAACGTTTAAAATCACAATTATTGTAGTATTGTGTTGTTAATTTATGACCTTGAGAAAGTTGTACCGGAAGAACAAAATATCTCTGATTGACTGAAAAAAGAAACATCTGCCAACAGATCTTGAATTCTTTTTTTTTACCGATTGTTTCAATAATCTTCCTGTCAGATATCACTTGTAAAATGACTAGATTTGAATTTTAGTAACACAGTTTTGTTTATAATAATTGAACGTCAACTGATCAATGCACCGCGCTTTTACGCGATTACGCTGTCCGATTTTAATTAAAGTAATGCTGGTGTCGAAGGTTACCTCTTCGCTGATGGTTATTTCGTGTATATTGTTGGTATTCATATTGTTGGGGCGGCTGAGCTTCTCTCGGCGTTGCCGGACAACAACACCAGAGGATAAAGGCAACAAATGCCACCAGAGTACCGATGAGGAGAATGAAGTCTTCAACAGTCTGAACAACAGATAAACAATCTTATTATTATAAATTAAATAATCAGTTTGATCAGACCAAAATTTGTTTTAATGTTGATTACACCTTCATTACATTACAACGTTTCATCAGCCATCCCGACTTCATCAGATAATCTATAGAACACATACATAAGCAATTTTTTTTTTTTGTTCTATAGATTACCTGATGAAGTCGGGATGGCCGATGAAACGTTGTAATGTAATTGAAGGTGTAATCAACATTAAAACACATTTTGGTCTGATCAAACTGATTATTTAATTTATATTTTACATAGACCTGAATAATCTTATTGTTCAAGATTATTACTGTATAATACTCGCCACGGTTTTAAAAGGTTCTGAAGTTAGTCACAAACAGCGTCGTAAATACATATTCTAGAGCCGTCCTGGTTGTTTTGTGGGAAAGGAAGACTCCGACCACCTCCCAGTTACCGGCACAGAACGTGCGCTCGTTGGTGATTGGTTATCGCTGGTTGTCATGTCACTTGTCGCTTTCCTGCTATAAGGTACGGCCCAGTACGCTATTGTTAAGTTGTTTCTTTGATTGTTAATTGATCAAGATGCCTAATCCAGTTTTGCATAGACAAGCACGAAACATATTTTTTGGATGACTTTATGCAAGGAATTAGACCTCTAGATTAAAGAAAAATTAAAAATAATAATATAGCGCCAGTTTGTAGTTTTTCAACGACTGTACCTGCGCAAGCCTCCATTTGCATTTAGCTTCAGAACCTTTTAGAACCGTGGCGCGTATTATACTGACCAAGAATATCCCATCTAAAAGCTAAAGAGCGCTCACACAGTCTTTCATCATACTCCATTTATTTTTCCATTCTTTTATTATTATTATATACAGTAAGACCCCGCTTAACGAGGGAGACACGTTCCAATAAGTTCCTGCGCTTCATATAGATAATAGGCATAAGTGAAACAGAGCCGAGAATAAGAAAATTTGTTAATTTTTGTTTGTTAAATACTTTTTTATCACAATAATTATAGATTTATTAGCTGCTAACGTTGATTTTTGTTCATGAAACATTTATTAAAAACAAATTAAAGTTCGAGTAAGAAGTCATGTTTGTGATGAGGAAGATTCCTAATTTAACATATTTTGTTTTCTGCGAAGCAGTCGTCTAATATCGTTTGCCTTTTTCTGTTTCGTTCAGCAAGCTGTTGTCGATAGCAAGATATTGTATCAATGACACTTGGTCTTGCGTTTGAACTTCTATCAACATTTGAATCATTTTGTATAAACTGATCCATAATCTGCGTAGTAGTGGTTAAACTTTTTTTTTGAAACCGCATAATAAAACAGCGTTAAGCGAGATCTTACTGTACTAATTTCTAACGCGAAATCAACGTATAATTACACGGGGATAAAGTAAATAATAGTCTAATAATATTGACTCTACCAACAGTAATAGAATATTAACAAAATAAAATGACTTGCAATACTGTTCAATATTTCTATTTAACTAAAAGACGTTTCGACCAACAATTGAAAAGGTCAAAATTGCTGGTCGAAACGTCTTTTAGTTAAATAAAAATATTGAACAGTATTGCAAGTCATTTTATTTTGTTAATAAATAATAGTCTATTACAAAATGAGATCATGCATTATTTCTTTGTACAAATGTTCGAACCGCGCACAAAAAATTGATTTCTTTATACCCTGTCGAAAGTATGTTCTTTCGGCTTTGATTTTAAGTCAGAAAGCCTAGCATTTATGCACTGCTGGAATTACTCGCATGCCGTCTGTAACGGCGG
The DNA here is from genome assembly GCA_034508555.1 of Venustoraphidia nigricollis. NCBI lineage: Eukaryota > Metazoa > Arthropoda > Insecta > Raphidioptera > Raphidiidae > Venustoraphidia > Venustoraphidia nigricollis. Next base: position 1,407,400 of record JAVRKA010000074.1, read on the forward strand.
GCCGAAACAGTTTTCTCGTGTACACTGATACGCAAGTACGGACTTTCGACCGGGTATAAAGAAAAATAGTATGCACCATACGGCCAGAAAGTTGAAATTCCTGTCCTTACGGCGTAATATACTATGTATCTCTCTGTATTCTAAATGTACACAATTTTAAGGATTTAACATACCGGTTCTTCTCCCAGAAGGACTTGATTTACCAAATACACGAAGTCATCAAGAGGGGTCATCATTATTTTTTCCTATCTCGTCAGGTGATGAGGTTAAGATACCTCTCACGTATAGACGCGTGACAATAGATTTGACATCTTAGTTCAAATTCGTTACAAATAATTAAAAACACATTATTTTAATACGGATTCATGACATAAATAAACATTTTTCTGACGTACGCGTTTATGTAAGAAATAAAATTATGTCATTACTCTCAAATCTCAATTGCACAAAATTAATTGGCACAACAGTCCAGTTAATAAATAGCATACTTATTGCTTAATTTGTACAAAAACGTAAAACCTGCATTTTTCACATAACTTAATTTTTATTTGCCGTCCACTTGCAAGAATCACTTTTGACAGACTGACAGTTGTGACAACTAGCTTGAGCTAGAGATGGGAAAAACGGGTCTTTTTAGTGATCAGCATCTTTGCATGTGGATCCCGTATGTGAGCCGGCTCACTGAACCGGTTCAAAAAGAGCCGAGTTCTGCATATGTTACTGCAGTTTGCTACTGAGTTACCTAGTTCAGTCAATCATATCACGACCTGTATAGAATCAAGAATGCATAGCCAAACATGTGATGCATGACTCATTTGAGCTGACAGATGCATCAAAGCAAGAACTGATACGTAAGTGTAAAATGTGCTTCTGTGTGTTAAGTGTTTCACTGAGTTATGCGGATCCGTTGATCCGTCGGCTCAAAAAAAAGTGAGTCGGCTCTCACGGATCTTCTGTCGGAGTCGGCTCTTTGAACCGGTTCAGACGGGAGTTACCCAACTCTACAATGGAGCTTCAATGGTTGTGAGGAGTGAGAATTGTGATCTGCTTTATTAGTCACCGGTCAACATATCACACAAAAAAAAGATTAATACATAAATAACTATATTTAAATGTTGTTTTTTCAAAACAGTGAATAAATATGCCTGTCTTACCGCTTCAGCCAGAAATTCCACCGGAGGTAATTTATGATAATGAAATCCTTACAGTTAATAAGAATTTTATAGGTTATGTGTATGTTCTGCATACGGAAATTATGTTGCATTGACATTGATAATTATGTGTTTAGATTGTACAAACAAAAACAATCATTGTTATTCATCCTGGTTCGTTATATTTGAGAATTGGAAGAGCGTCGGATTTGAACCCACACACAATTTTACATGTCATAGCTCGCAAAAGGAAGGACGGAGGAATTAAATATCATGATTCATTTTTACCACCGTCTGTTGAAAAGGTATTTTCGTAATTATCGCAGTTCTTTAAACCTTTGTCAATGTTTTATACATCACTTGCATTTCGTCCGCGATGTAATTGTTGTAACCGGCGGCTGTAATTTACACTATACCGTAAGACTTCGCTTAACGCTGCTTCAGTATTACGCGGTTTCTAAAAAAAATAAGGTAAATTGTGGATCAGTTTATACAAAATGATTCAAATGTTGATAGAAAGGCAAGACGAAGGGTCATTGATGCAATAGCTTGCTACCGACAGCTTGCTGAACGAAACAGAAAAAGGCAAACGACATTAGATGAACCTTCCTCATCACAAACATAACTTCTTACTCGAACTTTTATTTGATTTTCATAAATGTTTTATGAACAAAAATCGGTATTAGCAATTAATAAATCTACAATTAATGTGATAAAAAAGTATTTAACAATAAATGTTACAAAATTAAACACCAAAAAAAACTTAACAAATTTTCTTATTCTCGGCTTTGTTTCACTTATGCCTATTAGCTACGTATTAAGATGACCTCGTTAAGCGTTGTTTCGTAAAGCGCATGAACTTATTGGAACGTATCTCCCGCGTTAAGCGAGATCTTACTGTATATTTAAGTGCCGTAGTCGATATCCGAATAGAAATTTATAAGAAAATAATTATGAAAAATTTGTCTACGTTACCAGACGAAAGATTTGGTTCAAGAAATGGAAGAATCTCGTCTAGCCGTGTCTCACACTCTTCAGTCGTGCTTACAGTCGGATGGAAGAAGGCGTTACGCAACACCTCCCCAGCAAATAGCTGCATTTAACAGGCGCTCTGTACCCGAGACTCTGACCGATGATAGCGAACAGTGGTCATGGGTTAAGCCGGAAAGCGACACCAAAATAGTTGTCGGAAACGATGTAAGAAATTTATTTTATTGCTTGAATCGGCAAAACGAATATTTATTTATTTTTTCTGGAAAAAATGTATGTATTATAGCATTTGCTGTAGTGCCTGTTACAGAAAATTTGGTTCTGTTGAAATCTAATAAAAAAAATGCATTCTGGTTGAGTTTTGAGCATTCTTTACTAAGTGCGGTCTCTACTTCAGATTTTTACCGCATGAAGGTTGAAGGCGCTGTTCAACTGTGTTGTTGAGATTTGGTTACGAGCTATGCTTAGCCTATTGTATGAAATAAAATGTTTCATCGTATATTGTTGATTATTTTTATAGACTTCTCTATCATAAAGGGTACCAAAAAGGGTTAATTAAATATAATTGCAATATGTAGAGCGCCATCAGGTGATTATTATATTTTGTAAACACACACAAAAAAAAAATTGAATTACATTTAGTATATTATTAAACAATATTAAATGATTATTTTTGAACACCTTGTGCTATTGATTTGTTGTATAAATATTGAAGTAGATTAGATTAGATTAGAAAAGAGGGCGAGAGGATTTTATTCCTCGTCAACACCGCGACCTTGATAGATCTATTGTATAGCCCTGACTCATTTATATCTCTATGAGATTAAGGCTTTTGATAAAGCCTAGAATTGCTTTGAGATCTGTGTCCCATACCTGATCAGGTGTTGGGAATGGATTATTGAGGTAACGGAGTCTTCGTCTCATGACTGCTTCACATTTACAAAGAAGATGCTCCGATGTTTCAGGAGCCTACATATTGAAGTACTATTTATTTGGATATCTGAAAAATGATGTCTACGAAAACAACTTTCAACATTAATGTTATCATCCATGATTGTTAAAATAAAAATATATAATTATTATCAGGAATGTGGACAGTAGATTGTTAAAAACGCGGACAATCAATTCCGCGACGTTCCTAACATTTATGAAGGTCAAATAAAATGATTTAAACGTCGCGGAATTGATTGCGTTTTTAACAATCTACTGTCCATATTCCTGATAATTATATATTATTATAACTTTCAACGTTACGTCTTTCGATTTTATATTAGTATAGTTCGTAACCAGACACAACACAGTTGAACCGCCATGAACCTTCATGCGGCAAAAATCTGAAGTAGGGACCGCACTTAGTAAAGAATGCCGAATTTTGAAGACGTTCGAAAAAATTTGAAGCAGTCTCACAAATCTCAGAAAAGTGATAATTGCGATGAAGTTTTTAAGAACTATGTTTTTTCTGAAATTTAAGGTTCTGCAGTTAGACCCAAAACTAAATTTCAACATCCATTTTCCAATGAAAAGGGGAGATTTAAATATTCATTCAGGTCCTGGAGGCTCCTTGACTTCAGTTTTAGCGGACTTGGAAGATATATGGCTCCATGTGCTAGAAACGCAGCTAAAAATTCAAAAAGTCGATCTCAAACACTACAAAGCAGTTCTCATCATCCCAGATATTTATGACAGATCGCATCTGAAAGAACTAATGACGCTGCTTTTGTGCAAAATTGGATTCGGTGCTTGTTTTTTGTTACAAGTGAGTTTTTAAATCAGATAAAGGGTATTTGACTACTATTGATTGAGGGTTGATCAATAAGTTCCTGTGTTTGACGACAGATGGCCTTGATGAGTGCAATTGACTTTACCATCGTATACTGTAGGCTGTTAAACGACCTCATGCTGAGTTGCAGATAAATTCATAGGTTAAGTTATTTTTGACAGTTGGTTGTATAATTTATGTTTTGTATTTTTCGACAAAATTGAAAAAGAGCAATATCGATCCATAATCGATACTGCTCTTGCTTCATTTTGTCGAAACATACAAAACATGAATGGCTGTCAAAAATAACCTAACCTATAAATTTATCTCCAACTTAGCACGAGGTCGTTTAAAAGTCTGCAGTACACGATGGGAAAGTCAATTTCACTCGTCAACTCATCAAACACGGATACTTATTAATCAACCCTCGTATATTAGGATCACAGCGTATTTTTAATTGAGTCAAATAGCCGATTGCTTGCCTGCTTACAACGATGTGTTATTGCTTTAGGACCATGTCGCCGCAACATTTGGAGCGGGTTTGGGCTACGCTTGCGTGGTCGACGTCGGCGACCAGAAGACATCAGTGTCATGCGTCGAAGATGGGATTTCACATCGGAATACACGAGTGAGAATGGAATATGGCGGCGGCGATATTACGCAGACATTTTGTTGGTTGCTTCAGAAGTGCGCGTTTCCTTACAAAAGCTGCGATGAAGACAACAAATTAGATACGATGTTGCTTCGAAAATTGAAAGAAGATTTTTGTCACGTTAACTTGGTAAAGAACCGTTTTTTTCAATGAAATAAATCTCGCGAATTGAAAATCGACGTTTTCTCTCCCTTTTTACCTGACTGTCAAGTAGGGTTATGTTTTTTGCGCGTATAATACGCGCCACGGTTCTAAAAGGTTCTGAAGTTAGATGCAAATGGAGGCTTGCGCAGGTACAGTCGGTTGAAAAACTACAAACTCGCGCTATATTATTATTTTTAATTTTTCTTTAGTCTAAAGGTCTAATTCCTTCCATAAAGTCATCCAAAATATTATTTTTCGTGCTTGTCTATGCAAAACTGTATTAGGCATCTTGATCAATTAACAATCAAAGAAACAACTTAACAATAGTGTACTGGACTGTACTTTATAGCAGGAAAGTGACAAGTGACACGACAACCAACGATAACCAATCACCGACGAGCGCACGTTCTGTGCCGGTAACTGGGAGGTGGTGGGAGTCTTCCTTTCCCACAAAACAACCAGGACGGCTCTAAAATATGCATTTGCGACGCTGTTTGTGACTAACTTCAGAACCATGGCGAGTATCTATGTATGTAATATTCTTTTTTTAGAATATTTGCGGCTCCCAAGAAAAAACTTTCGTTGTAAAACAGCCCAATCGTATCCCGGAGAAGTATACCCTACAGGTCGGTGACGAATGCATCGTGGCGCCTCTTAGTCTTTTTACGCCAGAATTGTTCGGTGTGACCGGACCTAAACTTGTTCAGACCCAGAAACGATCTACAGGCGATCCAGAAGATCCTCATGACGATAATTATTTAAGAGAAACAAGTGTAAGTTATTTTTAATAAACAGAATAATACCTATTGTTTACTATAATTGTTAAGAAACATCCATTGTTGTAATGCTATATTAGAAAAATGTTTTTTTCATACAACTGACACCGTCGGGACTCAAATCCAAATCTTTCCACTTTCGCGGCGGAATGAGTTATCTGTTACTCATATCTCAACAGTCAATCTTTCATAATAAAGCAAATCGCAATACTAAATTCACATCATGCGAGAGCTAATTTTAGCTTAGGTAACAATAGACGCGAACCTTCACAATAGTAAGAGCTACGAATGAATCAAAGATGAAATATTTCCATTCATTAATCAGTCCTAAATCACAGAATACTTCTAAAGCTTTTTTAGTGTATTTGCCATATGGCAACATACACTATTGGCGTCGGTCGGATGGCGGGACCTAGGGGTCGGACCAAAATTTCTCGACGTTTCGTAACCTCCTAAACACTTCGGCATCATTTTTAAAAATGTTTATATATATATGTATATATATATAAGTATATATACCGAGCTGGGTAGAGTAGTGGTACAGCACTAGACTCGCATTCGGGAGGTCCGGGTTCGATTCCCGGCGGGGGCAGATGTGGCTGGGACTTTTTCCTACTGCCTCTCGCCGAGAAACGGTAATTCCTGTACCGGCCATCTTGATTGAGGTTTTCCATGGTTTCCCTCAATTAATTCCAGATAAATATCGAGGTGGTTCCTTATTTGAGGCCATGGCCGATTACCTATCAAACTCCTAGTTCAAAAATTACCTACCTTATCCTAATTTCCTGTAATTCCTTCATTCGCCCATTGCTATTATATAAGTTGAAGTTTAAGAAATGTAGAAAAAAACGGGAAGTGGTAAAATGAAAAATAGTAATGGTGCGAATGGCGTCTGTTATGACATAAACGGACGTTAAACGCATTATCATTATTATTATTATAAGTATATATATATAAGTATATATATATATATATATATATATATATATATATATATATATATATATATATATGTGTGTGCGGGCAATAACTTTCGAAAGAGTTAATTGATTTTAACGAAATTTGGCCCATGTGTTGAAATCCATCACCGCAAGAAGCCTATTTAAAATGGGCGTAATCGGGCCATTTTAAGGGTAGTTTTTAGGGGTTGAAAAACGTTTTTGGGCCCCAAAATACCGAAAAAATGCTCAGAATCGTTTCGAAATTGACATTTAACCCTCCAGTAGTAATTAAAAAGTGTCCCTAAAATTTTAATAAAATCGGCCCGACAGGACCGGACTTACAAATTTTATGAAAACACTACTTTGCAGATAGTGAATTATTTACTGAAAGCTGTATATAATTTGGTATAGAAGTTCGATTGATAATAATATTGCAATTAAGAAAATAAATGTTATTTTAAGGGGTGTATTAAGGAGTCAAATTTTTTATTTTGCCCAAAAACCAACTTAAGTTCGCATAATAAAGCCACCCTGCCTGTATAAGCAAATACACTATATTGTCGGCAGGGTTTTGGCACTGCGACCGGGGTTTTTTAATTTCTGTGGTATACTTTTTTTGACTTTTTAATTAATTTTTTGAAAGATTTGTGTTATTTAATATTGTTCAGAGAAGAGGACTTAAAGAAGCAATGGAACCGACGGCATCGGAACTGTTGGCAGGCGGCGACGGTTTGATAGGCGATTCTGCCACAGGACAAGGCGGTGGCAACGAAGACGACATCGTTGTGGACGCTATCGATACAACGGCTCCTTCAGGACAAGAAAAAGAATTTGTTCTCAATCCCGGTCAGATACTCGGATTAGATCAAGCAGTTCTTCAAAGCATTGAGCGCTGTCGTAAGTATTTCACTGAGATTTCATAAATATATTTCTTACGTTTATAGTACGTAAGATCTCTACATAAGTTGTAGGTGCCTAATGATAATTATTAGAAACATTAATTGTTACAATGCTAAATTACAAAAATTTAATTTTGTATCCACTGTCACCGTTTGGACTCAAAGCCGAATCTTTCCACTTTCGCGGCGGAAAGAGTTATCAATTTCACTGAGTATGTATTTAACATTTTGACGACAATTTGCTATTATTAGTGTATTTGCCATAAGGCAACATACACTATTGGCGTCGGTCGGATGGCGGGACCTAGGGGTCGGACCAAAATTTCTCGACGTTTCATAACCTCCTAAACACGTTGGCACCATTTTTAAAAATGTTTATATATATATGTATATATATATATATATATATTTATATATATATATATATATATATATATATATATATATGTGTACGCGCGATAACTTTCGAAAGAGTTAATTGATTTCAACGAAATTTGGGCCACGTGTTGAAACCCATCACCGCAAGAAGCCTATTTAAAATGGGCCTAATCGGGCTATTTTAAGGGTAGTTTTTAGGGGTTGAAAACTGTTTTTGGGCCCCAAAATACCGAAAAAATTCTCCGAATCGTTTCAAAATTGAAATTTAACCCTCTGGTGGTGATTAAAAAGTGTCCCCACAATTTTAATAAAATCGGCCCGACAGGACCGGATTTACAAATTTTATGAAAACACTAGTTTGCAGATAGTGACTTATTTATTGAAGGGTGTATTTAATTCGGTGTAGACGTTAGATTGATAATAATATTACAATTAAGAAAAAAATGTTATTTTAGGGGGTGTATTAAGGGGTTAAGTTTTTTATTTTGCCCAAAAACAAACTTAATTTCACATAATAAAAGTATAAAACCACACGGCCCTACACAAGCAAATACACTATATTGTCGGCAGGGTTTTGGCACTGCGACCCGGGTTTTTAATATTATGTAGAGCCATACTTCATTTGAAAGTGAAGTATGGGGTAGTCTCTTGGCCCAAATGCACCTCATCATGAAAGGATTTTTGTGCTTCCCCTTTTACTGGCTCTAGTCAGTAAATAATCTGGATCTTCTTATGAGCTCCAGAAGATTGGCTACTAGATTGTCCTGTGGAACTTTTCCATGTCAGTTATCAATCAGGATCTTCCTATGAGCTCCAGAAGATTGGCTACTAGATTGTTCTGTGGAACTTTTCCATCCTCATCAATGTAGCCAAAGATGATGGGGTGGTCTTTTGGCCCAAATGCACCACATCATGAAAGGATTTTTGTGCTTCCCCTTTTACTGGCTCTAGTCAGTAAATAATCTGGATCTTCTTATGAGCTCCAGAAGATTGGCTACTAGATTGTCCTGTGGAACTTTTCCATGTCAGCTATCAATCTGGATCTTCCTATGAGCTCCAGAAGATTGGCTACTAGATTGTTCTGTGGAACTTTTCCATCCTCATCAATGTAGCCAAAGATGATGGGGTGGTCTTTTGGCCCAAATGCACCACATCATGAAAGGATTTTTGTGTTTCCCCTTTTACTGGATCTAGTCAGCAAATAATCTGGATCTTCCTGTGAGCTCCAGAAAGATTGGCTACTAGATTGTCCTGTGGAACTTTTCCATGTCAGCTATCAATCTGGATCTTCCTATGAGCTCCAGAAGATTGGCTACTAGATTGTTCTGTGGAACTTTTCCATCCTCATCAATGTAGCCAAAGATGATGGGGTGGTCTTTTGGCCCAAATGCACCACATCATGAAAGGATTTTTGTGTTTCCCCTTTTACTGGATCTAGTCAGCAAATTATCTGGATCTTCTTATGAGCTCCAGAAGATTGGCTACTAGATTGTCCTGTGGAACTTTTCCATGTCAGCTATCAATCTGGATCTTCCTATGAGCTCCAGAAGATTGGCTACTAGATTGTTCTGTGGAACTTTTCCATCCTCATCAATGTAGCCAAAGATGATGGGGTGGTCTTTTGGCCCAAATGCACCACATCATGAAAGGATTTTTGTGTTTCCCCTTTTACTGGATCTAGTCAGCAAATTATCTGGAATTTCCTGTGAGCTCCAGAAAGATTGGCTACTAGATTGTCCTGTGGAACTATTCCATCCTCATCAATGTAGCCAAAAATGGTTGTCCTCCTGTAGCTTAAAGCCCCACATTCGAACGCGATATGGGTGGCTGTTTCATCCGCCATTTCGCAAAATCTACATAGTGTTGATTCCTGCTGTATTCCCATCACATGTAGGTATTTTCTCAGGAAAGCATGACCGATTAAAAGCCCAATCACCTTTCTGAGTGTCGGCCTTTTGAGTCTAATTAAGTCCTCACTTAGTTTTGAGGAAGGGCCTATTTGTTAAAAAATAAATAAATTTCAGCAAATGAAGATTTGAAAAGGAAAATGTATGGATGTATACTTGTCGTTGGCGGTGGAATGAAATTTTCCGGCATTGGAACATGGCTTCAAAACCGGATATCACTGCAGGTGCCTTATTTGTACAGAGCAGGTAATTTATTTTCTTTTTTCAAGCTCTGTTATTAGGGATTGCAATCCAGTAGCATTTTCAATCCAGCTGGATTTATGCTGGATTAAAGCAAATCCAGCTGGATCCAGCATTAATCGATTTTTCAAATAAATGTAACAATTTTTTAATTCCAGAAACTTTAATAGCTATTTATTTATATTTACATCAAATACTCGTTTTTTTGGCGTCAGTAAAGTATCCTAATAATAAGTAACTAGCGGTACCCGTGCGAATAATTCACACTAAAATTCGTTTCTAATTTCTCACACTCTTTATAACTTTCCTCTTTTTGTTGTACTACATTACGAAGCTCAGTGACAGTTCAAGAAAATATTTTTCTAAAACTGTCATATAGAGGCGCAAGTATCGAAAACATTGAGCTGAAGTGAATTTTGATTAAAAATTAAACAAAAAAAATTTACCGACCGTCAATCATGTTGACGTTGTTTCAAAGTTAGAACCGTCAGATGGCAGCATTGCTGTATTGTGTCTTAATGTATATCTATATACAGATTGCATCAACTCAAAGCTGTCCATAGGGCACTCTGTGTGTAAGACAGAGCACTATGTACAAACAATAAGTAAGAGTGAGATAAATGATCGCTAATAGTTACCGTGGTTACTGTAAATAAATAATACTTGTAAATCTGTTTACCAGTTTACAAACTAAAACAACTAAACCGTAATATTAATTCGTATTATTATTATATCTGGTACAACAGTTTGAACAATAATTTTAATAATTAATTTATTGTGTTCGAAAAGACCTCCACGTTCTGCCAAACAATAACCTAATCAATTATAAATATTTTTCCTCACATTGGCTAACATCTCATGGTCAACGGAGTGACATGCATTAGAAATTTGTATTTTTAGTTCGTTTAAATTATTAGAAGTCGGTCTGTTTTCAAAGGCAGCTACAAATAAATTTATTACGTCGGCGGTTGAATTACCACCATAAAACCATTTAATTATTTGGATTTTTTCGTGAACAGTATAAATAGCCATTTTATCAATAATTTCGGTAGTGACTACAGACTGTCATTAATTGATAAAATGGCTATTTTTACTTAGAAAACAAAGACGTTTATTTAAATTTATTTTACAGTAACCACAGTAATTACTACCTATTAGCGATCATTTTCTCACTCTTATCGTTTGTATATAGAGCTCTGTCTTACACACAGAGTGCCCTATGGACAGCTTTAAGTTGATACAATCTGTATATAATTTTAATAATTAATAAATTTACAAAAACAAAAGCAATAATAAATTTTTTAGTTGCTGATATGGATAGGGCAAGCAATTATCTATAAAATGATATAAAATTTATGTGGAGCAATTGTGTGGTTGTTTCGAAAAAGGGAGGCAAACATCTTAACCTTAGCGTATTAATACATATGATAGCTAAGAGTATCCGGAGTATAATTATTAATTAAAATAAAGTGCCATTTCTTTCTTCAATAACTTATAATCCTTCTCAGACCCAGTTAATTACTTGTTTTTAGCTGATTGCGGATCCCCACCGCTGGATCCAGCAAGACCAAAAATGTGCTGGATCCAGCATTGCGATCTCTATCTGTTATATATCTTGTTTCGTTTTTTCCGAATGCAACTTCTGTTCATAATTTTTTTTCAGAACAAATGGATATAATAACTAGTCCCAAAGAAATGGATCCAGCGATCACAGCGTGGAAGGGCGCTGCTATAATGTCCTGTTTGGAATCAGCGCATGAGCTCTGGATTCATAAGGTTGAGTGGGAGAAAATTGGAGTTAAAATATTACGAGAAAAAGCGCCCTTCATGTGGTAACAGCACTGGCGCTTTATGATTTACTCCTGACGCAAGGAAAATATCTCAGGTTACTCATATTTTCAATTTATTATTATTCATCAAGTTGCAACTCCAGTTGACACTTTTACCATCGATCAAGAGATGCGCGATTGATAATTAAAGCTCTTGAGAGAGATGTGAATACTTTAGGTCAGCGGTTCTCAACTGGTGGGTCGCGACACACTAGTGGGTCGCAACTCGATCCTAAAACTATCAGAAACCTTCGAATAAACCATCAGAAAATGTAAGAAACAAATCGATTTGTGTTTTGTTTTCTTGGTTCTTGATTTTTGGTATATGGTACAGACAACAGAACCACTACATCCCTCCCAATTTTTTTTTCTCCACCATGCATTGATGGACCGTGGAGGTATTCCGATAAGGAAAGGTGGGTCGCCAGCTGAAAAAGGTTGAGAACCACTGGTTTAGGTTGCCGGTTCTCTATGGATTGGACGTTCTGCGTTCCTAAAGGTGCCTTTACACGAGCAATTTTTTGAGCAATAATTGCCCGGCAACAGAATGGAGCAATTAATGGATCAATCTGGAGCAATTTCAATAAAATGCGGCAATTGTTTCGGCAATATTGCTTCTAATTGCTCCATATATTCATTATTGCCCAAAGTGGCTGACATGAATTGCCGAATATCCACACGGTTTGGAAATTTTAGTCAATTTTCGTTCTATACGTATCCATGGCTTCACTTTCGTGTGGTGACAGGGATGAGATGCGCCGCTGTCATTTCATTCTCTTTGCTTCTATTGTGCGTGGATATAATGTCTATTCCTTTTCTTTTTTTTTCGTTTTGAACTTATTATAATAAAAGCACTACACGCCGCTGCCAGTAAAACCTCGTCCATAGCCAGCGACAGTTCAACTGAATTGCTATAGTGTATGAATGATTGCCTTGTATTGCCTAGTTTTTCAAAGTTGCTCCATATCGCGTGATATGGTGTGGCGATATCTTTGGCAACAGTTGCTACATGTTGCCATCGCTGTGAATTGCTGATGTACATAGTTGACCACTATTGCCCGGAATTGAGCAATTTTAACAACTGAGGTTAGACCTCTTACCCTATATTATGAACTCAGTGATTTTACTATGGATCTAGTAATTATTCCTATGTCTATGGTTTTTCCCATTTGAATCCGGGTTAAAATTTAAGGATGATTTGTCGGTATACTGAAAATGATGAAAATCGACTGAAAAAAAAAAATACTATTCTGGCAAGTCTACTAAAGCTCCTCAAAAAAATTGGGATTTTTTTACAAGCCCGTTGAAAAGTTATAACATTTATTAGTTGCAACAAATTAACACGTAGTTAAATGGAAAACATGCTATCAGACCTATTTAAATGAAAAAAAAAAATAATGAAATTGTGATGAGAAAAATTCCAAAAATTTCAGATCAATAGATTAAATATCCAAGAAACATAAAAGCGATTAATAATTGGTAGTTTCAATATTATTTGCAGAGAAAAATAATAAAAATGAGTGATATTTGCCGTATTTTTGAATAAGCAGTATGAATTACAAGAAAACGTGGCAACGTCGCAAACATAAAGTTTACGTTTCTGTGGTAATTAAATTTGTTTACGTTGTTGTAAATAAATTTTCTTGCTGACAATTTTTCCATTCCATCGATATTGTCTGTCAGGTTTTTCTAAAATTGGATAATACCAACTATTAAAATAGTGCGGTGTTGTCACGCTTTCCTGAATAAAAACAAGAATTATTTTATTTAATTAAATAAAATAAAATTAAATTGGAAATTTACGAGCGTATGTATTTGTCTCCTAATTTTTTACTTTAATTTTTGGGATAATTTGTGACGATGATCACTGACAAAAAAAATTTAAGTTTTTATTTTTTTAAAGTTAAATTCAAGGTACAGTCACAAACAATAGTTATTTTACAATTTTCACTTATATTGAGATTTTTATGTTAATATTATTAAAATGACCACTAAATTTTATTCTTTTAGAAACTTAATATCAAAATTTAAATTATAAAAAAAAATGGTTGTTTTAAATCATTTATTTCAACAGATATTAAAAGATATGAATTTGGTGCAAATGTCATTAACTTTTGTTTCCGATTGTACCGACAAATCATCCTTAAGAACTGAGAGCTTGCAATAGAGGAGCTATAGAAACGCCATACAAACAACAGCATTGTTGCATGCTTGGCTTTTGTCAAGCCCATTGTTTGATACCATGAATGGTAGAAGCCAGGAATGCCAAAAAAATTAAGATGGCACTGCTGTTCCTTTTATTTTATTGTATATTATAGATACTCGACAACTTTGGTCATTAGGCTTGTGGAGTCTTTTTCCAAACAGTTAAAATAAACAATAATTGAAAAATCAATCCATGAGCATTGGTGACGTAAGCAATCGATTCAACCAATCACAGACGTGACCATGTTTATAGCCTCTTACGTCCAACCTTCTAGTATTCTAGTAATCTTGGTTTTAGGTAACCACTTTTTCAGTATAACTTCCATAAGAGATTGTCATCCTTAGAGGTTTACTATCCATAATCGATAGTAATTTCAAAATGGTAGAAAACAAATTCTGCGCATGCGCGCACTACAAAATAGTCTTCTCGACGATAGCATTATTTAGCCTAATTTAAAAATAGAATGAGCCAATCAAACTTGGCTAGCTGAACGTCGTCTCAAAAAGTTTCAATGTTCTTGCGATAGAATTCGAAATCTTCCGAATAAAAAAAAAATGTTGAAGAAATTTTTTTTTATTAAACTCTTTAACGGCAATATAGTACACTGCGATTAAGGTAATATAGAATTATTTTATTAATACAGATCTTACATAAAATTAAAAATAACTTCACTAATAATTTAAAAAAATTTAAGATCTATGTATATTGGTACTGCAATCAGTTAGCCATTATTTTACTTTATATAAAAAACAGGCCAAAAAGCCACTATTATTAAACTGGTGTATAAAATGCGGCATTTTTTAAATCTATTAGTATTGATTTTTCTAATATATACAGTCGAACCTGGATAAGCAAGAGTTCAAAGAACCGCGATCTCTTTTTCGCTTATGGAGGCTTTTCACTAACCCGAGTTTCTAGCTTATAGAGGTCCAGGAGTGGCCTTTCTCACTTATAGAGGTCTATAAAAATACAGCAAATATGTAGTGATAAACATGTATGTATAATTCGCATACATAATTCGTCATTGATGCTAAAAAAAGAAAACAAAAAAATTTTACACCAACATTGGAAATTGTTGCGTCCATATTTTTACACTAACATTTACTTAAAGAAATCCATTAATTGCTTCTGCGCTCTGTTTTTTCGTTTTGTGTATATTTTTCTAGTTCATAAATTTTATCAAATATTGTTTTATTAACAACCGTCGAGTATTCAAAAAAAACCCGGGTCGCAGTGCCAAAACCCTGCCGACAATATAGTGTATTTGCTAATACAGCGAGTGTGACTTTATTATGCGAATTTAACTTGGTTTTTGGGCGAAATAAAAAATTTGACTCCTTAATACACCTCTTAAAATGACATTTTTTTCTTAATTGCATAATTATTATCAATCGAACCTCTATACCAAGTTATATACACCTTTCAGTAAATAATTCACAATCTGCAAACTAGTATTTCTTAAAATTTTTAAATCCGGTCCTGTAGGGTCGATTTTATTAAAATTTTAGGGACACTTTTTAATTACTACGAGTGGGTTAAATTTCAATTTTGAAACGATTCGGAGAATTTTTTCGGTATTTTGGGGCCCAAAAACATTTTGCAACCCCTAAAAACTACCCTTAAGATGGTCAGATTGGGCCCATTTTAAATAGGCTTCTTGCGGTGATGGATTTCAACACGTGGACCAAATTTAGTTGAAATCAATTAACTCCTTCGAAAATTATTGTATTGCCCCCCCCCACACACACACACACACACACATATATATATATATATATATATATATACCTATATATATATATATACGTATATATATATACCTATATATATACGTATATATATACGTATATATATACGTATATATATACGTATATATATATATACACATACATATATATAAACATTTTTAAAAATGGTGCCAAAGTATTTAGGAGGCTATGAAACGTCGAGAAATTTTGGTCCGACCCCTAGGTCCCGCCATCCGACCGACGCCAATAGTGTATGTTGCCATATGGCAAATACACTAAAAACTCGTGGAATGTCGCCAGTGCATTTAAAGCTATTAATGCGTTCGACTATCACTCATCGAGGTACAGGCAAGTAGTAGTGTCAGTTATAGAGGTCCATGAGTGAAAAACGTCTTTCGCTTATAGAGGTTTCTGTTTCTCACTTATAAGAGGTTTGATAGAGGGTTACAAAGACGGTACCTGCCAATTACTCTCACTTAGAGAGTTCGCTTATCCAGTTCTCACTCACTCAGGTTTGACTGTATATTTTATGTAAAAAGAAAATGATAGAACGGCGATTGAAAACATTTGGTTCAGTATTTGGCGATTACAAAATGTATTTAATTGGCTAAAAAACAGCAACGTTCAGCACAACTCATCGTATGTAAAAAAAAAATTCTTTTGAATTCACCATAAAGAAACGATTTCTCACATCGATCTAGCACATCATTCTGATCGAAGAGTTCTGCTGCGTGTTGCCATAAATATAATTAATATTTGTTTGTACCGTAAATTTCATTGATAAATATGAAATTTAAGTAAATACGGTACAAATATACAACCAGCATTAAAGCACAGTACAGACATTGCTATATTTATAAACAATAAAAAGATCTCTGAACGAACGTTTTTGTTATTTCGACTTTACGTTATTTCTAACGATTCATCGTACTTAAATATAGCTTAGGGGCGATCCATAAATTACGTCACACGAATTTCATGATTTTTTACCCCCCCCCCTCCCCCATCCTTGTCACATTTGTGGAATCCTCTTCCCTGGTGTGACGGTACTTTGCAATTTTACGCCTAGAACTGCGTAAATGAAAACAGTAGTTCCAAAATTATTATCTTAACTAATATATTAAATGCGAATGTGAGTTTGTTTGTGTGTTTGTTACGCTTTCACGCCTAAACTGTTGAACAGATTTCGATAAAATTTGACAAGGAGACAGATTGCATCCTAAAGAAGGACATAGGCTACCCTTTGTCTCAAAATAAAAATTTAAAGGGTGTGAAATAGGGGATGAATGTCACTGACAGGTCATCACGATACCTTCCGGAACTATTAGACATCCAGACTTGAAATTTGGCAGACATGTTTCTTTTGTTGAGTAGAGATACTAAAATAGTCTTCTAAGGTGTGGAAAGAGGGGAAGTACAGGGGTGTCAATGATCACACTCTAATTTATAAAATACAGTTTCTATGGACTGAAAATGTAGCTGTTAGGTCTTGATGAAGATTCCACTACTGTTGTTGTTGCCGTGTATTATTACAATTGCGGGCGGAGCCGCGAGGAACAACTAGTTTTTTTTTAATAAAATCAACACCAAATTAAACATTCTGGATAATATTTTTTTTTTTTATTTTTTAACGGGAAATTGAACAATTCAATTTTAATATAGTTAAACTAAATTAAAAAATTGTGACGTTTCGTTAAATCTTTTTAACTTCTTCGGGACGTGAACAATATTGACAATTCTGGATAATTTTGTGTTCTAATACTTTAGATTTTGACATGTGACGTCATACTTCGTCAACCCCCCCCCCTCTCTTAACGTGTGAAGTAATTTATAGATGGTCCCTTGCCAAAAAATTAAAAAGTAAATTTCATTTTAAACATTAAATAGTATGTATCTATAATACATATAATTATGCAAGTATTTAAAATAGCAGTAAGAAACATTTACCATTATCAAAATACAAGTTTGGTGTGTGTTCAAAGGCAAAAGTTTTGGTATTAAAGGCACTTTATAACTTGTAAAAAAACAACCGGAGCACCTGGCTAACAAAAGTACTGTTGAATAATTTGAACAAAGTGAGCGTTCATAAACCACGTGATCCTACTTCAGCTTCTCTGGGATCCCTCCCTCCTTTCATGTAGCCTTTCCTACGACACCCCCCTCAACCCCTGATGGAACATAGTTTTTTATTGACTTTTTTCTTTTTTGTCCTTGGTAATTAATATAAAACTGATTTGTCGGGAAAAAGGACTTTAAGTAAAAACTTATTTGTTATTTATAGCGACGTTTCGTTCCTTGCTTGGAACTTTTTCAAGCTTTATAACTGTAATTTTCCCGACAAATCAATTTTATAGTTTTTTATTATCAAGTTCAGACGATATTTTGTGTTTTCTGCTAACTATTAAAAAAACTTGGTTCAAAATGAACAAGACTGATATTTGTTATAAGTAGATATTAAGATATAAAAGTAAACTATGTTTGAAAATAAGTATTGAACTTATTCTGCCAATTATTTTCATTGTGCCAAATAAAATACATGAAAAAAATTACAGAGCTTGACTCTAGCTCCCCCTCCCCTCATATAGCTCAGCTTTCGAACTGATTTTCCTCCCTCCCTGTTGATCGAGCTACGTGGTTTACGGAAGCTCCCAAACGGAAAATAACAAACAGCTTATAAGCACAATATTCTGCGAGTACATTATCGAAAGTTTGTTCCGGAATTATTGCTTTTCATATTGTGTAAATATAATTTATGAAGGAAAATCGCTTGTCCATTTAAAAAATAAGATCTTCAGAGAGATTCTTGGAGTCTAGGTTATGTGATATTTTGTACAAACGTTTCATCGCTGCATCAAAGTGTTTCAAAATTTAGAAAACAGTACACGTTATAAAAAATTTATATAATTATGTTACGAGACATTTTTTTTAACGCTTTATAATGTAATCACAGTATGTTTTAAGAAAATTGCACTAAAATTTTTATATTAAAAATCTTAAAAATATACACACAACTTTTTTTAAGTGAGATAATCGATATTTTTATATACAACTAGCCTGAGCAACATAAACAAAATTGTAGTCATGTCTACAATAGTTTGCATAGAGCTTAATATTGGTACAGGTTTTAGGTACACTATCACAAATAAAATATTAAAAATCCCCATCGATCCATCAGCAAAATTTGTTATTCAAAGTCAAAGGTAACAAATATCGGTTTTATGCATTTTTCTCGTAAACGGTAAATGTTATCATAAATATAGGTCACACAAAAGTTTTAGATCAAGCAATTATCTACAAAAATTGTTCTTATACTTTTTTTTCTACGAATCACCATTCCTGAGATATTGACAATAGTACATTATAGAGAGAGGGGGCTATTGTAACCAAACTTGCATCAATGATTGTTTGAGTATCTCAGGAATGGTGATTCGTAGAAAAAAAAGTAGAAGAACAAATTTTGTAGATAATTGAATGATCTAAAACTTTTGTCTGACCTATTTTTATGATAACACTTACCGTTTACGAGAAAAATGCGAAAAACCCACATTTTTGATCTTTGACCTTGAATAAAAAATTTTGCAGACGTAAGATCGGCGTGGACTTTTGATATTTTATTTGTGATAGTGTACTTAAGACCTGCACCAATATTTAGTTCTATGCGAATTATTGTAAATTAAAATGTCTATATTGAGCGAATTAAACAGGAAAATTAAAAAAGAAAACTATTATTTTCGAACAAATAATATGCTGTCTTACCAACACAAAAATGTGATATTGTAGTATATTTGCAAGGAGCCCTGAAAATGTAGACACGAGTCGCACAGAAAGTACGGAAGCGTTTGACAGCAGAAGTGTTATTTATAGCAGCCCCGTTTGAAGTGATCTTGCCTTTGATTAAAAGCTGATCTGAATGATAGAAGAGATGTTAGACATTTTTGGGTCGGTATTTGAGGCATTGTCAAAATTTGTACAATACCTCTTTAGTAATATCCGAAATACAAAAGCACAGACCTGGCTGGCCCTCAAATCTTTAAATGAGCAAAATTTGAGACATTTTGAAATTTTAATATCTTGAAATTTAGTATTTAAGGAGTTGAAAAATAAAAAAGCCAGATTTCTTAATCAGGTCTAAAACTTAGCCAGGTGTTTGCAAAATTCTATTTTTGAAAAATTTTAAAAATATATTTAAGGCACGTTAAAATTTAAACCGAATATTAGTAACTAAAAATAGATATGTCATTTTGGTGGGACATTCTACCTGCCAGGTGATAAAAAAATTTGAAGGTCAGTTAATCCCTGCTATCCTTCAGCCAGGTCTGTGTTTTTGTATTCGGGTATTACTAAAGAAATATTGTACAAATTTTCACAGTGCCTCAAATACCTACCCAAAAATGTCTAACAGCTCTTGGACTATGATTTCAATACATACAACCGTAATGTGACTAGTTTGTAGATTCGAATGATTCACAATTTAAAATTTCGAGTAACTTTTTCAATTTGCCTTTGCAGTCAAAGCTTTCGTCTGTTCTGGCAACTTATTACATAAAAAATTCACAGAAATATATATAATAAAAATTTGGCTTCTTAAATATTCTTTAAAAATGTATAATATCATATAAAAAAACAGTCTATTACAGAAGGCCTCGAAATTTAAATTTCATTATGATTAAACAACCTTTCTTCGGCGTCCCTTAACCCATTAAAGGCTCGTGTCATCATGTGAGGATACTTGTTCTTTTTTTTTTATTTAAGGATGATTTGTCGGTATACTGAAAATGATGAAAATCGACTGAAAAAAAAATATACTATTCTGGCAAGTCTACTAAAGCTCCTCAAAAAAATTGGGATTTTTTTACAAGCCCGTTGAAAAGTTATAACATTTATTAGTTGCAACAAATTAACACGTAGTTAAATGGAAAACATGCTACCAGACCTATTTAAATGAAAAAAAAATAATGAAATTGTGATGAGAAAAATTCCAAAAATTTCAGATCAATAGATTAAATATCCAAGAAACATAAAAGCGATTAATAATTGGTAGTTTCAATATTATTTGCAGAGAAAAATAATAAAAATGAGTGATATTTGCCGTATTTTTGAATAAGCAGTATGAATTACAAGAAAACGTGGCTACGTCGCAAACATAAAGTTTACGTTTCTGTGGTAATTAAATTTGTTTACGTTGTTGTAAATAAATTTTCTTGCTGACAATTTTTCCTTTCCATCGATATTGTCTGTCAGGTTTTTCTAAAATTGGATAATACCAACTATTAAAATAGTGCGGTGTTGTCACGCTTTCCTGAATAAAAACAAGAATTATTTTATTTAATTAAATAAAATAAAATTAAATTGGAAATTTACGAGCGTATGTATTTGTCTCCTAATTTTTTACTTTAATTTTTGGGATAATTTGTGACGATGATCACTGACAAAAAAAATTTAAGTTTTTATTTTTTTAAAGTTAAATTCAAGGTACAGTCACAAACAATAGTTATTTTACAATTTTCACTTATATTGAGATTTTTATGTTAATATTATTAAAATGACCACTAAATTTTATTCTTTTAGAAACTTAATATCAAAATTTAAATTATAAAAAAAAATGGTTGTTTTAAATCATTTATTTCAACAGATATTAAAAGATATGAATTTGGTGCAAATGTCATTAACTTTTGTTTCCGATTGTACCGACAAATCATCCTTAAGCCTGACAATTTTTTTACAATCTGTCATCAATGTCGCATTATTTACATACGTTTTTATGTCTATAATTTTTTTTGTTGGCATTACTGTGAAATTTCATAGTATATTAGATACCTACTTAAATTTCGAAAAAAATATAAATAAATCTGAAATATTTTTTCAAAAAAATAATAATCTGGCCCTTAATGGGTTAATTAGAACTTAAACCGATTATTATAAAGTATGTTAAAAAATAAAATTTTTCCAAAAATTGAAAGATTTCGTCGAAACAATAACATATCTTTAAAAATAATTAAAATTTCAAATAAAAAATATGTGACAATATAATAACATTACATAATGTTTTTTTACAATAAAAGCAAAATTCATAATATAATATAAATTGGTGAAATTTTATTTTAAACAAATTGATTAATTTGTAAAATGAGGTGCAAAAAACCTTTTTTTTTTTGGGTATTTTTTGTTTTTTGTCTTTCAAACACTCGGTGTAAATTTGGAACAAGATTAAAAAAAAAAAAAAACAGATAACGAACTATATCAAACATAAAAATAAAATAGGTCACATATGAATTGTTGCGGCAGTATATCTAGCCTCACCTCGTTTCCAACTCCACTGGCTTGGTCGATACTAGAAAAAAAAAAAATCAATTACTTCTTTAATCGGTATATTTCATTTCTCAAAGGCGTTTTTTTATCGGTATGAAATATCTCCCTTAAGGCTGTCGGAACGCTCTGAATTTTGTTTGTGCTGAGACCAAACTAACTAAAATATACAATCTCTATTTATTTGAGTGTCAAATAAATAGAGATTGTATATTTTAATTAGTTTTTATAAACTATTTGGCTAAAAATTATAGACTAAAAAACCGTAGACTAAAAAATGGAAATGACAAAACAACTAAATAAAAACCCGGGTCGCAGTGCCAAAACCCTGCCGACGATATAGTGTATTTGCTTGTATACGGCCGTGTGGTTTTATACTTTTATTATGTGAAATTAAGTTTGTTTTTGGGCAAAATAAAAAATTTAACCCCTTAATACACCCCTTAAAATAACATTTTTTTCTTACTTGTAATATTATCAATCTAACGTCTACACCGAATTAAATACACCCTTCAATAAATAAGTCACTATCTGCAAACTAGTGTTTTCATAAAATTTGTAAATCCGGTCCTGTCGGGCGATTTTATTAAAATTGTGGGGACACTTTTTAATCACTACCAGAGGATTAAATTTCAATTTTGAAACGATTTGGAGAATTTTTTCGGTATTTTGGGGCCCAAAAACAGTTTTCAACCCCTAAAAACTACCCTTCAAATAGCCCGATTAGGCCCATTTTAAATAGGCTTCTTGCGGTTAAGGGTTTCAACACGTGGCCCAAATTTCGTTGAAATCAATTAACTCTTTCGAAAGTTATCGCGCGTACACATATATATATATATATATATATATATATATATATATATATATATATATATATATATATATATATATATATATATATACAGATTGTCAGATTGTATCAACTCAAAGCTGTCCATAGGGCACTCTGTGTGTAAGACAGTGCACCATACACAAACGATAAGCAAGAGTGAGATAAATGATCGCTAATAGATAGTAATTACTGTGGTTACTGTAAAATAAATTTAAATAAACGTCTTTGTTTTCTAAGTAAAAATAGCCATTTTATCAATTAATGACAGTCTGTAGTCACTACCGAAATTATTGATAAAATGGCTATTTATACTGTTCACGAAAAAATCCAAATAATTAAATGGTTTTATAGTGGTAATTCAACCGCCGACGTAATAAATTAATTGATAAAATGGCTATTTTTACTTAGAAAACAAAGACGTTTATTTAAATTTATTTTACAGTAACCATAGTAATTTCTACCTATTAGCGATCATTTATCTCACTCTTGATTATCGTTTGTGTATGGTGCTTTGTCTTACACACAGAGTGCCCTATGGACAGCTTTGAGTTGATACAATCTGTATATATATATATACATATATATATATAAACATTTTTAAAAATGGTGCCAAAGTGCTTAGGAGGATATGAAACGTCGAGAAATTTTGGTCCGACCCCTAGGTGTATGTTGCCATATGGCAAATACACTAAAAACAGTTAATACATAAAAAATAATTTATGACAGACACCTGATGAAAGAATAATAAATTCTGAAACGTCGTGATAAAAACAAAAATTTAGTATTGACTTAAAAAATTGATCCTAAGTCCTCAGACAATTTTTCATCTATTTAATTAGTCAGGATCGGAACAATCTTTGAAAAAAGAATAACAAATAATTACCCTGATGAGAATTTGTCCGCTTGTTGTGTGCGGATTTCTGTAGGCATAGAGTAGCCAAACTCCTAAACCGGCGACGAGCGCAATCAGAAATAGGACGGTAAGAATGCCCGACAAGTCCATGTGAACGGGCTGGTTTTCGTTGGCAACGCGCGACGCTCTCGAAACATTCATTATGGTCTCTTTCTGTTCCAGGTCGTCGTCGACGGCGTTCTCTCCGGACTCGTTTAAGTGTATCGATTTGCACTGGTTTTTGTTGAACAGCTGATTCTTATCGCAGCTGTGAACAAGCCACTGCTGTCGATGGCGGTCGACGCCGTTCGAACATCGGTTGAGTTTTGCACACCACGTGCACTGAAACGCAAGTTTGTGTCAATTTCTCGGACAATAAGAGGTACCGTAAAATATTGTAAAATTCAATGTAATCAAAAATAAAACAACTCCTTTATTTTAGAAAACATTCAATGCTAAATTAGAATTTTTTTTAAATTTTTATCACTGTCACCGTCGGGACTGAAACCCGAATCTTTCCACTTTCGCGGCGGAATGAGTTATCAATTACTCTACAGTGCGCTAGCCTAACAGTTAATTCATCCTAATAAAGCAATTGTAACATTAAATTCACTACATGCGAGAGGCGATTTTTTTAGCTAGATAACGCTAGACACGAATCCTCTCAGTTAGAGATGGGAAAAACGGGTCTTTTTAGTGATCTGCATCTTTGCATCTGGATCCCGTATGTGAGCCGGCTCACTGAACCGGTTCAAAAAGAGCCGAGTTCTGCAGTCTGCCACTGAGTTACCTAGTTCAGTCTATCATATCACGACCTGTATAGAATGCTATAACGTTGTTTATGATTTACATTACCTGGAAGTCCGTGAGATTCGATAGGCAACTGTCGCAGTCTGTCATATTCAAACAAGTGGGCAAGGCTCTCAAATAAATGACTGTCCAATTTTTAATGTCTTCACGATTGAAATTAACACGATGGTATTCATAAATTGTTTTTCGCCGTACGACTGCAAACAAAAATCAACAGATAATGCGTTAATTAAATTATTGTGTTGTCATCGGTCCTTGATAAGTATGCAAAGTTTTAGTTTAATCTGATGTTTTTAAGTGAGTGAATTTCACGTTCAAAGATTTCTTTACAAACATACGTTCAAAGATATTATTTTTTTATCCTGAAGGTCCTGGTCAGGATAATAGGACAAAATTATTAAATTATTGTATTGTCATCGGTCCTTGATAAGTGTGCAAAGTTTCAGTTTAATTTGACGTTTTTAAGTGGGTGAATTTCACGTTCAAAGATTTCCTTACAAACATATAGGTATTAGCTTCACCTGTATGTAACGGAATCTTTGAACGTGACATTAACCCACTTAAAAACGTCAAATTAAACTGAAACTTTGCACACTTATCAAGGACCAATGACAATACAACAATTTAATAAGTTTGTCCCATTATCCTGACCAGGATCATCAGGATAAAAAAAATAAGACTAATAAATAAATAAAAACCCGGGTCGCAGTGCCAAAACCCTGCCGACAATATAGTGTATTTGCTTGTACAGGGCCGTGTGGTTTTATACTTTTATTACGTGAAATTAAGTTTGTTTTTGGGCAAAATAAAAAATTTAACCCCTTAATACACCCCTTAAAATAACATTTTTTTTCTTAATTGTAATATTATTATTAATCTAACGTCTACACCGAATTAAATACACCCTTCAATAAATAAGTCACTATCTGCTAATTAGTGTTTTCAAAAAATGTGTAAGTCCAGTCCTGTCGGGCCGATTTTATTAAAATTTTAGGAGCACTTTTTAATTGCTATTAAAGGGTTAAATTTCAATTTTGAAACGATTTTGAGAATATTTTAGGTATTTTTGGGCCCAAAAACTTTTTTCAACCCCTAAAAAACACCCTTAAAAAGACCCGATTGGGCCCATTTTAAATAGGCTTCGTGCGGTGATGGATTCCAACATGTGTGCCAAATTTCGTTAAAATGAATTAACTCCTTCGAAAGTTATTGCCCGTACACATATATACCTATATATATATATATATAAATATATATATATATATATATATATATATATATATACATATATATATAAACATTTTCAAAAATGGTGCCAAAGTGTTTAGGAGGTTATGAAACGTCGAGAAATTTTGGTCCGACCCCTAGGTCTCGCCATCCGACCGACGCCAATAGTGTATGTTGCCATATGGCAAATACACTAATAATAGTTGAAAAAAACTTAAAAAAACACGCTTTAACAGCAAGCCGAACAAAAAAGTAAAAAAATATTTTCTATTGTAAAAAAGCGTGGGGTGCATATTATTATTTTTATACTAACTCTACTTTTACGTGTTAAAAAGCAGTAATACTTACAGAAAACAGTTCGATCGATTATAAAGGCATCTGACAAACCGACTTTGACTGGATGATGGTCGTCTTTAATGTCTTCAATAAAAACGGGGACGTCTTTGTAGACAAACACAATGTCTCCATTTTTGTGTAACGTGGCTTGGAAAGTGAAATTTCCATCCTGTGGTTTATCTTGTAGTGCTACGTTTTCCCACTGCACAGTAAATGAAGTACCTGCGAAAATTATAATTTAATTAATAAGTTTTTACGGGCAAGTGGACAAAAATAAAACAAAAAAAATAAAAGAATAGTTACTTCTTACCACAACAGATTTATTCAGTGGATGTACATTTCGAGAGCTAAGCTCCCATCTTCAGTGTTTTGCTGAAGATGGGAGCGTAGCTCTCGAAATGTACATCCACTGAATAGATCTGTTGTGGTAAGAAGTAACTATTCTTTCTTTTATTTTTATTGTTCCAACCACAGTGCTCTTAATATTTATAAAAATTAAACAGTTTGACTATTGTAAAATTGCAACGTTTCGTATATTTTTTATACTTCTTCAGGCAACTGAAATAATTATAATAACGACAAATTAGTACAGTAAAATTTCGATATAACAAAGCTGAAGGGGATTAGAAAATATTCGTTATACCAAGTAATTCGTTATAAAGAAAGTTTGTTATACAGTAGAACCTCGATAAGTTAAAAACCTCTGTAAGTTAAAGATTTTTTGAATTCCCTTTCCCTGAAAGCATAAAACCTCCATTACTTAAATCACAAAACTTCGGTAACTTAAACAAATATTCTGAACATCGCCCTCGATAACTTAAAATAATATTTTGGTGACCTCCATAAGTTAAAGTATTATCAGTGAGTCATCATGAGTAAGTATCCAAACGAAAAGTTTTGCCAAGAATTTAATTGATTTTCACTTAAGTCTTCCACTAAATCGCTTTACTGATTTCTTTGTTTAAATAATTGATTGTTTAAATAAATAAATAATTGATTCTAAATGAATAGATAAAAAATTTATGTAACCTCTATTGAACTAAATACATCCTCTATAGTCTAAGATCCACAAACCTTGGTAAGTTAAAAATTTTACTCTGACAACCTCTCTAACTTCAACTCTCGATAAGTAAAAAACTCAACTTAAATTTTTCAACGTTTCCCTTGGATTTTAACTTATCGAGGTTCTACTGTATATAGAGGTTAGGTTGGTTTAAGATTCGTTTTAACAAGGTAAGAAACCCCATTTTTTTCTAAAAACTTATTTTTAAACTTTAAAATTGTGCGAGGTTAAGGAACACCTTTTTAATTTCTCAGCCGCTGCAATTTTAAATTTACTAACAACAGTGACAAACAGCAGTGTTTCCATTACTTTACATCAAACAACAATGACTGTCTTACGATAAATTTAACGTGTCTGAACCTGTCGAGATATGAATTGTTAAATTATGAAATTCGTGCAACGTTATTTATGGATGGCCCCTTTTCAGAAACGTTTATATGTGTTTTTGAAAAATGAAAAGTAAACATCGAAACCTACCATTATCGAAATATTTAACGAAACTGTCATCTGACAAGCTCGTGTCAAAGTTTGCCATCAACGGTGCTATGTACTGGGTAGCAGCTAACCAAGAGTGAACGTACTCCCCGGTATAGAGAAAACCGCCGGTGGCTATCGTTACGTTGCGGACCATGTGACCGTAGAAAGGGAAATCGAATGACAATTTAACGGTCTAAAAATAAAATAATCAAAAACATATTTTTAATATTCAAAATGATATGTCAATAGGGATGTTGACTGTATTCAAATAAAAACATAATTTTAACGTTAAGTGGTAGTTTCTATGATAGAAATACTAAAAAACACAATATTTTTCTATACTTTTAAGGAACTTAATTTAATATTTAATAAGTAAAACGTAATTAAATCCCTCTCAAGTCACGTGACAACGAACATCAATCAGAGTGTATGACGTCACTGGCTCATCAACATCATCAGACGCTATCAGACAGAAGGACGCTGTTCATGCTGTCAAAAGGCTTCATTGGTGGTTAATATTTAGAGTGCGTAATTTATTCGAAAATTGCTATGACAATTACGAAAAAACCTATCACCTCATCAGTTTAGCAGCGTTTATGAGCCTGCGACGTCACGGCAGTCACGTGACAAATATTGACGTTTTGGAGCGAAATTTGTAATTTAAAATACAGTAGAATCCGTTTATTATGACTCCGCCTATATTGACCAACCGCCTATTATGACGTAATTACACAACGAGGTTTGGTTTTCATATAGAATTCTTTGTAACAAAGTCGGATATAATGACTTCGCTTACAGTGACATGTCGCTTATTATGACCCATTTTTAATAAATTTTGTCCGTCTATAGTGACTGACATGATTCTTTACACCTTCGGCAATGTTCGTTGATTCCCGACGACGTTCGGCACGTGGCTTGTTTTTGTTTTGAATCTCAGTGAGTAATTGATAGTTGAACGTCACGCATTGTTTTTAGTGATATCCTATGTAAAAAATGTCATCTCAACGTCGTAAAGCATTTACGATTGAGGAGAAAGGTGAATAATATGCAGATTAGAAAATGGAGAATCAAGCTCATCTCTCGCAGAGGAATTGGGCGTGGGTCATTCGACAATCTCAATGATTTTCAAAAACAAGAACCGGAATAAGCGATCGTTCAATTCAAATGTTTTGAAACCGAAGAGGCTTCGAAAATCGCGCAAGAAAATGTTGATCAAGCGTTAATTCAGTAGTTTAAAATCACGCGAAACAAAAGAATACCCGTCAGCGGCCCTATGCTACCTAAAAAAAAGAAAGTTTTTTTTTTCACAAAAATGCTTTGTATGACGTCCGCTTAGTATGACGTGTTTGTCAATTCCCTTCGATGTCATTATAAACGGATTTAAAGCTTGAGTCGTATTTAAATAAAAATTATAATAAATATTTGTGGTTATATTAGGTACTGATGCACGATTTAAAACACTTTCCCAAAAATAGTCAACATCCCTATTGTAAATATCTTTGGAAGTTTTCTCTTAACAAATAGATTTATGAGTTTTGACCACTTACGGCGGCTCTGCGATGACTCGCCGATAACAAATCGT
The DNA here is from genome assembly GCA_034508555.1 of Venustoraphidia nigricollis. Lineage (NCBI taxonomy): Eukaryota > Metazoa > Arthropoda > Insecta > Raphidioptera > Raphidiidae > Venustoraphidia > Venustoraphidia nigricollis. The sequence continues at coordinate 1,436,545 of JAVRKA010000074.1, forward strand.
TAACTTTAACGTCAGTTCTATTCACCATATTAACCCAATACTGACGTCCGACATTTTTATCGACCGTGAATGTACTGTTGTAATATACATGAGTGTCATTTTTTGTGGTGAAATTGCTTTCCTTCAGTTTCTGATTTAAGACGGAATCTTCTTCGGCAAATTTTGAAATTGATATTTCGTCGTCATTGGCCTTGGTTTGATTAGTTTTAGCGGAGGTCGTTTCATTCGAAACCGGACTCGACGTCGTCGATGTGACGGTCGAAGATGCATTGTTGCTATTATCTGTGTAGCTGGTGTTCAAATTTTTCACAGTCACCAACGGTTTTTGTAGAAAAATTTGTTTTACAACACCGTCTTTCTTAATACCAGTGCCGTTGACTCCAAGGTTCGGTTTATTTATAAGATCGGTTTGGTTTTTTTGGCCGATCGGACTTTTGTTCTCCTGACCGACAAACGACGGTGTCTTTTTGGGCACGGATGTCTTTCTGTCACTTCGATTTGTATCGATCGGATTCGGTGTTTCCGATTCCGCCGGCGCATCTCTTTTGTTTAAAGAATGACTGTCTGTCGATGAGCCATCTCCGTAAGTTTCTAACGATAACAAGCTGTCTTTATGAACTGACGACGAAGGATACGTTAAATATCGGTAGTAATCATCCAAATCTGTAACAAAAGCTAACACTGCAGTCGACTCTCGATAATTTGACACTCAAAGGATCAGAGAAAAAATTCAAATTATAATACGCGCCATGGGTCTAAAAGGTTCTGAAGTTAGACACAAACAGCGTCGCAAATGCATATTTTAGAGCCGTCCTGGTTGTTTTGTGGGAAAGAAAAACTCCCACCACCTCCAAGTTACCGGCACAGAACGTGCGCTCGTCGTTGATTGGTTATCGCTGGTTGTCTTGTCACTTGTCGCTTTCCTGCTATAAAGTACAGTCCAATACGCTATTGTTAAGTTGTTTCTTTGATTGTTAATTGATCAAGATGCCTAATACAGTTTTGCATAGACGAGCACGAAAAATAATTTTTTGGATGACTTTATGTAAGGAATTAGACCTTTAGATTAAAGAAAAATTAAAAATAATAATATAGCGCGAGTTTGTAGTTTTTCAACCGATTGTACCTGCGCAAGCCACCATTTGCATCTAACTTCCGAGTCTTTTAGATCCATGGCGCGTACTGTACCGAGAGTTCAAAACCACAGGAGTTTAAATAACCAAGAGGGAAGGAGGAAAAAAAATCAAGTAAACAAGAGCTTGATCAAAATTCGTGATTTATTATTTTAAACATTTGCACAATTATTCATTTTGAAAAGAAGTCTGTATTTTTCTGTTGAGTGGGCGATTTCAGTCTATCATTGTCCAATGAATTTTCGGTAGTGGTGGTACATTTACGTAAATAAACGACAGGTCTGTGCATGATAAACGCTTCAAATTATAGAAAGTAGGGAAGCCGGACTTCAAATTATTGCATGTTGGCGGGCAAAATACTATTCCTTCAACTTCAAGTTACTGAGGGGACCAATTAATATTGATTTTATTCAATTTATCGAGTATTTTTCAAGGGACCGGGAAAAATCTCAAATTATCGAGAGATTCAAATTAACGAGTGTCAGATTATCGAGAGTCGACTGTACTAGCGTCTACAGACTACAGACAATATTTATACTTGTGCTGAAATTTTTACTTAAATGTTGTAAAAGGAGCTCACATTATTAATATTAAATCAATTATAGCGCGACGCGACAGTGTCGAAATCTATACATAAAAAATAAAATCGACGATTCCAAACTTTGTACAATACAGCACTCTTTACAGATGTGTTTGTATATATAGTTAATGGATTACATACTGCGAGACTTGCTTTTTTAATGAATTTTACAGAAGTTAGTTCATTTAATACAAATAAATAACATCGTAACGTAGTCTGTAATTGGACAGTTTTAAAGATTCCTCGAGCGAATTTTCAGTTTTCGGTTAGTATGTCCGTCCATTTGTTCCGGATAATTTTCGAAACGGCTGGACTGATTTTGACGGGACTTTCGTTGGCAGGTAGCTGATGTTATAAGGAGTAACTTAGGCTACTTTTATTTTGGAAAAAGAATTAGGGTTCTTGCAAAACTTCTTGGTTTCCGGGCTTGTACGCTGTGGTCCATTGGTATTTCGGTAGAGAAGTTTTGCAACAACGCCAGCCGTGAAAGCCTACACAATTGGATAATAAGGGTTCTGCGCAAAAAAATTTAAAACCATGAAATTTTGAACGAAATGTAATTTAAATAGGGAAGTATACATCGAATATCATACATAATATAATATATTCTCAGTGGCGGATTTACCAGCAGGCTGAGTAGGCTGAAGCCTAGGGCGGCAGATTTTAGGGGCGGCAAATTTGACCCAAAAATTTTTGTCTTACAGAAATAAAAAAAAAAACACTATTATATACCTAGAGGAAACGAGTTTCGAGAATTTAACAAAAATTTCAATATTTTAGTACTGTACTGAATACTCTAACGTCTATATGAACTAAACGCTCTGTAAAATATACTTTTGTGATCATGAATTTTTAAAATATTCCAATAGCGTTTCAATATTACAATTTAAATTTTGTAATTTTTACTCATTTTTTTTATTAATCACTACTATAATTTTTTTCTCCATGTACCCAAATGTTAGGTTCATTCGACGTGTAATATGTTTCAACACTTAAATATTTTTTTTGTACAACGTATTTGCGTAGTCATTTTCGGGTCCCTGGCATACCTTACCCCGCCTTTTAATTAGTACATAATTGAGCTTTTTTTAGCTCGGAAGTATACCCAAAAACTATTTCTCGTGTTATCTTCACTAAATCGTAAGTCGTAAAATTAATCTAGAAACTAATACAACGATCCCCTAGTTCACAATCATAAAGACAATAGAGCACAAATCATAAAGTTGCAATTTCATTAACAGAATAAATGTAATTAATATGATTGCGAACTAGAATATCGAATTTCAGAGGTCAGTAGGGGCGGCAAAAATTTAATAGCCTACCGGCGGCAAATTTGTAAATCCGCCACTGTATATTCTATATCTCTATACTTACCAGGAGTGATCTAGGCTACATTTTATCGAAAAAATAACCCTTATGGGGGTGATTGAAACCTTCATGAAGATGTATCTATGAAATTATGAAGTTGAAAAAGAAATACATGTTCGACGGTCTTTTGAACACATTATTCGAACAGGGTGAAGGTTGATTTTATATAAAATAATTTAACCGGATACAATCTATCTACTGTACCACGATATAATATTTTTGTACACAGCTTTTTATAATTGATGTTGATTTTATTAATATGTTAAGTTACTGATTTCGAATTTAAATGGCATCGATTTTTTTCGAAGGCAATCAACAATTAATTAAATAGCTGGTGAAACATATTTGGCTATTCTCATTTCTAATATCAAATTATAATTTATAAATTAATAGCTGTCAACAGTTATTTCGATGCAATCCAGTTCAATGGCCTTCAAATTTATTTCCCCTAGAAAACCTTAAATCACTCATGGCTAACATTCAATTTGTTTAAACACTTGAGATAATTAAACGTTTGTATATTTTTTAAACAATAAGGTTCTCTGTTAAAACAAGGAGATAAATCGGGGTAAAAAAACACTGTCATAATTCATTCACAAAAAACAAAGTGTTGTCATCATGGGAAATTTTTTGCACAGCAGGCACGCATATCGACGTAAGGTGTAACCAAATTACATAAAAGATTATTCAAAATAATAAAACAATTTATTTTAAATACCTGAAGAAGTAAAGCCGTTTGAAATACTACAAATTAACAAAAATATTGTATATAAATTCACACACCGCAACCACAAAATCGCCATTTTCGTTGTACTAAAAATTGACGTCAAAATTGGCGAGCGCGTTCCTAAAAGTACTCAACAAAAAAACTTTGTATGACGTATACTTCTCGTACCTAGATATAAAATATGCAACAGGTATGCAAATATTAGTATTACAAATTAAAAAAAAATGTAAAGTTCAAAATTGATAATCTTTCGGATAGTTCCTAGATAGAACTATTTGCATAATCTACTATTCTAGCTGATGAAACTATTTCAAATCAGTGTGATTTTTTGTTTGCCATTTGGCATGTATTACTAAAATCTTGATAATACATTTGTAATTAATGTGAAATTGATTCTTGGGAACAATAGACGAAATAGTTATAGTGTATTTTTTTTAAACCATTTATTTGCCAACGTTTCGACTATTATCTAGTCTTTTTCAAGGCGATAAATATTAATTTTCACACTAAAGAAATAATAAATTATCTTTCCAGAATTATATTATACTTATTATATTTGTATGCCACATATATTTATGGTGATTTTTACTAAATCGACTTTAGTGTGAAAATTAATATTTATCGCCTTGAAAAAGACTAGATAATAGTCGAAACGTCGGCAAATAAATGGTTTAAAAAAATATACACTACAACTATTTCGTCTATTGTTCCCAAGAATCAATTTCACATATAAAAATAATAGACAGATTATTTAATGCATTTGTAATTAATGATTGATCAAAGCATTGACTACCGATTGTCCAGAAATTATTTGTTAGTGCAGTTTTGAACTGGTTCAGATAATTTAAAAGCATTTGTTGTCAATATAACAGTCCAGTTCTAGGCCTTTCCAACAAACTCACCTTATATTAAACTGTTTTTGCGATCATGTCTGTTTTTTACTAGTCAGACGTCTGACGTCATTAAAGTGTTGAAAAATTAGGAACGCACGTTAAATGTCAAAATTTCTAGAAGTGGTCACGGCTGTCAATTTGTCACCTGAGTAAACTATCAACTTCTAGCAGTATTTTATTTGTTTTATATATTTCAATCATTCAATGTTACCAAGAGGTTACAAAACCGAATCAGAACTAAGAAAAAGACAAATCGACACATTAAAAATATTTAATGATAAGTATGTTGCATTAAAATGAACCTGTAATTTTTTATTTTTGAATTTTGTTTAACAGTTTTTAAATCTTCTAGTGTGACAGAATTGGAAGAAGGATCGGAATACAGTGTTAAATTTGAATCAGACGGAAATGAATTGACTCTGAAAGTTTTTTTAAATAGCAATTTTCCGAAAGATCGACCAAGTATATATATATCTCCTCTTATTGTACATTCTTGGGTTAATTCAGATGGTGAAGTAACAGATGCACCTGGATTACTTAACGTACGAGAAATTTTATTTACTTTTTTAACACGCTTTTATTAGTTTCACCGGTATGTTAGTTTGTTGGTTTGTTTGTAAAGGAATCTTGGAACGTGAAATTCACTTACGTAAAAACATCAGATTAAACTGAAACTTTGCACACTTATCAAGGACCGATGACAATACAATAATTTAATAAGTTTGTCCCATTATCTTGACCAGAACCTTCAGGATAAAAAAAATAAAATCTTTGAACGTGCGTTTTGTAAAGGAATTTTTGAACGTGAAATTCACTCACTTAAAAACATCAGATTAAACTGAAACTTTGTACACTTATCAAGGACCGATGACAATACAATAATTTAATAAGTTTGTCCCATTATCCTGACCAGAACCTGCAGGATAAAAATTCTTGCAAAATTACAGCAAGCAAGCTAACACGCTGTACAGTAACCTACGTTGCGGTGCCTACCCCATAATCAAATGCAATATTGCTTTTTAGTATTATATTAAAATTTGAGTTTAAAAAATCTAAAACAGCACGCTTTTATGAACTAAAAGCTGCAAAATAATTTGACAACAAAATTAGCTTTACTGTAAAAAGCGTGGATTGCTTAATATCGGTAATAAATTTTTCAATACTAATTGTAAACGTAGAGCTATTATAAAAATTTAAGTAGATAGCACCTCACGCTTTTTACAGTAAAGCTAATTTTGTTCTCAAATTATTTTGCATTTATTAGTTCATAAAAGCGTGTTGTTTTAGTTTTTTCAAACTGTATTTTTTAAATTATAGTCTTTATATGAAATTAACACTCGGTTTTAGTACACAGTACATTCCGACTTGGGTCGAATAGTCCAGGCCATTATTAGTGAATGGATAAGAAATCCGCCCCCAATTGCTTCTGAAGTCGCCTCAGGAGTATCTAGAATAGATCAAAACACGCAATCCAAAGGTATTTTTAATCCAATCATTGTTTTTTTATTGAAATATGGTGTTATTGAAAATTCTATAAAAATTATTTTTAAATTATTTTTCGACGATCGTTTCGGACAATAAGTCCATCCTCAGGAATATAAAACATATACTCAAATATGATTGCAGTTAATTAACATATTAGTTGAATGCACATTACGTTTTAAGGTAGTTGTCGTAGTTAAGACACACCGTCGGAAAATTCTTAATTTTTGTATACTTATTAAAGACATGATAATACAATTACCCTGAAAATTTGAAGTCGATCGACCGTATATAATCCGAGATAAATTCAATTAAAAATTGGATAATTAACATTGATTGTATACGATCTCTGTAGTTCTGAACCAGTTTCTTATTTATAAAAAAAGAACTAACTGTCAGAAACTTTCCAAAAACTGACAGTCTTTCAATGTATTTGTTATGAGTTTAAAAAAAATAAGAAACATTTTTTGACCGTCTAATTATTTATAAATAACGGTTTAAAGTTCAACAATTTATAGAAAAGTATCCATGCATATGAATACTGTATGGGTTACGTTTCCACGGGTACAGTCTTGCGTACAAATTATGGATCACTTAGCTACAAGCTAGTATACTTTTGTGGCGCGTATAATCTATAACTTTTTGACAATATTGTACCACGACAACTACCTTAAACATTCTTTATTGAATCAAATATGATTATAGCACTTTTTCGAATTTAGTAAAAGTTTTTTTTTTATAAAGGTTAACAAGTTTTGCCTTTCCGGCATTTAATATAGTTTTCACTCGGCACTTGGTGGAACATGATTATTAATAACAAATAAATAAAAACATTTGTAAATTCTTCAAAAAATATTTCATGACGATCGTTTCGGACAATAAGTCCATCCTCTGGAATATAAAACATATACTATTTCTTTACAGGTTTGGATATGGATCGTTTGGGTCGTATTAGTCCAGTATCGAACAGTTACAATAATTATTTGCCGTCTGCGATAAGCACGTTAGGTAACGCTTCAAGTAATTCCGTTTTTTCACAATCTGTTTGTTTTCCTGAGCTTAACTCGATGACATTAGCGGAACTTAATAGTCTGAATGAATCCGAGGATCGGCAAGACGATTTTATAGCGTCACTACCGACAATCGCTGAAGCCAACAGAAGCATAGACGATTTAATATCCCAAATTGAAGAATTAGCCAGTGAGTACGAAATGTGTTTATGTGATAATTCAATCATATACAGTAAGACCTCGCTTAACGCGGCTCCGCTTAACGCTGTTTCAGTATTACGCGGTTTCTAAAAAAAAGGTTTAGCCACTATTACGTAAATTATGGATCAGTTTATACGAAATGATTCAAATGTTGATAGAAGTTCAAAGGCAAGACGAAGTGTCATTGATGTAATATCTTGCTATGGATAACAGCTTGCTGAACGAAACAGAAAAAGGCAAACGACATTTGATGACTTCTTCACAAAAAATATGTCAAATGAGAAACCTTCCTCATCACAAACATAACTTCTTACCGGAACTTTGATTTTCATAAATGTTTTAATAACAAAACTCGATATTAGCAATTAATAAATCTATAAGTAATGTGATAAAAAGTATTAAACAATAAATGTTAGGTACAAAATTAAACAAAAAAAACTAACAAATTTTCTTATTCTCGGTTCTGTTTCACTTATGCCTATTATCTACGTATTAAGATGACCTCGTTTAGCGCTGTTTCATATAGCGCAGAAACATATAGGAACGTATCTCCCGCGTTAAGTGGGGCCTTACTGCACTAATTATGGTTCAGTGTAAAGATGATAATGGTTATAATTGAAAGGAATAATTTGCATGGCCGTATTTTTTTAGATTCTAATTTATCAAGAAAAAAACAACTACAAAATTTAAGATCAGAGGTGATTTGTAAAATTGAAAAAGTGAACGCGTTAAGAAACAAATGCGAAATACTTAATCAGAATTATCATAAATTATCCGAAAAATATTCACCGCATAACATTAAGGTAAATGAAAAAGAGAAATCAACATACCTTTGTCAAAAATAATCAAAAATCTCAATCATTTTTGGTCGTACGCCGAAAAAGAAAGGATAATTTTGTTGTACTTACAAGATCTCTATTTGATGAAGCTATTATTTTGTGCCAAACAATTATTACTACAACAATGTAAATAATTTAAAGCGTTGTTTTTTTTTATTTAATTTAAAATGGTATATAAATTATTATTGTTTATGAGGACAAAATATGTCAAATGAGAAGGCTTCCTCATTACAAACATAACTTCTTACTTGAACTTTTATTTGATTTTCAAAAATATTTTATGGACAAAAATCGATATTAGCAATAAACAAATCTATAATGAATGTGATACAAAAGTATTTAACAATAGACTTTACAAAATTAAACAAAAAAAAAACTAACAAATTTTCTTATTCTCGGTTTTGTTTCACTTATTATTATTATCTACGTATGACCTCGTTTAGCGCTTATTGGAGCGTATCTCCCGCGCTAAGCGGGGTCTTACTGTAATATAAAAACGAATTCGTTAATTTTTCGGCAATTTTCAGGATTTATTAAGACAGGCAGCGGCTGAATCAGACGACCAAAGTGAACACATTGCAGAAAATTTTATACAAGGCTTAATAGATGCAGATAAATTCCTGGACGAATATTTGAAGCTTAGAAAATTATCGCAAATACGCAAAACCAAAGAAGAAAAACTGGCGCACCAACTAAATGAACTGAAACGTGCAGGATTCTGATATTAAGTTTTTTTTTTTTTTAATTTTATTAAATGCACCGTGCAATAATTTGTTTAATTTTAACAAAAAAAGAGCTGTGTTTTGTTCATACGAAAAACCTTGAATAAGTGACATTATAAAACCGAGAAAAGCTTTTTTCATCTTTGTTGTTTAGATAATATTAACGCAAAAGTAAATCTAACGCGTTCTGGCGCAATGCATCTGGCAGATTAGATATCGGGAAGTCAATGTTTTCATTGAATAAATAAAAAAAGGACATTAAAATAACAACGACAGTATTAATTAAGATTTATTAGACTAAATAAAAGCTAAAAATATTATCTATTTTTGGCAAAAAAATAAATATAAACCAAAATATTGACTTTTTTTCTTTTTTGTCCTTGGTAATTAATATAGAAATTATTTGTCGGGAAAAAGAACTTTTTAAGTAAACACTTATTAGTGTATTTGCCATATGGCAACATACACTATTGGCGTCGGTCGGATGGCGGGACCTAGGGGTCGGACCAAAATTTCTCGACGTTTCATAACCTCCTAAACACTTTGGCACCATTTTTGAAAATGTTTATATATATATGTATATATATATATATATATATATCAATAACTTTCGAAAGAGTTAATTGATTTTAATGAAATTTGGTCCACGTGTTGAAATCCATCACCGCAAGAAGCCTATTTAAAATGGGCGTAATTGGGGCATTTTAAGGGTAGTTTTTAGGGGTTGAAAAATGTTTTTGGGCCCCAAAATACCGAAAAAATTCTCAGAATCGTTTCAAAATTGACATTTAACCCTTTAGTAGTAATTAAAAGGTGTCCCTGAAATTTAAATAAAATCGGCCCGACAGGACCGGACTTACAAATTTTATGAAAACACTAGTTTACAAATAGTGAATTATGTACTGAAAGTTCTATATAATTTGGTATAGAGGTTCGATTTATAATAATATGGCAATTAAGAAAAAAAATGATATTTTAAGGGGTGTATTAAGGAGTAAAATTTTTTATTTTGCCCAAAAACCAACTTAAGCTCGCAAAATAAAGCCACACTGCCTGTATAAGCAAATACACTATATTGTCGGCAGGGTTTTGGCACTGCGACCCGGGTTTTTGTTATTTATAGCGACGTTTCGTCCCTTGCTTGGGACTTTTTCAAGCTTTATAACTATTAAATGTTTTGATCAAGTAGATATAAAAGTTAACATACACATGTAAATATAAATTTGAGTTAAACAATTGTTCATTAAAAAGTTTGTAATAATTCCGTAAAAATATTTTTTAAAAACGGAATTATTACAAACTTTTTTATGAACAACTGTTTAACTCAAATTTATATTTACATGTGTATGTTAACTTTTATATCCACTTGATCAAAACATTTAATAGTTATAAAGCTTGAAAAAGTCTCAAGCAAAGGACGAAACGTCGCTATAAATAACAAATAAGTGTTTATTTAAAGTCATTTTTCCCGACAAATCATTTTTATATAAACCAAAATCTTAAGTAGGAACTTGTGACAGATTTACATTTTTTTGCTATAACATAATTTTCCACTTTGTCTTTTTTATTGTCTTTTTAAATATTCAATATGTACTAAAACTAAAGATATGAAAATATGTTTAGTACAGTTTACAGGTCACTGTTTAAATCTTCAACAAAATAAAGTTTTCAAATACAATAATCAATTTTCGAAATTTCGCGGTATTGAGCGCAACCAATCAGATTATTTTCGTGCAGACAGCATCACAGGAGGAGGATACAAAAACCTTGCGGTCGCCAAGCTAAAGTCAATGAAAAAATATTTGATAGAATAGGCCTGTTCAATCTGTCAGATTTATTGCACCTGACAGAAGGTTAAACAGACCTTTTTTCTCATGTCGAAAAACCGATCAGTTGAGATAATTTTAGTATAAAAGCAACATCGAGAATAACATCAGGTGTGAATTGTTCATTCGACCAAATTTGACTAAAAAAAACCGAATGGCTTTCTTTCCGATAATATCTGTGTTAATTTAAAAAAGTTAGTTAGCTTTTTTTTGTAATTAAGTAGTGTGTTGTGAGGTTCTGTTGTTATTTTCATAAAGTGAAGATTTTTCACATGCATTGTTAATAAAACATTTTGCATATATTTAAAATCTTTATTTTCAAAACACTATTCTAAATACATTCAGTTCGTATAAAATAAATTCAAGAACTGTTGTGGAAAGTTTGGATAAAAATTACGAAGCAATACTGAATTTAAAATTGCATTTATTTACTGACGTTTCAGTACATGCCATACCATCTTCAAAGTTTCAAATGCTGTCGAAGTGTATAATACGCGCCACGGTTCTAAAAGGTTCTGAAGTTAGTCACAAACAGCGCGGCGTCGCAAATGGATATTTTAGAGCCGTCCTGGTTGTTTTGTGGGAAAGGAAGACTCCCACCACTTCCCTGTTACTGGCATAGAACGTGCGCTCGTCGGTGATTGATTATCGCTGGTTGGCGTGTCACTTGTCGTTTTCCTGCTATAAAGTACAGTCCAGTACGCTATTGTTAAGTTGTTTCTTTGATTGTTAATTGATCAAGATGCCTAATACAGTTTTGCATAGACAAGCACAAAAAATATTTTTTGGTTGACTTTATGCAAGGTATTAGACCCTTAGATTAAAGAAAAATTAAAAATAACAATATAGCGCGAGTTTGTAGTTTTTCAACCGACTGTACCTGCGCAAGCCTCCATTTGCATCTAACTTCCGAGCCTTTTAGAACCGTGGCATGTACTATACCGAAACGTCAGTAAATAAATGCAATTTTCCAAATCGCATTATGTCCTTAAAAGTAAACTTTTAAGTAGAAGCCAAAAACGTGTTCCTGTCAATTAGGCTTTTACTCAAAAATTTACTTTTAAGGACACAATGCGATTTGAAAAGCTGCTCCTTGATTGATCCTTTGCCGCGGGTTTTTATCCAAACAGTCATCAAGGATCACAATCGCTCTAATTAATCATTTAATTAGAGTTAACCTCATATTTAAGAAAAATATGAATATACGTTATTATTATCAGGTACTATAACCGAGCTGGGTAGAGTAGTGGTACAGCACTAGACTCGCATTCGGGAGATCCGGGTTCGATTCCCGGCGGGGGCAGATGTGGCTGGGGCTTTTTCCTACTGCCTTTCGCCGAGAAACGGTAATTCCTGTACCGGCCATCTTGATTGAGGTTTTCCATGGTTTCCCTCAATTAATTCCAGATAAATATCGAGGTGGTTCCTTATTTGAGGCCATGGCCGGATTACCTATCAAACTCCTAATTCAAAAATTACCTACCTTATCCTAATTTCCTGTAATTCCTTCATTCGCCCATTGCTATTATATAAGTTGAAGTTTAAGAAATGTAGAAAAAAACGGTAGTGGTAAAATGAAAAATAGTAATGGTGCGAATGGCGTCTGTTATGACATAAAGTCGAGAAACGGACGTTAAACGCATTATTATTATTCATTATTATTATTATTATTATTATTATCAGGTACTATAGATATTCAGGTTCACCAAATATCGTGTGTAACGCGTCCCAGTATTTTATTTGTTCCGCGAATGGATTTGTTTGAGGAACCAATTCACCGTCTTCGTCGATGTTCAACATGTGTACATTGTCGTCGTTGGTTGCGTTCAGCGCCGGCCTTCGGACTTTACCCAGAATTAACTGCCGAGTCGAAGTTGGATTTCTGAAGAAAGAAAACAGCAGACGCGTTAACTTCGACCATGGAGCTTGTTCACTAGACTTACTGTGAGTACTTGTAAAAAGTTTTTATAAATTATGAGGTTGAGGTTATAGATATTTTTTTTTTTGAAGTTTAACTTCTTTAGCGACGTATCTGTTTAAAAAAAGAAAAAAATTGAGGGAAAATAAAATTGTCCCCGAAAGGGGAAGGTAGTTTATTCAGAGTATTCCGACAGCCTTAAGTGTTACGTGTTCCATAGTTTTATGGCATATGGAATCATTCTTTGGGGCAACTCCCCACACGCATATAAGATATTTACGCTCCAAAAGAAAGTTGTAAGAATAATAAATAAGGCCAAATACAATGAACACTGTTCTCCGTTATTTAAAAAACATGGCATAATGTCGTTACCATCACTGTATATTTATCAAATATTGATGTATGCAAAAATTAACTTAAACCGCTTCGAAAACCATTCTGACTACCACTGCTATAATACCAGGTCAAAAAATGATATATGCCTGCCTCATAGAAGGCTAAAACTGTCCCAGACTGCCACAGATTATATGGCCAAAAAGATATACAGATTGTATCAACTCAAAGCTGTCCATAGGGCACTCTGTGTGTAAGACAGAGCACTATATACAAACGATAAGTAAGAGTGAGATAAATGATCGCTAATAGTTACCATGGTTACTGTAAATAAATAATACTTGTAAATTTTTTTACCAGTTTACAAACTAAAACAACTAAACCGTGATATTAATTCGTATTATTATTTAATTATTTGGATTTTTTCGTGAACAGTATAAATAGCCAATTTATCAATAATTTCGGTAGTAACTACAGACTGTCATTAATTGATAAAATGGCTATTTTTACTTAGAAAACAAAGACGTTTATTTAAATTTATTTTACAGTAACCACAGTAATTACTACCTATTAGCGATCATTTATCTCACTCTTACTTATCGTTTGTATATAGTGCTCTGTCTTACACACAGAGTGCCCTATGGACAGCTTTGAGTTGATACAATCTGTATAACAGGCTGCCAGAGTCAATACAGGAACTACCTATTAAAATATATAAACAAAAACTTAAAATATTCTTTAAGCAAAACTGCTTTTATAATGTAGAGGATTTTTATAACTATAGCTTTTAAACTGTTTATTCTTTGACGTTTTGTACTCACAATGTGATTCACAAATAAAGCATCTATTCTATTCTATAACCAAAAAGTCGTTATAACCGAGGTCGTTATAAACGAAATCCACTGTTTGTATTAGAATTTATGCAAAATATTATTACGCTACTAGTATAGCAGGAGTCCGTCATTCTCGGGTAAAGACGGCAGGTCCTACATAATATAATAATTAATAATTTTCGTTTTTGTCATAAGTCGCTTTATGCCAAAAACTTTTTGTTGGGCGCATCTAGCTTAGAGGATATAATTGATGCAAAAAATAAATCAGTATATTTGAATCAAACAATATTATTAAATGATAAAATACTGATTTATGTTGGATTATATTATTAGTGGCTTTAAGGTAGTTGTCGTGGTACAATATTGTCAAAACGTTATAGATTATACGCGCCACAAAAGTATACTAGCTTGTAGCTAAGTGATCCATAATTTGTACGCAAGACTGTACCCGTGGAAACGTAACCCATACGGTATTCATATGCATGTATACTTTTTATAAATTGTTGAACTTTAAACCGTTATTTCTAAATAATTAGACGGTCAAAATTTTTTTCTTATTTTTTTTAAACTCAACAAATGCATTGAAAGACTGTCAGTTTTTGGAAAGTTTCTTACAGTTAGTTCTTTTTTTATAAATAAGAAACTGGTTCAGAACTACAGAGATCGTATACAATCAGTGTTAATTATCCAATTTTTAATTGAATTTATATCAGATTATATATGGTCGATCGATTTCAAATTTTCAGGGTAATTGTATTATCATGTCCTTAATAAGTATACAAAAATTAAGAATTTTCTGACGGGGTGCCTTAACCACGACAACTACCTTAAGTGTGCGATGACCTTGAGCAAATTATAATTATTGTGAAAAAAAACTTATAATGAGCCTCACCCTCATAAGCTCAATAAATAGTTTAACTTCTTTAGTTTTTAGTATTATTCCCAAGTTTAATTTTTTTTATGTGAAACTAATAAATAATATTTACACATACTTAGCAATACACTATAAACTTCTGTCCTTGTCCGTTTCATGAAATTTAAGAGACAAACTAACTTCCCCTTTACGTGGCAGTTCTACTTCCCCTCGATTTCTTACCTTTTTCAAATATATACGTCGCTAAAGAAGTTAAACTTCAAGAAGTTAAATTCATAATTAATACGTTGCCGTAGCTAGAATTGAATTTAAGGTAGGGCAACGGTGGTTGTAGGTAGGACGGAAGTAAAAAAATTGTACTTGATCTGGTGTGGTCAATCGATTTTCGTCGTAGTTGACTTGTGAGTGAGAGGGAGTGAGGTAGTACTTAATTGTCGGGACAGAGTGATAGATAGATAAGAGCAAAATATTCATTTATTCAAGTTTATATTATGTCTCCAAAGATGTTATAATATTTAATATAATAATAAGAAGTTCTTCCTTAAAACAACTGAATTCTTCGATTCGACATATTATTAAAAATGCGAAGAACTTCATTCAGATCAACTGAGTTCTAACTATGGTATTTTTTAAGGTAGGGCATTGTCTCACAATGCCGCCCTAGCTACGATCGTGAATTAATATATAATTCATCTTTCAAGTTCAATTCCAGATATATGTTATAATAGAAAACAGTATCACGGGTAATTGGAATAATGAAAATAAATCAATTTAAACACTCATTGATTGCAACGTTTCGTCTTTTCTTTAATTAAGACTTTTTCAAGCTCTCAATATGCTTAAATGATAGTAAAACTATGATATAATATTCTATTTGGCATTACAATTTTTATAATCGTTTTTTTGTAATGCCAAATTGCATATTATATCATAGTTTTACTATCATTTAAGCATATTGAGAGCTTGAAAAAGTCTTAATTAAAGAAAAGACGAAACGTTGCAATCAATGAGTGTTTAAATTGATTTATTTTCATTATTCCAATTACCCGTGATACTGTTTTCTCTTAATATATAATAATCTAGATTTATTCACGATAAATTGAGATAGTAACAATACAGGATGATTTTTAAGTTGATTCTTTTTTAGCAGCGTGTAGAAGTCAAATAAACGAACAAATATTTCAAGTAACTCAAAAATAAGAGAGAAACAGCCATTCAAAATTTTATTAAATTTTGAGGTCGGTCCTGGCATTATGTTACGTCATTATGGAAATATGTTATGTCATTATCAAGCAGTTATGCCGGCGCCAGACATAGCAACAATATTTGAACACTTGTTTTAACTAGGGATGGGGATTATAAATCGATTATTCGAAATAATCACAAAAAGAATATTTTTCCCGATTTTATAGAAGAAAAAAAGTTTTATTTTAAAACTGTAGGAACGAACAGGCAAGTTGCCTGTTCGTTCCAACAGTTTTAAAAGAACAATAAAGGTTTTTTTCTTCTATAAAATCGGGAAAAATATTCTTTTTTGGACCGATTTTAGGGTAATAAATTAATAATTGTTTATATTTTTAAAAATTATTTATACAATTGAAAGAGAAAAAAAAATTACCACAAGATGATAATAACATCAATAAAATTAACAATAAGATTAAGGTATGACATAATTTTTTAAGAAATATTCTTTATAACCTATATAAAACTGTCATTGTGATATTTACTATTTTGTATTTTGTTGTTTGTTTTTAAATATAGTTGCTAAGGAAGTTGCAATTAGCAACGAAACGTTCAACTTAATCAAAGTTAATTCTTTTCATAAACTGACCAATTCCCTACGATTCCAACTTCATAAATTAATAGGTTTTCCGCACAATCAGTTTTTCGAAATAATCGGAATCGATTGGCAGGAAAATAATCGATTATTTCGAATAATCGATTTATAATCTCCATCCCTAGTTAAAACAAGTGTTCAAATGTTGTTGCTATGTCTGGCGCCCGGGTTACAGAAACTGTTCGAAGTTGTCCCCGTTTTGTTTCATATAGGCAGCAAGATACTTGATAATAACATAAGATATTTCCATAGTGACAACATAACGCCAGGATTGACTCCAAAATTAAATGAAAATTAAAAAATGTAACTGTACTTTGAATGGCTGTTTCTCTCTTATTTTTGAGTTTTGATAAAAAAGTTACTTGAAATATTTGTTCGTTTATTGATTTCTACACGCTGTTAAAAACTTAAAAATCATTCTGCATAACAACAAATTATATATTATTCAGTAAGTAGTGTACGGTGGATGTCCATGTTTCTTGTACAGTTCCTCCCAGAACGCCATTTGTTGTTTGTTGGGATTTATTTTCGAAATCAAATGTTTGCCTATGTCCAAATAATGAATATTATCGTTGTTTCCGGAATATACTGTCGGCCACGAAACAAACTCCAGTAAGGGATCTCGTACAGGAGTTGGGTGTCTAAAATCATCATATATATTAATACGCTAAAAGCCAATTCAGACTAGCCGTTCTCGGTTACGATTCACCGGTCCGGTTCGGTTTTTGATTAATCTAGGCTGCTCACACTATCCCGATTCGGTTCTACGATTATTCTCGGTGCGCATGCGCAATTTCGAAATATGACTTGACGTTTGATGTGTAGTTAAACGTCAACAAAAACAGCTGGCTAGTCACGTGACTCCAGCAAGCGTTCTCATTGACTACGGTTGCGAACGGTCCGGTTGAAATTAGAGCTGAACCTAAACGCTCGAACCGAACCGCAATCGGGAACGACTACGCTCTGATTGGTCGAGCTCCCAACCGGACCGGTGAATCGTAACCGAGAACGGCTAGTCTGAATTGGCTTTAAGGCAGCTAAGGTTAAGATGTTTGCCTCCCTTTTTCGGAAAAACCTCGCAATTACTCCACATAAATTTCGTATCATTTTATAGATTATTTGCTCTATATGCATCAACAATTAAAAATCTATTATTGCTTTTGTTTTTGCAAAATAATTAATTATAACAATTATAGATTTATTCAGTATATGCAGCAATGCTGCCATCTGAAGGTTCTAACTTTGAAACAAGGTCAACATGATTAACGGTCGGTACATTTTTTTTGTTTAATTTTTAATCAAAATTCACGTATAAATACTTTTCGTATGGCGGCGCTTCAGCTCAACGTTTTCGATACTTGCACCTCTATATGACAGTTTTAGAAAAATATTTTCTTGAACCGTCACTGAGCTTCGTAATGCAATACAACAAAAAGAAGAAAGTTATAAAGAGTGTGAGAAATTAGAAACGAATTTTAGTGCGAATATTCGCACGGATACCGCTAGTAATTATTATTATTTAGGATGTCACAGTTCCCTATATTTACGCCTGTCGCGCAAAAACATACCCGGTTTTGGCAAAGTTTGTCCACATTTTAACCATCCGCTCTCTGATCAATAAAGCTTCTTCATTATCGGTTTTTGCCTCACCGTCCCACAAATAGCCAAGCTCATCGCCATGACCAACACCTAAAAAAACAAAACAAAAACAGTAGTTATTGAATCGAGAAACAATTTTTAATTACTAAGATTTTGTTTAACAGCGATAAAAAGTCCATAATTGTATTGAGTGAGAGGAATCTTTTGTACCCTGGTCAGGACAATAGAACAAAGTTATCAAATTATTGTATTGTCATCGGTTCTTAAGGTAGTTGTCGTGGTACAATATTGTCAAAAAGTTATAGATTATACGCGCCACAAAAGTATACTAGCTTGTAGCTAAGTGATCCATAATTTGTACGCAATACTGTACCCGTGGAAACGTAACCCATACAGATGTATACTTTTCTATAAATTGTTGAACTTTAAACCGTTATTTATAAATAATTGGACGGTCAAAAATGTTTTCTTATTTTTTTTAAACTCATAACAAATGCATTGAAAGACTCAGTTTTTGGAAGGTTTCTGACAGTTAGTTCTTTTTTTATAAATAAGAAACTGGTACAGAACTACAGAGATCGTATACAGTCAATGTTAATTATCCAATTTTTAATTGAATTTATCTCGGATTATATACGGTCGATCGACTTCAAATTTTCAGGGTAATTGTATTATCATATCCTTAATAAGTATACAAAAATTAAGAATTTTCTGACGGTGTGCCTTAACCACGACAACTACCTTAATACGTGTTCAAATTTGTTAATTAATTAATTCGGTGAAAATTACGTTGAAAGGTTCCGTCATATTGATACATACATACATACGGGTGGTGCTAATAAAAGCTTGTTAAAAAGAAGTGTTTTTTCGTCAGCACGGATAAAGCGAAATATCATACCTGTAACATTGATGTGCAAACCGGGTTCTAAGACTCCAAGCAGACCATCATACGAGAAGCAGTACAAATACGTTTGCGGATAAAATTGGGCTTGAATTTTTACGGTCTGTCGAATTGGATTTATAAAATCTTCATCGGTTATTAGCTGCAAGATAAGTTTTTTTTTTCATGACCTATGTAAAATCAGTGGCTTAATTATATCGTTTGAGGTCCGTGGCAAATTTATCGGATGGGGCCCTCCCTCAATGTAAAGAAGCTTAATATATATATCTTTTTCTTACAACTGCGTTCAAATCTTGATACATTTTTTTGTTTAATTTGTGTATGTACTTTAGTTGGTAACTTAAATTAATTGAATACAAAACTAATAAATTTCACTAAATGTTGTAATAATCAATGCTAGGATCATCACGACCCTCTCGGTCCGGGGGCCCGTGGCATTCTTCCCGTTCTGCGACCCTATTGTTACGCCACTGGGTATAATTATTCAGTAATATAATATAATCATCGCACCTGAAAAGTCTCAAAGAATGGTACAGTTTGTTTATTTTTACGTTTTGTTAATTAATAAAAAAAACCGAGCTGGGTAGATAATGGTGACAGCACTAGACTCGCATTCGGGAGGTACCGGGTTCGAATCCCGGCAAAGGCAGATGTAGCTGGGACTTTTTCCTACTGCCTCTCGCCGAAAAACGATAATTCCTGTACCGTTGATTGACGTTTTCCATGGTTTCCCTCAATTAATTTCAGATAAATATCGAGATGGTTCCTTATTTGAGGTCATGGCCGATTACCTATCAAACTCCCAGTTCAAAAATTACCTATCCTATCCTAATTTCCTATAATTCCTTCATTTGCCCATTGCTATTAGCTAAGTTGAAGTTTTAGAACTGTAGAAAATAACGGGATGTAGTAAAATGGAAAATAGTAATGGTGCGAATGGCGTCTGTTATGACATAAAAGTCGTTAAACGGACGTTAAACGCATTATTTTATTATTATTAATAATTGATAAAAAATAATAATAATAACGCTACTATCATGATTAATTAAGGCAATATTTGAGATAATTTATATTCCGCATTTTTTCAAAAGGGTTTCGAAGTTTTTGACAGTTTTAAAAAAAATACTCACATCTACAGTGTTTTCGGCGAGACTTGTGCTCGTATTTGGAAAGTAGTAATTTATAATTGATTCGGCTACTTCATTCATTTCGTCTGAATCTTTCGGAATATTTAAATCTTTCGGAACGAAAAATTCCGGGTTAGCCAAAAACGGTTTTATGAGAAAATCATATCTAAATACTGCAAAAAAAATTATATATGTAGTTAAATTACATTCCTAAATAATAAAAAAGATTCCGACTTTTCGGACATTAAATTTAAACTGTAATCATTGAAGCATTTCTTTGTTTTCTTCTTTGCATTATTTTGTATAAAAAATCATTTCTTTGGATTTTCTATAATCTAATATTCGAACAGATGATAAAAATATGCACAAATGTAAAAATTATTAGTATTAAAGTACAATCAATTTTTGTTGGCTGTAATATTAAAAAAAAAAAACTTAAGCATATTGTATTATTAAAACCTTCTGACGTTAACATTTCGCTCTAATGAAATCCTATAAACGGTTTTCAAACAGAATTTTTTTACCTGTCAATTTATTTATTTGGTTCAAGGTTACCTATCGTTTTTTCGAAGTAGCATCCTTAAATTTTTCGGTTATGTAGTAATTATGTACAGTAAGACCCCGCTTAATGCGGGAGGTACGTCCCAATAAGTTCCTGCGCTATACGAAACAGCGCTAAACGACGGCATGAAACAGAACGCGAGAATAAGAAAATTTGTTAGTTTTTTTGTAGCATTTATTGTTAAATACTTATTTATCACATTAATTATAGATATATTAATTGCTAATATCGACTTTTGTTCATAAAACATTTATGAAAATCAAATAAAAGTTCGAGTAAGAAGTTATGTTTGTGATGAGGAAGGTTCCTCATTTGACATATTTTGTTTCCTGTGAAGACGTCATCTAATGTCGTTTGCCTTTTTCTGTTTCGTTCAGCAAGCTGTTGTCGATAGCAAGATGTTGCAGCAATGACACTTCGTCTTGCCTTTGAACTTTTATCAACATTTGAATCGTTTTGTATAAACTGATCCATAATTTACGTTATAGCCGGTAAACTTTTTCTTAGAAATCGCGTAATACAGAAACAGCGTTAAGCGAGGTCTTACTGTAATTATATACTCTCGTTAAGGGATCCTTATTTCTTGTTTGACTCCTTTCAAATACTACAACTTTGTGCTCACCTGCTAATATGAAAATGCCTTCCCTTGAATTATATCCGGCAAGAAAAGGTACCCGATGGAACCTTCCGCTTGCCAGCATCTGATGAGCTCCTTCCGGCACCACGGAACCCGCTTCGTCGTTTTCTATGCACGGGGTATAAGGAATACCGTCCAGCGGATTAAATCTAACCTGAAATAAATCGGTTTGGGTCTTTAAGGTAGTTGTCGTGGTACAATATTGTCAAAAAGTTATAGATTGTACGCGCCACAAAAGTATACTAGCTTATAGCTAAGTGATCCATAATTTGTACGCAAGACTGTGCCCGTGGAAACGTAACCCATACAGTATTCATATGCATGGATACTTTTCTATAAATTGTTGAACTTTAAACCGTTATTTATAAATAATTAGACGGTCAAAAAATTTTTCTTATTTTTTTTAAACTCATAACAAATGCATTGAAAGACTGTCAGTTTTTGGAAAGTTTCTGACAGTTAGTTATTTTTTTTATAAATAAGAAACTGGTTCAGAACTACAGAGATCGTATACAGTCAATGTTAATTATCCAATTTTTAATTGAATTTATCTCGGATTATATCCGGTCGATCGAATTCAAATTTTCAGGGTAATTGTATTATCATGTCCTTATAAGTCTACAAAAATTAAGAATTTTCTGACGGTGTGCCTTAACCACGACAACTACCTTAATCACGGGTCTATTTTTATCTAAGGGGCCCTCCATAAATTACGTCAAACGAATTTTGACGATTTTTTGACTCCCCCCTCGTCCTCGTCAAAGGTAGTCACATTTCAGGGACCCCCAGAGCAAATGAACTTCCAAAATTTTTAAATTCTTTAGCGGCGTATCTGTTTGAAAGAAGTAAAAATCGAGGGGTAGTAGAATTATCCCCGTAAGGGGAAGCTTGTTTGTCTCCTAAATTACATGAAACTGACAAAGATAGAATTTTATAGCGTGTTGCTAAGTATGTGTAAATATTATAAATTAGTTTGACATAACAAAAAATTAAATTTGGGAACAATATTAAAAACTGAAGAAGTTAAACTTCTTATGTGAGCTTATGAGGGTGAGGCTCATTATATTTCTAGAAAATTAACAAAAAAAACTACTTAACGAACGATAAATGATAGAGACTAAAGATTTTGTGTTTTAATACGTTAGATTGTGACATGTGACGTCACAAGGCCACGGCCCCTTGTCACACTTCGTGGGCCCCCTCCACCCCTCTTAACGTGCGACGTAATTTATGGAGGATCCCTAAAGCTTATAAAAAAAATCTAGCAACCTTTAATATCGACAGATACGACTGCGTCAAAAGTTTAACGGCATTGACGTTTCTTAATTTGTCGATCAGTTCCTGACTGTTGTTTGTATGAATGCCCAGCAAGCTGCCAGTTTCGAACGCTATTTCTCGCGGATTCCTCGTCAGGGACCATCGAACTAAAGCTGTGCCACTTTCTGCTATCGCTCCGTGAAACAGACCTGCCGGAATATAATCGCAATATAATTAAAATTAGATTAGGAAAAATCAGGTCTTGAAATAAATCAAGTAAAAAGAATCAGGTGAAAAGATCAATCTGTACATTTCAATACATAATAATAGAATAGAATAGAATATCTTTATTCACAGAGCTAATGTTACAATGTTACAAGTAGATGTGATTGTCAATTAAAATTACAAATAAAAGAATTACATTAAAATCAGCGATAAGTAAAATTTTACAGTGCATATTTAATTACCAAGTGGTTGTTGATTGCCCGAAGTCTTTGTACGAATATAGTGGTTCGTTTGATAATTTTCGCCTTATTTCTTTTGAATAAAGGTTAATTGGCAAGTTTCTAACACTAATGGGAAGTTGATTATATAACTGAAGTGCTAAATAATTTGGACCATTTGTCAACTTGTTGCGATTAAAAAAAGGCACACGAATATTAGTATAACGAATAAATGTATTGAAACGTACGGATTGGTCTTTTCACCTGATTCTTTTTACTTGATTAAAATTAGAGTTTAAAAAAACGTCTATGGAAAAGCAATATCATTTCATCTTTTACTTGGAACCAAGGTCACGAATCCGTCGGTAGCTACGTAAAAGCCACCGCCTCCGAGTTATTAACTTATTATTAACTTATTCTTGTTATTTATTTATTTATACCCTAATAAAATTAGAGTTTAAAAAAACTAAAATAACACACTTTTATGAACTAAAAAATGCAAAATAATTTGACAACAAAATAAGCTTTACTGTGAAAAGCCTGGGGTGCTATCTACTTAAATTTTCATAATAGCTCTACGTTTACAATTAATTAGTAAATGAAATATTTATTACCCATATTAAGTACTCCAACGCTTTTTACAGTAAAGCTAATTTTATTGGCAATTTATTTAGCATTTTTTAGTTCATAAAAGCGTGTCGTTTTAGTTTTTTTAAACTCTAATTTTAATTATAAAACTAAAAAACAATATTGCATGGGGTAGGCAACTCAACGTACGTTACTGTACAGCGCGTTAGCTTGCTTGCTGTAACGTTTCAAATCTTTTTATCCTGAAGGCCCTGGTCAGGATAATGCGACAAACTTATTAAATTATTGTATTGTCATCGGTCCTTGATAAGTGTGCAAAGTTTCAGTTTAATCTGACGTTTTGAAAGACGTGAATTTCACGTTCAAAGATTCCAATACAAACAAACAAACATACAGGTGAAGCTAATAAAAGCGTGTTAATAAATATGTAGTGGCTTCCGACCGGCGATTTTCTCATAGAATCGCTTGGTTAATTGATTTATTACATTTATCTTAAAAACGAACCTTCGGTAAGAGGCGACAAAAGTAAATAATGAACCGAAGCCGCGCCTGCACTTTCTCCGAATATGGTGATTCGTTTCGGATCGCCACCGAACTTTTCAACGTTTTCATTCACCCATTTCAAAGCTTGAATTTGATCTCGTAGGCCGTTATTTGCTGGTATAGAGTCATCGGAAGTACTTAGAAATCCTAAAAGATTAGTATATAGTTTTTCATTATAATATTAAAGAAAATTCACAACAAAAAATCGCAGGCACGCGGGCGAAAAAAGAAATGCTTATTATAATCAACTCATTTTTATATGAGTCTACGTTCCTGCGATTTTTTGTTATGAATTTGTATAAATCATAGATGCTAATATTAATTTGGATTATTAAAGAAAATTCTCTACTGTTGCGTCCATTTCAATGTTAATTGTGAGTTTTAGCAGGAAATTGGAACAGGCAAAAACATCAAAATATCGATTATTACTTCTGCAACGTTTCGGCCTTTATTAGGTCTTCAGGCATCGTAATATCAAGATAATGTTCATTAGTTATCTTGATATTACGATGTCTGAAGAAGACCTAATAAAGGCCGAAACGTTGCAGAAGTAATAATCGATATTTTGATGTTTTTGCCTGTTCCAATTTCCTGCTAAAACTCACAATTAAAGAAAATATTAAAGGTGTCAATTTTAAAAATCGTGCGGGACTTAGCAGTGGTTGTACCTCAGTGTTTTCCGTAGGACTGCGTCTTTTGAAAGATCTTTTTATTTTTTATTTGAATACTAAAATGAACTAACAAACGCTGATTAAATTTTTTAAATAATTAATAACTGAACGAGATTTCTCTGAATTTTAAGGGATGTATCTCAAACATCGCTATATCTTAATTTTTTACGTTATGACGATTATAACAAGCGTTAAGCGTAAGTCAAAGTGAGTGGTGTATACCCAGCGCCGGCCTTGATTAGGGGGTAGATTGTCTTTCAGCGCCCTTTGGTCGACGCTTTCACTTGACATAAAATTGTACTTTGGTTTTATGTGAAATAAATAATAAGTCCCAAATTTTCAAAAATCAACTTTCTTTGCAAACATGAAATCAAATTGGTTGGCCTACCGAACACTCCTAATCTGTAATTAAAAGTAATTACGACGACGTCGTTCTCGATAAAATAGTCCGGCCCATAAACATCAGAATTTCCAGAGCCGCCAATGAAATCTCCTCCGTGAATCCAAACCATGACCGGTTTTAAGTCATGATGATTTTTTGACGGCAGCTAAAAAATAAAATTATCTTTCTGTAGGAACGTTGTTTTTAAATATCTTTAAGTAAAAACTGAATCTAATAAAAAAATATTATTTTTTAACGTATTCTAAGAATAATTTGCTTTTTTTTGTACACGTGATTTTGGGATCAAGTTTATTTTATTTAGCAAGGCAGGCTAAAATAATTCGTATTTTTAATCGAGATTATTTTCATTTGTCATCTTGAAAGCAAACGAGCCGATGATTTTTATTATTTTTTTTTTAAGAATTCAAGGCAGAGTGTTAAACTATTCCGTAACAAAAAAATATTAATTCCATTTTAGGCGCGAATGGTCCTTCTTTGGAATATTAGAATTATGAATAATTCTAGAAATATGAATCAAAAGCCAAAAATTAAGTTGCACATCCAGATATAATCCTAGCGGTTAACGACCTTAACCCTTGACTGCTCAAGGGAGTATTTTATATATCCCAGCCTTCTTTTTTCTCCTATAAATTTTTAAGTTTTTATTAATGTGATATATTCTTTTGGGTAATCTTCAACAACATAGTAAGAAATAGTTGTAACGACTCCTTTTGTTAAATTTGTTTTAAGGCTGTCGGAACGCTCCGAATTTTGTTTGTGCTGAGACCCAGCGGTAAGGGGCGAGGTAGGTAAAAGACATATTGTGGGTGTGGCCTTCTTTAGCTCTGTCTCGCTCAAATCATCCGCACGTTTCAATTTTTGACTGGTGCCAACTACAAGGCTAAAAAATTTTATTGCAAGGGTGCTGCTGTCAACTGATTACTCTAATTTTTTGAAATATTTTGAAGATTTAAAAAACTTTTCCGAAAAAGGAAGAGTCACTTTAGGTTTGTGATGGAACAGTTTTGTGAAATAAGTACGAATAAGGTCATAGTGTGACATTGAATACGTGTGTTTTTTTAGCACAATTAATGCCAAATTTTTTCTAGTAAATCGTACATAAATTACAAAAGTAGTCCATTAGAGACCTACATTTGTCCTTTATCTTCCTTATAGAGATAGAATTTTTGCAGAATGTTAACGAATAAGTCTACAATCAGTTGACAGCCGAAGCTCTATTTTTGGCTTAAATTCAAAGCGTTCCGACAGCCTTAAGTGAATATTATATTTAAAAATTTATGAGTAGGGAATTTCAATCTTCTACCCGTGTGGTGTATACTATTTTTCTTTATACCCGGTCGAAAGTGCGTTTATTATCAACATTTTTAATTTTTATCGTAAAAAATACAACCACGTTCCGGCAAGCACCTTGTTATGCGGGCAAGCTTAATTTTTGTTCCTTATTTCAGCGTTTTTTTTTTTGGATATTCACAATACATTGGATTTTTTCTGTCTTTCTCTAGTTTATTTACCGGGTATAAAGAACAAATTATAATGAGCCTCACCCTTATAAGCTCACTTAAGAAGTTTAACTTCTTTAGTTTTTTATATTATTCCCAAGTTTAATTTTTTGTTGTGTCGAACTAATTAATAATATTTACACATACTTAGCAACACACTATAAACTTCTGTTCTTGTCAGTTTCATGTAATTTACGAAAAAAACTAACTTCCCCTTTCGGAGCCAATTCTACTTCCCCTTGATTTTTTTTTCAAACAGATACGTCGCTAAAGAAGTTAAACTAAAAAAAGTCTTTCGGTCCGCTGTTATAGATGGCGTGCGAGTAATTCCAGCAGAGCATAAATATTAGGCTTTCTGTCTTAAAATCGAAGCCGAAAGGACGTACTTTTTGTCATAGCATTGATTGTCTTATCTGTTACGCCATGACAATGACACTGCGCAATCGTTTGTCAAGGTGACGTTTTTCATTCACTAATTCCATTTTCCAACTAATTGTTTATCGTCTAACTAAAGTACATAATATTTTTGCATAGTACGCGAACAATAATAGTTTTTTTATTTACTTTCGTCTTATTATTATACTGTTTGAGCTTAACGGGTCCATAAAATTTAATAATATGTGCAGAGATAAAGCATTGTTGAGTTTAATTGAGAAAAATGCTTTTTCGTTATACCCAGTCGAAAGTATGTACTTTTGGCTGAGATTTTAAGACAGAAAGCCTAACATTTATGCTCTGCCGGAATTACTCGCACGCCATCTATAACAGAGGGCCGAAAGAAAGTAACAGCGAGACGAAAGAAAGTAACAGCGAGACGAAAGAGTTTTCTCCGTGAGACTGTCGTAATGCCGTCAGCCAGTAGTAGCTAACAGCTGTTATTGCATATAACCTCAATATTATTCACTTGAAAGTTATTAGTCTATTTATATAATGGTAAAAGTTCGTACTTTCGACCGGATATAAAGAAAAATAGTATACACCATATGGGCAGAAAGTTCGCCTCAGGTATCATGTCGCGCAGTGCAGCGCTTTCAGCTTTCTGCCCTTGTGTTGTAATATACTATTAGCTCGCGGATCGAGTGCTGAATCTGTGTCTTGGTTTACATTTTGACTCGTCGTTTGTCCTGATTTTGTCGCACTGCATGTGTTATGCCAACCTAATAATGGTTTTTCAGACCATTATTATCAGTCGTTATAATTATATATAAAAAGTGGGGCCTGTATTTATGTACGCGCGGCAGAAGTTATACTTCTTTGTAACAGAGAAATGAGACGTGTCATCTATGAATACAAAATAAAACTATGCCAGCTTTATCGACGATTTCAGCCTTGCCGATTAACATTCATATTAAATTAACAACTAACTTCATGGTGTCTCATGCGTGTGCAACTTCCGTAACAGAGAAAACTAACTTCATAGTGTCTCATGTTCGTTGCATGCTGCCTGCGCAACTTCCGTAATTGAGAAAATTTTACCCTCAATGCGCCAAAAGAAGTATAGTTTCAAAAAAGTTTTAACTTACTTTCGGCGTGTACACATTTAAATATAAACAGTCTTCTTTTCCTTTTGGGAAAGGCAGTCCGGGCTGCAAGCACATTGGACCTTCGTTTAACGCAAATCTGACCCCAAACCATTTTCTTGCGGGTTGTGGTTCCTGTAAATACGAAACTTAAATTGTCAAAAAATATCATTATCTATCTCGCACATGAAGGTTCCGTACCACCGTACAATATTTATTAACTTTATTAGTGTATTTGCCATATGGCAACATACACTATTGGCGTCGGTCGGATGGCGGGACCTAGGGGTCGGACCAAAATTTCTCGACGTTTCATAGCCTCCTAAACACTAAATAGGTATATACATACATATATTATATGTGTGTGAGCATGATAACTCTCGAAGGTTTTATTCGATTTGAACTAAATTTGGGCCACACGCTGAAATCCATCACCGCACGAAGCCTATTTAAAATGGGCCTAATCGGATCATTTTAAGGGTTGTATTTAGGGGTTGAAAATTGTTTTGGGCCCCAAAAACACTGAAAATATTCTCGAAATGGATTCAAAATTGAAATTTAACCTTGTAGTATCAATCAAAAGGTGATCCTAAAATTTTAACAAAATCAGCCCGACAAGACCAGACTTATAAATTTTATGAAAACGTTTGCGGTTACTTACTGAAGACTGTAGGTATATAATTTTGTGCAGATCATGAATTGATAAAACAGGGACGAAATATTGAAATTAAGAAAAAAATATTATTTTAAGGGGTGTATTAAGGGTTCCAATTTTTTGTTTTCTCCAAAAAACAAATAAATTGGTATAATAAAGCCACACTGCCTGTATTATCAAATACACTAGGTATATTGTCGGCAGGGTTTTGGCACTGCGACCCGGGTTTTTTTATTTTTATTACCCTTTAGGTTTTGATTCTCTTGCGAAGGTCAAAATATGCGGCATAAATGGCCGTATCTTTTGATTGTGTTAACTTAGAAGTTTGATTTTTTTACAGCTCCAAGGGATTACAGACCTAAGTATTTGATATTAATTTCAACTTGATACCTCCACGCGTTCCTGAGAAAAAGGATCTTGACAGACAGACGGACGGACAGATAGACGGACAACGAAGTGATCCTTTATGGGTTCCTTTTTCCTTTTGAGGTACGGAACCCTAAAAATAAAATTAATAAATGCAATTTATATTAAAATCCATACCCTAAAACGTAATTTGTTTACTGGAGGCAAAGCGTACGGAATTCCTTGGAACGAATAAAACAATACATTTTTACTGCTTGTAAACTGAACCGCTCCTTGAAGTCGTCCTTGATTTATTCTGATTAGAGGTGGCGTTACTTCAATTACCTGGAAAAAATTTAATATTGTATGTCGCAGCGTTTTTATCAAAAATAAGGTTTGTGTGGGAGATTTTTCAATTCGTTATTGTTTTCTATGATTTTTAGGGCCCTCAAATGCTATAAAAAAAACTTGGAACGTGTCGCGGGACACGCGTTTGGAACGAAGTCCCTTTCGTATAAGACGTTTTTCGTAACGCGTTTTATATAATCTAAAAACACCCGGTATAATCTAAAAACATCCGGTATAATCTAAAAGCATCCGGTGTAATCTCAAAACACCCGGTATAATCTAAAAGCACCCGGTATAATCTAAAACACCCGGTATAATCTGAAAACACCCGGTATAATCTAAAAACACCCGGTATAATCTAAAAACACCCGATATAATGTCAAAACACCCGGTATAATCTAAAAACACCCGGTATAATCTAAAAACACCCGGTATAATCTAAAAACACCCGGTATAATCTAAAAACACCCGGTATAATCTAAAAACACCCGGTATAATCTAAAAACATCCGGTATAATCTAAAAGCATCCGGTGTAATCTCAAAACACCCGGTATAATCTAAAAGCACCCGGTATAATCTAAAACACCCGGTATAATCTGAAAACACCCGGTATAATCTAAAAACACCCGGTATAATCTAAAAACACCCGGTATAATCTAAAAACACCCGGTATAATCTAAAAACACCCGGTATAATCTAAAAACACCCGGTATAATCTAAAAACACCCGGTATCACCGTATACCAGTTATACATTATACGTCTTACGGTTTTTCGTGACATGAATTGTCTTACGGTTTTTCGTGACATGAATTGTCTTACGGTTTTTCGTGACATGTTACATTTTTTCTTGGCTAGGTCCCCTCGCTAACCCGCGATAAGGAACTTCGTTCCAAAACATTTTCAGACATCGCGACGACTAGTGTTGAATATCAATATGAATCTCCATTACAAAGCGCTCTAGCGCGCTCCGGCCTAACCGTAGAGAATAATGTGAGAGGAAAACGTTGGAGAGGGGAACTTGACGTCGCGTTCATATGACCATTTTTTGTCGCGGCCGCTCTCTTAACTATAATAACCGTTAAAATACTCCTGGACTTTTTTAGCTGATGTAATCGCAATTTTTTAACGTTTAGGTATTGTATATTTGTGATTCATACCGAAATCACCGACCTTCATTCATAATTAAACAATAATCTATGTGCATTTATGCGAGACACATTAGATATAAATTGTGTTATAAAAATATATGAAATAGTAACGAGACATATTGTTTGCAAAACTTCTTGGCTCCGGGACTTGTACGCCGTGGTCCATTGGTATTTCTACCTGACGTTTCGTATACAACTGCGGTAGACATTATCAAAGGCGTACAAGCCCGGAAACCAAGAAGTTTTGCAACAACGCCAGCCGTGAAAGCCTACACAATTGGATAATATTGTTTGATTTTTTTGCGTATTTCTCGTATTTTTTGGGTATTTTGCGTGACATCTTTACGGGAATACGTTCAGTCAGAATTTTTGTCTGTCTGTGTCACTCAAGATCAACTGAATCAGTTTTAAAGAAACTTGTAACTGGCGTCTAAATTCAAAAAATAGGGTAAGAATCAATTGTTTAGGGACGAAAACTACTTTGTTTCTTTATTGTAGATTTTTAACAAATGAATAATGCCTGACTTTTCTGTAGTGTGAAAAAATCTTTGTAAGGTGTATCGTGTAAGTTTTATTTTAAATCACTAAAAAACTGTCGTCTATATAATTCAAAATGTTAACTTGTGAAAGAAGTATTAAACGTGCTGTAACTTTGTGTTTTTTAATAATTTTATCTGCTAGATATCTTTATCTGAAACAACTATCGGAAGTTAGTTACCAATAACTTTTAATTTGTGAAAATTAGATATTATAGACATGTTTCAGAGAATTTTGTTATATCTCGACGAATCTTTTATTCCTTTTGTATTATTTAAAATTATTAGTAATTTTTTTCAAGTGTCTTCATTTTTTTGCAAGTGTTAGCCACAGCGATGTTTTAGAAGTTACGTATTTTCTAATGGTTTTATGTGAGATAATTTTTTAAAAATATTTAAGTAAAATTTCTGCTTAATTTCCATGGTGATTGTTAACTTTTTATTTAAAAAAATATCGGTTTCTAATTTTGAAATATATTACGTGTTGCCAACTTTAGTCGACCAAACATAAATCTAAAGACTAAATTTTCGAAGTATTGCATTTTACTCACTAATACTTTTTCTTCGTTTCTTTTCTACTTACTTGGCTATTAGCGTTTATAATTAGCGATCCTAAAAAACTAGAAATAAAAACAGTTATAAATAATATATTATAATTAGCAAACGACATAATGCCTTGAAACTGTTCAAAAACTAAATATATTTAGACTTGATTGACTGTTTTTATTTTTATAATTGTTTTAATATTACTTCCCCACTCCTGAACCATTGTACGTGATTTATTATACCTTAATTAGTATTGTTTTGATTACAATGTTTTGTGAAAAATGTAATCTCTTTAAAGAAATACAAATAATTACACGCATTTACACTAGGCGCAAAAAAAACCCAACAGAAGCTCAACATTATTTTTCTAAAATCGCGCGTGTGTTTATTCATCCAATTTTCAATACGAAATGCAAAAAACCCGGGTCGCAGTGCCAAAACCCTGCCGACAATATAGTGTATTTGCTTATACAGGCAGTGTGGCTTTATTATTTATGGGCAAAATATATTTTTGGGTAAAATAAAAAATTTGACACCTTAATACACCCCTTAAAATAATATTTTTTTTTCTAATTGCAATATTATTATCAATCGAACCTCTATATCAAAGTATATACACCTTTCAGTAAATAATTCACTATCTGCAAACTAGTGTTTTCATAAAATTTGTAAATCCGGTCCTGTCGGGCCGATTTTATTAAAATTTTAGGGACACTTTTTAAATACTACTAAAGGGTTAAATGTCAATTTTGAAACGATTCTGAGAATTTTTTCGGTATTTTGGGGCCCAAAAACATTTTTAAACCCCTAAAAACTACCCTTAAAATGCCCCGATTACGCCCATTTTAAATAGGCTTCTTGCGGTGATGGATTTCCACACGTGGGCCAAATTTCGTTAAAATCAATTAACTCTTTCGAAAGTTATTGCCCGCACACATATATATATATATATATATATATATATATATATATATATATATATATATATATATATAATATATACGTATATAAATATATATATATATATATATATATATATATATATAATATATACGTATATAAATATATATATATATATATATATATATAAACATTTTTAAAAATGGTGCCAAAGTGTTTAGGAGGTTATGAAACGTCGAGAAATTTTGGTCCGACCCCTAGGTCCCGCCATCCGACCGACGCCAATAGTGTATGTTGCCATATGGCAAATACACTAAAAATGCGTTTAATAAATATCTAACGATCGGTACATATCATTTCTCAAAGGTGTTTTTTTATCTGTAGGAAATATCTCCCTTAATGCTGTACCAAAATTTATGTTTGATACGCCATTTTCGAGATTATTTTTCTCTCTAATGACGAAAAATAAGTTAATATCTCCAAATTAATGTTTTCATTAAAAAATCACAGTTTGAAAATTTTAAAAAAACCCGGGTCGCAGTGCCAAAACCCTGCCGACAATATAGTGTATTTGCTAATACAGGCAGTGTGGCTTTATTATGTGAACTTAAGTTGGTTTTTGGGCAAAATAAAACATTTGACTCCTTAATACACCCCTTAAAATAACATTTTTTTTCTTAATTACAATATTATTATCAATCGAACGTCTATACCAAATTATATACACACTTCAGTAAATAATTAACTATCTGCAAACTAGTGTTTTCATAAAATTTGTAAATCCGGTCCTGTTGGGCCGATTTTATTAAAATTTTTGGGACACTTTTTAATTACAACCAGAGGGGTAAATTTCATTTTTGAAACGATTCTGAGAATTTTTTCGGTATTTTGAGACCCAAAAACATTTTTCAACCCCTAAAAACTACCCCTAAAATGGCCCGATTAGGCCCATTTTAAATAGGCTTCTTGCGGTGACGGATTTCAACACGTGGGCCAAATTTAGTTGAAATCAATTAACTCTTTCGAAAGTTATTGCCCGCACACACATATATATATATATATAAACATTTTTAAAAATGGTGCCATTGTGTTTAGGGGGCTATGAAACGTCGAGAAATTTTGGTCCGACCCCTAGGTCCCGCCATCCGACCGACGCCAATAGTGTATGTTGCCATATGGCAAATACATTAATAATTTCATTACAGAAAATAACATTCAGAAAAAAACAAATGTCTTCTGGTGGCAATCTGTTTATTTCAACAGTTGTCGGTAATATTAAGGTGACGTAGAGGTGCTAAAATCTCTGAGGAGAATAGAAAAAAAAATATTTCCACCCTATTATATTATGTAACTGACACCTAACGGTGTGAAGTATTCAGACGGGTCCGCTAATTATTGTAATTTTCGATTTGAAGTCTAATTTTCTGGCAGTGAACAAATTCGCATTTTTTAGCTGAAAAAAGAGGGGTACTAAATAAAAAAATGTTTTTAAAGAAACAGTTTTGATTTATTTACTATATTTTCTACAAAAACGGTGGTTTTGGCAGCATTTATAATTCAGTCCACTTATGACTAGAACATATTAAGTCGTTTAATGAATTGAGCTTGATATTTTACATTAATAATAATGTTTAAGACTCACAAAGTTTCAATAAAATTTCTCAACAAGTAAAAACATAAAATACTGAACAAATATAGACCAACAGCCAATGAAACTATTTTGTAAGCAATTTTATAAAAGTTGAAACTTTAAAGAATCCTAGAATGGTATGGCTCTTGGACTAATAGTCCTTTTTGAGTTTTCCGCTAATACATTAAATTATTATTGTCATAGTTTTTATTAACAAATTGTCACTCCTATTAAAAAAATTATGAAAAACTTAAAACACACAAAAATCAAAGAAAATACAGAACAGAATACACAATCGAGGCCCCCAATACGAATATTCCACCCATTTGCCGTCTGTCTGGTTGGGGGTAAATGCCGGGTCAGAAATTTAAGCGTTCGTGGACAATTACATTTCGTCCTATCCTGCCATCCGGAAAATCAGTATGATGGATGGTCAGTTTTCTTTTGTACCTGAAAAGATAAATCATGAATACATGATCCATTCCCCATATTTTTTTAACTTTAATTTTCAGTAATTGTAATTAGTAACTCAATAAAACTTTTTGCAGAATTAAGAAATAATGGAAAACATTCATTTTTATAAAACTTCTTGGCTTCCGGACTTGTACGCCGTGGTCCATTCGTATTTCTACCTGACGTTTCGTCTACACCTGCGGCAGACATTATCAAAGGCGATTTGGTAGCGGGCGAAGTGTCCTTCTAGGCTGCTCACAGGTAAGTGTGTCGACGACTGCTGCTCCTTCTTCTGTTATGCATTGTCGGTTGGTGTTCCCTACTCGGTCGTAGTTCGCTCTTGAGTCCAACGACCAATCAGAGAAGAGCGAACTGCGACCGAGTAGAGAACACAAACCCACTTTGCATAAAAGAAGAAGAGGCAGCAGTCGACGACACACTTACCTGTGAGCAGCCTAGAAGGACACTTTGGCCGCTACCACATCGCCTTTGATAATGTCTACCGCAGTTGTAGACGAAACGACAGGTACATATACAAATGGACCACGCCCTACAAGCCCGGGAGCCAAGAAGTTTTACAACAACGCTGGTCGTGAAAGCCTACACACTGGGATTCATTTTTATAGTTTGTGAAATATTGTTCTTTTTTTTACCTCATCAGGAAACTTTTAATATCGGGAACAATCACATCAAAAGTTATTATATGCGAAGGCGTTGTACTGTTTGGAGAATATTCCTTGTAAAGCCACTCCGAAGGCTTCTCAAAGAAAACATCTGCTTCGTCTTTGTAATTTATATTATTAGTAAAGTCCGGTTCGCACGTCAAAAATCTTGCAGGTACATTGACATGTATGTGACTGAAGAAGAGAGGCATTTTGAAATTTTAGTACTTTGAAATGCAGTAGGTATTTAAGGAGTTGAAAAATAAAAACGCCAGATTTCTTAACTCTTTAACGACTACGGAGACACATTTGTCCCAAACAAAAAATGTAAAAGAAGTGAATAACTAAGAAACTAGTGGGTGTCATTTTACATTTATTTCCTGAACGTATCCTTTCATTTTTTATATATGGCAACACTGCATCTGAACCGTCATTCTTTGATTATGATCACTGGAAATTGGATCATCCTAAATTGTAAAAAAATGGTTACTTTCGCTCCTAAAATCTTATGGTCCTGAAAGGGTTAAACGACTCACAAACTTGGGTGTTTGCAAAATTATATTTTTGAAAACTTCAAAAAATACATTTGAGGCACGTTGAAATTTAAACGGAATAATATTGGTAACTAAAAATAGATATATTCAAAAAAACAGGTCGTTTTGGTGGGACATTCTACCTGCCAGGTGATTAAAAATTTGAGGGTCGGTTAAGCCCCGCTACCCTTCAGCCAGGTCTGTGTTTTTAGTGTATTTGCCATATGGCAACATAAACTATTGGCGTTGGTCGGATGGCGGGACCTAGGTGTTGGACCAAAATTTCTCGCCGTTTCATAACCTCCTAAACACTTTGGCACCATTTTTAAAAATGTTTATATATACATATATGTATATATATATATATATATGTGTACGGGCAATAACTTTCGAAAGAGTTAATTGATTTTAACGAAATTTGGCCCACGTGTTGAAATCCATCACCGCAAGAAGCCTATTTAAAATGGGCGTAATCGGGCTATTTTAAGGGTAGTTTATAGGGGTTGAAAAACGTTTTTGGGCCTCAAAATACCGAAAAAATTCTCCGAATCGTTTCAAAATTGACATTTAACCTTCCAGTAGTAATTAAAAAATGTCTCTAAAATTTTAAAAAAATCGGCCCGACAGGACCGGACTTAAAAATTTTATGAAAACACATTATTTACGGAAAGTTGTATATAATTTGGTATAGAGCTTCGATTGATAATAATATTGCAATTAAGAAAAAATATGTTATTTTAAGGGGTGTATTAAGGGGGTAAATTTTTTATTTTGGCCAAAAAAAAAACTTAATTTCACATAATAAAACTATAAAACCACATGGCCCTATACAAGCAAATACACTATATTGTCGGCAGGGTTTTGGCACTGCGACCCGGGTTTTTGTATTCTGATATTACTAAAGAAGTGTTGTACAAATTTTCACAGTGCCTCAAATACCTACCCAAAAATGTCTAACAGCTCTCTGTCTATAAAAAAAAACTACTTAAAGATAAATATTTATTGCAATGTACTGAAAACGAAAAAACAATTTTTTAGTATTGATGGTGAACTGCTTTGTTACTCTGTATCGTTTAGTTCGATTGATTAATTGTTTAAGTAGGATTTACGTAAAGTTTCTACTATTAGTAATTCAAGGTTAATGATTAGACTGTTACTTCAACTTCATAAATTATCTCTGTAATGAAGCTCAACCATGGGAACTTAATTATATCCGTTTTTTATCTCGTTGTACTTTATGAATAAGATGTATGACATCCTCTCTTTTTTTGTAAAATAAGATTTTATGTTGCCTGAAGATGATGGCCAAGCCATTGAAACATGTAGCAAGTGTGTTGTTTTAGATTCAATAAATAGATCTTGCCTAGTAAGATTAAAAAATAATATAAAAATGATTTGTCGGGAAAAAGGACTTTTTAAGTAAACACTTATTTGTTATTTATAGCGACGTTCCGTCCCTTGCTTGGGACTTTTTCAAGCTTTATAACTATTAAATGTTTTGATCAAGTAGATATAAAAGTTAAAATACACATGTAAATATAAATTTTAGTTAAACAATTGTTCATTAAAAAGTTTGTAATAATTCCGTTTTTAAAAAATATTTTTACGGTTGATATTCAAATAGTTGTTTAACTAAAATTTATATTTACATGTGTATTTTAACTTTTATATCTACTTGATCTAAACACTTAATAGGTGTGTATAATTAATATCTGATATTTTATATTTCAATTGTAAATTTATAAATTGTATTTTAATAATTCAATTACAGTTATAAAGCTTGAAAAAGTCCCAAGCAAGGGACGAAACGTCGCTATAAATAACAAATAAGTGTTTACTTAAAAAGTCCTTTTTCCCGACAAATCATTTTTATATTAATTACCAAGGACAAAAAAGAAAAAAAGTCAATTAAAAAATAATATTTTTTAGTAGTTTAGGTTCATATTTAAAAAAGGGTGGGTCGTGACTTATGAACTATCCTTGAGTTATAACTTACGCTTTTATAACGATGAACCTGATTAATTCTTAAAAATTACTTTAGCGCATTTGTTTAAAAGTTTAAAATCCAATTTTACAAGTCACTCAAGTTTCAACTAACCTATAAAACGGTGTAGAATGACATGGCAACAGAAAGAGAAAACTAGTATCGTTGGGTCGATTTGAAGCGATTTCGTGTAAATGAGGCATTACATCCAAAGTTCCTCGCTGGTGCACGTAACCTAAATAAATCGCGGGAACAACGTTGGAAATCATTAAAAATGCCGCCACAATCCATAAATATAAACTTTCCGCTTTGTAACTCCATTTAGAGAGCGCTTCTGATCCGATGTACAGAGCCATCGGTACCAATGGTAAAATGAAGCGAAATTCCTTGTGAGTTAGGCAGCTAAAAACAAACAAAAAATTATAATGATCCTCATAAGCTCACATAATAAGCTTAACTTCTTTAGTTTTTAATATTATAATTACGGTGAAATTATTAATTTGATGTTCATATCATGTGAAAATTCTCACGTGGACAGAACGTCACATTCATACCATAGTTTTATTTACAAACTATAATCTACAGAAAAACATTTTTAATATGAAATGCCTGTAGTATATCAACATCATAACCTCACATTATGTGACGTTTCAACATATACTTGTATTTAAAAAATGTTTAATCCGAAAATTGTTCTGATATCTGAAAATAGAGAATATGATATTTAATATTTTCCTTTCTGCATTTACATGAAACATATGAGTTCCTGCCGTTTGTACGTCAAATTACAGAAACTATTTTGTTCTTTAATTGTTGGTCAGATTCAAGCCGTTCATCCTCGTCTTACTATTTTGCGAATCAAAATGAAACGCACTATAAACTTCTGTCCTTGTTAGTTCCATGTAATTTAGGGGAGAAACTAACTTCTCCTTAATTTGTTTCATTCTACTTCTCCTCGATTTCTTACTTTTTTCAAAGAGATACATCACTAAAGAAGTTAAACTTCAACAATGATCCAAATCACTGGATCGTTTATCTTTGGATGAGCGTTTGAAATTACCTGTATATAAACAATGTAAAAACAATCGACGATAACAATTGTACATGAGTCGATGGAATACTTTGATAATTTTTCGCCATTTTAATTACAGCCCACAGAAATGGAAGCAAGTGAGCGCCAAGGACCGCGGGGAAACCCAACGACACGTACCAGTGCCAAGAATTGCTACCGTAATGAGAGCCGACTCCTTGTAAAACGTTCGCTTTGAGAAATTCCCAACTCGACACCAGAAACGTTCCGTGGCACAGCGAATCTAACGCGACCGATAATGCCAACGTCAGCAACCTGAAAATATCTGTTCAATCAGTGAAAGAACTCACACACATTTTTTTAAGTCTTACATTTATTTATTTTTCTCTGACATTACGCTCAACAATTT
Organism: Venustoraphidia nigricollis; assembly: GCA_034508555.1. NCBI lineage: Eukaryota > Metazoa > Arthropoda > Insecta > Raphidioptera > Raphidiidae > Venustoraphidia > Venustoraphidia nigricollis. The sequence continues at coordinate 1,476,052 of JAVRKA010000074.1, forward strand.
CAAACAAAAACAAACAAATTTACGGATTGTACGTCGATTCTACTAAAAGTAGAAACAATTGGAGAATTTAACAGTTTGAATATTACTTTGACCTTGTCTTATAATACAGTAAGACCTCGCTTAACGCTGCTCCGCTGTTTCAGTATTATGCGGTTTCTAAAAAAAAAGTTTAGCCACTATAACGTAAATTATGAATCAGTCTATATAAAATGATTCAAATGTTGATAGAAGTTCAAAGACAAGACGAAGTGTCATTGATGCAATATCTTGCTATCGACAACAGCTTGCTGAATGAAACAGAAAACGGTAAACGATATTAGATGACTTCATCATAAAAAACAAAATATGTCAAATGAGGAACCTTCCTCATCACAAACATAACTTCTTAGTCGAACTTTTGATTTTCATAAATGTTTTATGAATAAAAATCGACATTAGCACTCAATAAATCTATAATTAATGTGATAAAAAGTATTTAACAATAAATGTTACAAAAAAAACTAACAAATTTTCTTATTCTGGGTTCTGTGTCACTTATGCCTATTATCTACGTATTAAGATGACCTCATTTAACGCTGTTTCGTATAGCACAGGAACTTATTGGAACGTATCTCCCGCGTTAAGCAAGGTCTTACTGTAGTTTGGAAACGAATTTGAAATTGGATTGTACTCGAAATTTAAAACATATTTACCCAAACGGTAGATAGCGAGTGAATATTAGCTGAAATTTATTCTTATGAAAAATTAAATGATACAGGCACAATGGAAGCCAAGGTATTATTCCGGTCGGTCGTATCACACACAGTAACGAAACTATCCAAATGAAGGTGGAACTTTCTGAAACAATTGTAAACTCTATATAGTGACGCTGAATGGACTGGGCATTTTCTGGCGTTATAGAGAGTTGTCGTTATATGGAGATAATGCATAATAATAAACTAACGACAGCCTAGCAGCTGAAATAAACACGTGCAAAGTAATCACAATAAACAAAAGAACGTATTTCTTAGAATCTTCGGTACGTATGATGCCGACAGTCGAGGTAAATATGGGCTAGACAAAAAAGCTGCAGTTCTTATCAATTTCGACAACTTAGAAAGTACCTTCAAACAGTAGGTGCTTTATAAGTTTCCGAAATTACTTGCTTTATAATATCATATGCTCGTTATTTAGAGTGGATGTGATGTTGCATAGAATGTATCATTGTATGGACAACAAGGCAAACTACCAAAAATCAAGTAATCTCGACGTTTTAGGGAGTTTGACGTTAAATCGAGAGATGTTACATGGAGTTTCCACTGTATATAAAAGGCAATGTATGTATGTAATCTATGAATTCCAAAACGGCTGGATCAATTTTAATGAAATTTTCAGACAATCTTTAGATTAGGCCAGCGGGTAATCCTGTGAAGTTTGGTAGCGATCAGATCAACAGATTTTTTTTTTGCAATTTTGATTTTTCTTTAATTTTTGAACATTCACAATTAAAAGCGATTGAATTCGCGCAAATTCAATACACGTTGAGAATTTTATGACAATGATTCTCATCTAATCATAATATTATCCACATTTTTACATAAAATGTGACAATAATATAAAGTCCGCTGGAACATATGTCTATTTTTAACAGACAATCTACAAATCCGAGCAAAGCTGAACCAGGCCATTAGTAATTAATAAATTCGATTATACTCAATCATAATAACCAGAAAGCTTGATGGATGTTACCTGAATACTTGCTATTTTTCCATGGAAATTTTGAAAGAGCGATGGTTGTTAAAGCTGTTTCGAACGTATTAATCAAAGTTCTTGAGCCGGTGTAAAACCAAAACCACGACGTCGCAATACTGAAGACAGCCCAGCGTCTATTTCCCGACCAGCGGTAAAAACAAAAATCGGAATAAGCGCTTAAAACTGCTTGCGCAATTCTTGGCACAATCACCTGGACAACAAATCGACTTTGCAATCATTTCTAATATAGGCAACGAAAATTGACCAAAATGCATTTTAAGGTAGTTCCAGCGGGGTATAATAAAGTGAAATCGTTTTTTGACAGATTTTGTTGATCTTTTTTCGTAGGCTCAAAATAACGTTTTCAAATAAATTTCAGAATTTTTGACCGTTTAGAACGAGAGATAATTAATAACAAAGTTCGCAATTTTCACATGATGACCGTGAAAATTGCGAATTTTGTTATGTCACGTTTTAAACGGTCAAAAATTCTGAAACTTTGGGATTTATTAGAAAACGTTATTTTGAGACAATGAAAAAAAATGGGCAAAATCTGTCGAAAAGTGATTTTTCTTTATTATACCATGCTAGAACTACTTTAAAAGAAAAAAAAATAATTACCAGCAAATACACATAGTCGATATTCAGTAACTGAAAGAGTTTATAGAAAATTGATATGAACAGAGGATAAATATAGCTTCGTACACCTTGTTTCCATTCCCAAGTTAAATGTCCGTATCCGAAAACCATTCGATGTGCGACTTCTAACGACTGCCAATATTCATCGGGCACAAACCATGTCCGCACTAGCCACACCGAGGCAAGTCTCAGCGCCAGCAAGTAGAGGAACATCCTGTCTGTAACGTTGATTTTTTGTTCTCAAAATTACACACAATATCTGTCGTAAACAGCCCCGGATCTAGGGGGTGGCTGTTTCAGGGGGCGCCAAAGTCATAATATAATGTTTGAAAATTGATAACAAATTATTTAAAAAAAATATCAAATGGTTCTTAAATGCTAATAATTATTAAATTAAATTAATGCAAAGTTATTAAAGGGTTCTTGTTCTCTCTTTTTGATCACAAAAAATGCCACATATATATTTTTGACTTTTTTTTTAACACTATCAAGTTTCTGCCGCGGATCGAAAAAATCGTGGATCTGGGGCTACTGTTAACATTTTTATTTCTAAATCTCGGCGAATTCGCTTTTCAAACTGGATCTGCATTTTTTTACTTTTATAAGGTTGTTAGTTCCGGGTCCCCTGCACCAGATTTTGGCCTAACAACGAAATAATCAAAAGCAATAATATATTTCTTATAAAACGCGGTACCTAATCCAGCCTTTACCTATTTAGCTCCGATATTTCGTACGGAATCCCTAACTTGCTTTTAAATTTTCTCTCACTGCTCATGCCATTTTTGTAATAATATATAGCTTATGTTACTCAGGAAGGCGTAGGGTTTTAAAAAGTTAATTTTCAAATCGGTTCAGTAGTTCCGGAGATTACTCCCGACAAACATTTTCTATTCATATAGATTATTTTAATTTGAAATTCCAAATCTTGTGTTTTTGAAAAGAATAGCTAATTATGCAGTCATTACTGTTCAAATTTGAAATACGAATTCTGGAATTAAAATAAACGTGCAAATATGAGGTTAAGTTTGCAAATCTGTTTATATTTCTTAGAAATATAACTTAAATAAAAATATTTTTTTCTATATATTATTGTACTATTCAAATAAATTGAAAAATTAAGTTCATTTTATACCCATTATTACTGTTTTAGGTCAACGCATTTCAAGACCTATGACTTTCAGATTTATTATTTAATGCAAAATGCAAATTTAGAATGTTCAATGTTGGCAGTGACCAAAACTGTCTTCTAGAAAAAAATATTGATTAGTGGTGTAGAAAGAAATAACAAGTATTTGCGTATATTTTTGTGTTTACTAGAAAGAAAAAGAAATATTACAAAAATGCCTGCAAATAAACCTAACAGCTGTTTACCTGTCAAAGTCAACCTGAAAAGTGAATTCTCAAATGCAACTGGCAAAAACTCATTCGTTTCTCGTTATTTTTGTGAAACGGAGTTATAAATTTTATTTTTTATAAAAACAAAGTGGAACGCAAATTCGAAAATAGTTTTTAATGTTTAATTAATTAACTATCGACTTAATAAATCATTGCTTTTATATTTCGGCTTTATTAATTTTTTGTTGGGTGCTTTCCCGTGTAAAGGGAGTTAACAAGATTATGAATCACACGTTGACCTTAAATAAATATTATTGTAAAACATAGACAGATCATATTATCACATGTCAGCATTTATGTGAATCATATATATGTACAAGTAAGAAAAAGAAAGACGCGTATTGCTGACAGCAACTTTTTCGAGTTTCGTTTGGTTGAAATATCTTGCTCAATTTGTATAATTTTTAAGGACTTTGTGATGGCATGGACATCGTACCAAGTTTTTTTATCCATAGTGTTAGTTGTAACCGGTTCAATTAATACTTTAACGACAAAGTAAGTAATCATTTTATTAATATAAAATACATCATAACACTAGTGCCGTAATGAAAAACAAAACTAGTTTGAAAATATGTTGAAAATGATATGAAAAGTAACTATTTGATAGGGGATATGTGAAAAAAATACAGTATGTATCTCGGACGGAATGATAGCACTCGTGTGACTGTTAAAACTCGCTAGTCTCGTTTATAACATATCACATACTCGCGAGTAATGTAATTCATTCGATCGTAGACATAAATTACTGCTTCCGTATTTACGTTTTCAAAGTAAAAAAATGTGTTTTTTTTATTTAGATGGGCTGATCGATTAGATTCAGTTGGTTCAGATGGAAAAGAAAGGAAATTTGAACATCCATTTGTTCAAGCTTCGGCTATGTTTCTGGGGGAACTTATGTGCTTACTCGTATTCAAAGCTTTATTTCTTCATTTCAGAAGACGACAGGTACGTAAAAAGCTTATATACATGAGAAAAAAATATTCATGAATACTTTCAAATTTGGGTATTACCGGGTTTGGTCAAAATCGGTCAAGTCGTTTTTCAGTGATGTTGGCATAGACAGATAATAAGTGCGTTTCCCTGCCTAGGCATCATAATGCCGGCGCCAGACATAGCAACAATATTTGAACACTTATTTTAACTGGAGATGGGGATTATAAATCGATTATTCGAAATAATCACAAAAAGAATATTGTTCCCGATTTTATGGAAGAAAAAAAGTTTTATTGTTCTTTTAAAACTGTAGGAACGAACAGGCAAGTTGCCTGTTCGTTCCCACAGTTTTAAAAGTACAATAAAACTTTTTTTCTTCTATAAAATCGGGAAAAATATTCTTTTTTGGACCGATTATCCGATTTTAGGGTAATAAAATAATCGGTTTTTCGAAATAATCGGAATCGATTGGCAGGAAAATAATCGATTATTTCGAATAATCGATTTATAATCCCCATCCCTAGTTAAAACAAATAATATTTCATTATTTTAAAAAAAGTTTGACCGTGTTCCAGAATCCAGAAAAATGCATAACGAATAAGAACTTATGCTAACACGTCGGTTAAATATAATATACAGTAGAATCCGTTTATTATGACTCCGCCTATATTGACCAACCGCCTATTATGACGTAATTACACAACGAGGTTTGGTTTTCATATAAAATTCTTTGTAACAAAGTCGGATATAATGACTTCGCTTACAGTGACATGTCGCTTATTATGACCCATTTTTAATAAATTTTGTCCGTCTATAGTGACCGACATGATTCTTTACACCTTCGGCAATGTTCGTTGATTCCCGACGACGTTCGGCACGTGGCTTGTGTTTGTTTTGAATCTCAGTGAGTAATTGATAGTTGAACGTCACGCATTGTTTTTAGTGATATCCTATGTAAAAAATGTCATTTCAACGTCGTAAAGCATTTACGATTGAGGAGAAAGGTGAATAATATGCAGATTAGAAAATGGAGAATCAAGCTCATCTCTCGCAGAGGAATTGGGCGTGGGTCATTCGACAATCTCAATGATTTTCAAAAACAAGAACCGGATTAAGCGATCGTTCAATTCAAATGTTTTGAAACCGAAGAGGCTTCGAAAATCGCGCAAGAAAATGTTGATCAAGCGTTAATTCAGTAGTTTAAAATCACGCGAAACAAAGGAATACCCGTCAGCGGCCCTATGCTATCTAAAAAAAGAAAGTTTTTTTTTCACAAAAATGCTTTGTATGACGTCCGCTTAGTATGACGTGTTTGTCAATTCCCTTCGATGTCATTATAAACGGATTCCACTGTACTAAAATATTTTTAAAAGTAGTTAAAATTCAAAATAAGTAGTTAGATTACAAAAAAGTAGTTAAACTACATAAAGTAATTAGAACTAAGTAGTTAACTACATTTTTAACTACTTTTTGTGATTACTTGATAGATATTCAAAATAATAGAGTACGATTACTATGTGAAGAAAAGTAGTTAGAGTACAACTACTTTTCCAAAAAAAGTAATTAACTACGTAGTTAACTACTTTTGTAGTTAACTACTGTCCAGCTCTGCTGGAGGACGCATGATAATTAATCGCGTGTTCATTTTATCAGGATGGATCCGTTGACAGAATCGAGTTGTTAAAAGGAAGTCGCACATTCAATCCTTTGGTTCTTTTTATACCAGCGATGTGTGACATGGTGGCCACTTCTATAATGTATGTTGGATTGACTCTTACGTACGCTTCGAGTTTTCAAATGCTGAGAGGTATGAATAGTATATTACGCCGCAAGGGCAGAAAGCTGAAATTCCTGCACTGCGCGACATAATGCCCTCGGCTTCTCCTCGGGCATCATGTCACGCAGTTCAGGGCTTTCAATTTTCTCCTCGTGTGGCGTATATTATTTTTCTTTATTCCCGGTCGAAAATACGTACTTTCACCATCATATAAAAAGACTAATAACTTTCAAATGAGCAATTTTGAGGTTATACGCAATAACAGCTGTTAGCTACTACTGGCTGGCGGCAGTCTCACGAGAAAACTCTTTCGTCCCACTTTCACATACTTTCACCAATACATAAAAAGACTAATTACTTTCAAGTGAGTAATGTTGAGATTATAAGTAATAACACATGGATCTAATAATGTCCATGTAATAACAGCAGTTAGTTACCTACTACGCAATAACAGCTGTTAGCTACTATTGGCTGGCGACAGTCTCACGTATCAGTATGCACGAGAAAACTCTTTCGGCTAGCTGTTATAGATGGCGTGCGAGTAATTCCAGCAGAGCATAAATGTTAAGTTTTTTGCCTTAAAATCGAAGCCGAAAGTACGTACTTTCGACCGAGTCTAAAGAAAATTCATTTGTTTGTTTGTAAACGTCGACATATTATTTATCAGCACCTTTGTCTACGTGTTTGCAGGCTCTGTCATCGTGTTCACGGGAATACTGAGTGTGGGCTTTCTGGACAGACGACTTCGATCCAAAGAATGGTTTGGAATTGCTTTGGTGATCGTCGGTCTTGCCATTGTGGGCCTGTCTGACTTTGTGAGCCATTCGGGCGACGATACTAGAGGACGAAATGAAATTATTACGGGCGATTTGCTTATTATCTGTGCGCAGGTAACTTGTCTAATAAAAAATATCGAAAGCTTTTTTCTACTAACAGAGACTGAATAAACAAAACTAAATATTTTCATTTTGAAATACAAGATGGCTGACGTCATCAACCTGTTTTGCCTTTTATTTTTATCGATAATTAATTAATCAAGAAGTAAATAACTTTTAATTTTAATTTGTTTAAAAATGTCAAATTATTAAATACCAAAAGTTTCATTAAAACAAAACAAAACAAAAAAATTCGCGTTAACACTGGTAAGTGATAACAAAAGACCCATAAAAAGAGAATTTTAATAACCTAAAAAAATACTGAATAGGGTGAGATTACGCTCAATTGTTTAACGTTCAACTTAAATCAAAGTACAGTGGATTTCGGTTATAACGACGATGAAAGGACCACTATAATTCCGTTGCTATATCCATAGGTAGAAAGAAAGAAAGAAAGCAAATGATTTCGTTATGGCTGACGTCATCAATCTGTTTCACCTTCTATTTTTTCGATAATTAATTAATTAAGAGTTAAAATAACTTGCAAAATATTTTAATTTGTTTCAAAATGTTAAAAGTACCAAACGTTTTATTACAATGGTAATATTTTAAAAAAAGCTATAGTAGTTCGAACATTTTTATCCATTTATTCCCGTGTATAATCCGAATTTCAAAAATGTATGTCTCAAAAACGGTGTAGTGAATCAGCTTGAAATTTTGGCAATAAGCATTTTATGTATTCATCTTTCGATGATATAAATTTCAAAAGTTTGGTATTATTTTGCATATCGGCTCGAACCTCCTTAACTTTACCTACTTGAACATTTATAAACAAAAGCATATTATTACCAACTGCTGACCATTTGTGGATGTAAACAAAAAATAAGAAAGCTTTATGATTCTATGAATGAACCTTTGTGTGTTTGTTGTCGCAATATCTGCACGGGATTTCTAGGAACTTGCTACACATGGTTCATTAAAACTAGTCGCTATACCCGAAATCGGCGTTACATCCGATGTCGCTATAGCCAAATTATTTTTCTCTAAAAGTATACTTTAAATTCAAAGGCCTTGGTGTTACGTCGCTATAACCATAAAGTCGTTACAACCGAGATTGTTATAAATGGTTCATGAAAACTAGTCGCTATATACGAAATCGGCGTTATATCCGAAGTCGCTGTTAACCAAATTATTTTCCTCTAAAAGTATACTATCAATTCAAGGGCCTTGGTGTTACGTCGCTATAACCAAAAAGTCGTTACAATCGAGATTGTTATAAATGGTTCATGAAAACTAGTCGCTATACCCGAAATCGGCGTTATATCTGAAGTCGTTATAGCCAAATTATCTTCCCACTAAAAGTATACTTTAAATTGAAGAAACTTAAGTGTTACGTTGCTATAACCAAAAAGTCATTACAATTAAATGAAATCCACTGTATAATATTTTTTGAAAATTGTTTCAACTTCTTCAGGTGATTACAGCTGTTCAAATGGTCGTGGAGGAAAAATATGTGGCTGGCTTAGATATTCCGCCATTGCAGGCTGTTGGATGGGAAGGTAGAATAATGGAATCAAATAAATATGACGACACGTAAAAATCGAATGAATTACTAACGTTTTGAATTATTTTACGATTTCAGGATTTTTTGGTTTTATTGTGTTAGGATTGCTGCAAATACCGTTCTATTACATTAAAGTGGGCGCTCCGTTTAATAATAACGCTCATCAAGTTATCGAAGATTTGCCAGATGCATTTGTTCAGATTTCTAATAATTATCAACTTGTTTTAGCGCTTATAGGTAGACGTCTTTTTTTTTTACAAAAAATAACTTGGTGATACGACTGCAGTGGTACCTCGATATACGAGTTTTATTCGTTCTGTAACCTTGTTTGTATGCCAATTTGCTCGTATCTTGAAGCAAATTTCCCCATTTAAATTAATTGAAATGCCATTAATCCATTCCAGCCCTCAAAATGCTACCCCAGTTGTTTTTGTTACGTGTTTTTGAGTAAGAAAAATGCATTCATAAATGACTTGAGTTTACGGAAAATGCTGGCAGAGGTGTTACTTTCGTTTAATTTTCGTCGCTGTTTTTCTCATCACTGGTCTTTGTCTTTTTCGCCACGCTTTCCTCACTTTCACCTGCAGGCCGTTTCAAAGAAAAACCTGTCCAAGGAGGTTTGTTTCTTCCTCCCTTTCAGAATGTTGCGGAAATGAGTTAGGCAAGTGTCATTAAATAGCTCCGATATACGACCCGCTGCAAATTTTTCGAGGTGTTTCTTTTTCATGAACTGTGAAACTCTCTCCAACATTCCCAAGATCTCCTTTATCTCGCTTGTAGAGATAACCTCTTCCACCTCTGGTTCTTCCTCGAAACCAATTTCTTGCAGAGCCTCCGTATAGTGCTGCGACTGTAACTCTTGTAACTCCTCGGTCGTCAGTTCCTAAGAGTGCTCCTCGATGAGCTCGTATCTCAAAAAACTCCTATGTCGAGGTACCACTGTAATATTAATTCCCATCATAATAATGCGTCAGAATGGAATTTTATCGAGTTACTAATTGCACGCATATTTTTAGGAACTATTGTTTCGATAGCTTTCTTTAATTTTGCCGGAATCAGTGTAACGAAAGAAATATCGGCCACGACACGAATGGTTTTGGACAGTATTCGAACTCTAGTCATTTGGATGGCTGCTCTGATGTTGAGATGGCAAGCATTCCATTGGCCACAGGTAAAATGCGTTTTCCATTTTCATCTTTGGGAGCGTCCATAAATCATGTAGCTCGATCAAGACGAAAGGGGGGATCAGTTCAAAAGCTACGCTGAGCTGCGTGAGTTGGAGTCAAGCTACGTAATTTTTTTCATGTATTTTATTTGGCACAATGAAAATAATTTGCAAAATAAGTCGAATATTTATTTTATGGGTTATTTTTATAATTTAAGGTAGTTGTCGTGGTTAAGGCACACTGTCTGAAAATGCTTAATTTTTGTATACTTATTAAGGACATGATAATACAATTACCCTGAAAATTTGAAGTAGATCAACCATATATAATCCGAGATAAATTCAATTAAAAATTGGATAATTAACACTGATTGTATACGATCTCTGTAGTTCTGAACCAGTTTCTTATTTATATAAAAAGAACTAACTGTCAGAAACTTTACAAAAACTGACAGTCTTTCAATGCATTTGTTATGAGTTTAAAAAAAATAAGAAACAATTTTTGACCGTCTAACTATTTATAAAAAACGGTTTAAAGTTCAATAATTTATAGAAAAGTATCCATGCATATGAATACTGTATGGGTTACGTTTCCACGGCTAGAGTTTTGCGTACAAATTATGGATCACTTAGCTACAAGCTAGTATACTTTTGTGGCTCGTATAATCTATAACTTGTTGACAATATTGTACCATGACAACCACCGTAATATCTACGTATAACATATATCAATCTTGTTCATTTTAAACCACATTTTTTTAATAGTTTGTTAACAGAAGACACAAAATGTCTTCTGGACTTGATAATAAAAAACTATGTTCCATCCGGGGGGGTCATACGAAAGGCTAGGTCCGGCTACATGAAAGGAGGGAGGGGTTCCAGAGAGGCTAAAATAGGGCCAAGTGGTTTATGGACGCTCCCTTTGTGAAAAATAATTCAATGATAAAAATATGTTCTTTACAGATTTTCGGCTTTTCGGCTCTTGTGATCGGAATGTGTTTATATAATAACGTGCCCCTATTTCCATCCCGTGAGACTTTACGTCAGTCTTTGGTCAAACTTCGCAGTTATTATAGGCTGTCGAACGATGTGGACGCGAATGTTGAAAACAGAGAAGCAGAAGTTCCCGCTTCGGAAGCGATTGCATAATTAATAATGCAATATTTTTATATATTGATGAATCTTAATTATTTTTATTACTGTTAAAATAATTACAATTGTGTTTTAACAATCAATTACACATTTGACATATTATAATTTTATTTTTTAAATATATAAAGTGAGTTTTAAATCGTTTTAAATTTTGAAAGACTATTAACTGTATGAATCGTTTGTGCTTTGACTAAACCACTTTCAGTTACCATCCTAGATCAGCGGTTCCCAACGTGGGTCGCGGAAGTGTTACAGATGGATCTCGACTCGATCCTAAAACTATCAGAAACCATCGAATAAACCATCAGAAAAGGTAAGAAAAATCGAAACAAATCGAATTGTATTTTGATTGTTTTCTTGGTTCTTGATTTTTGGCATCTGGGGCAGGACAACACAACAACTACATCCCTCCCAGTTTTTTTTTTACTTCACCATGGACCGATGGACTGTGGAGGTATTCCAATAAGGAATGTGGGTCGCCAGCTCAAAAAGGTTGGGAACCACTGTCCTAGATGATTCCTAATGTCACCAGAATGCTAAAATTGCACTAGCTAACGGAAAATACTACAGGAATTCAAATAAAAACTATTTTTCTCTCAAACACAGCACAGTACGAACAAATATCGATGCTGATAAATCAGATATCGCAGCATGTGACGTCACGTTTTGTTTCGACCAATAGTGATGCGTTTCGTAAATTTGAATTTTCCTCGCTTATTTTGCACTTTTTAATCAATATTTTTTGCAATTAAGAACTAACTAAATAATAAAATAATTGTTTAGCCATAATAATAAAGATTCTAGGAAAAAAATCGAGTAAAATTAAACCACATGCATATTCTCTATTGTTTTCGTCTTCAAAACAGTTGAATCAGAATTCTAAATCAACACACAAACAAGTTTAAAATTCGTAGATTAAGAATAGTTTGAAAACTTGTTTTAGAAATGTAGGCGCGCCCACGTTTCACATTGTTCTTAAGGACAATGCATTATGTGTTTCAATTTAAACAAGTATTATATAAAATATATGAACAGAACACGTTGGTTTTATACACTCATAAGTCGCTGTTTTGAAGACAGCAGTGCATTGTTTACGAAATCGTTGTTTACTGTTTATATAATATGAAGTATTTTTATTGTTTATTTATTTTATTGTCGTGTTTTGAGATTGTGTTATTTGATTCGTAGAATTAAGCCAGTACCAATTTATTTACAGCGATTAATCATTCAGTATTCGTGTAGCAGGCAGACTTATGAATTACAAAATCTAAAAGTAAATCAATAATCTAAATACAACTATTTTGTAAATTTTTATTCGGCATGAACGAGACATTTTCTAATATTACCTGCCCAGCCGCTTATTTTACTGGGTAAGTGATTTCCTTTTTACCGGTGTATTTAATGCACGTTTTTATATAACTTTGGCAGTAATGGGACGGATGATTTAATAATGACGGTTATTATAAAAAAATATTTTTCACCATAGAATAGAATTATTTCAGTTCGTTAATAATATTTCTATGCTCTGTTATGATCAAGAATTTCAGAAACAAATCCGCTAGAATAGCTTTTGTATGTTTACCTAAGCGTAAACTTGCGATATCATTTAAAAATCAAATCAAATTTTGGCGGCTGCTATTTTGGTATATTGGTAAAACGTTAGATATGTGTGACCCCCTTTAAGTGATATTTTCCGGGATCTGCCATTTTCCATAATTCAGCTTAATGCAGCATAACCTCAAAGTATTTCGTTTGTGCGTTGTGAAGAACGTGTTAGTTTTTCCGATATTTCATAAAAAAGTCCTCATGGCAGAACATGTAATTAAGGAACTTGGTGTGAATATCCGTAGGGTGAGTGATGTGAACCGGTTCAATGGAAAAATGAACGGAGTTGAAGGAAAAACTCCCTTCTTAATTGGGGTTGCTGGCGGAACTGCGAGTGGAAAGGTATGTAAAGGAATTTGACGCAGAACTTTTTATTTTAATGACGATTTTGCTCAGTATCTGTAGATATATCATGATCAGATATTAGTGTATTTGTTTTATTATTGCCATATGTTTAAATTGATAGACTATTGATTCATTATTGACTATTGATTCATTATTGTCAAATTATTATTCACAAAGAAAATTAGACAGAAATTAATTGGATACTTTAGTAGAGATTTGTAGATTACAAACGCTTGTCAGCTTAGGTCTTTACGTAGAAAAGCGTCAAAAGAAATTCTTATACTGGAAATTTATAAACAGACTATTCGATGATTTTTCGGGAACTTTAATACTTTTTTTTTATTCCCGGTTGAAAGTAGGTACTTTCGACTTCGATCAGTATGCACGAGAAAACTGTCCTTGCGGTGTAATATACTATATTTATTATGTAGGTATAGATCTGTATATTTTAATGAATCAAATCTCAATTTATGATTACAAAAAATGAACCCGCTTTTAAATCTCAAAGAGAACTACGAGACAACATTTTTAAACGAATATCGTATAAAATTCAGGGATCCCGACTTAGCTAATCTCGCGGGCGCTTATATAGGAACTCGTTTACAAAAACTGGCGAAGTGCGAAATTTTTGCGTGACGACCGTACTTCAAATCTGTATTGCAATCAGAAAGTTATTTGCAGTGGTAACTATTACCGATTAAACACTTTTTCTTCATACCATGCCGAAAGTACGTACTTTCAGATTCGATTTTAAAGCCGAAAGTATAACATTTATGCACTGTTGTAATCACATCTGGAATTACTCGCATATCGTCTGTATAGGCAGGCCTAAACAGTTTTGTCATGCGCACTGATACGTGAGAGTGGCGTTGTCAGGTCACGTGTTCGCCAGTAGGCAGTAGTAGGTAACCAACTGCTGTTATTACATGAACATTATTAGATCCATGTGTTATTACTTATAATCTCAACATTACTCACTTAAAAGTAATTAGTCTTTTTATGTATTGGTGAAAGTGCGTACTTTCGACAGGGTATGTAGAAAAATAGTATACACCACACGAGCCGAAAGTTGAAAATCCTGCAAGCGCGACATATCATGATGCCCTCGACTTCGCCTTGGGCATCATGTGGCGCAGTGTAGAAAATTCAACTTTCGGCTCTTGTGGTGTAATACATTATTGCAGCCACTGTTTATTTTCTGAGCGTACCAGAGACTCCGAGCACCCACGGAGGCGCCATCCCGAGTATAAATTATCATAACAAAGGGTCTTTTTTAGTCCACAGTATGCAAACGAATAATGGAAAAATTAGGTCAGGTTGACATGGATCAAACACAAAGACAAGTCGTCTCAATTTCACAAGACAGTTTTTATCGGGAGTTAACGGCTGCCGAAAAGATTAAAGCAAGTAAAGGCGAGTTTAACTTTGATCATCCGGATGCTTTCAATAACGATTTGATTTTATCAACACTTCAAGATATTTTGGCCGGTCGGAAATGTGAGATCCCGACGTATGACTACAGAACGAATTCTTTGTAAGTGATCGGTCGATATTATTATAAGTATCAACTGCCTGTGCAATGAGACCATGTAAAAACGGAGTTTTTATTATTTTTAGGTCGTACAATCAAATGACAACAATTTATCCAGCCGATGTAGTTTTATTCGAAGGCATCCTTGTGTTTTATTTTCCTGAAATTCGAGAATTGTTTCATATGAAACTTTTTGTCGACACAGATTCTGATACAAGATTGGCCAGACGAGGTATAAACAAATAATTAAATTTTGTAATAATCTTCAATTAAATGTTTTCTTAACATTAGTTTCACCTGTATCTTTGTTTTGTTTGTAAAAGAATCTTTGAACGTGAAATTCATCCACTTCAAAACGTCAGATTAAACTGAAACATTGCACACTTATCAAGGACCAATGACAATACAATAATTTAATAAGTTTGTCCCATTATTCTGGCCAGGACCTTCAGGATAAAAAAAAACTTGAAAAATTACAGCAAGCAAGCTAACGCGCTGTACAGCAACGTACGTTGCGTTGCCTACCCCATAGTCAAGTGCAATATTGTCTTTGTTTTATAATTAAAATTAGAGTTTAAATGAACACAACGCTTTTATGAACTAAAAAATGTCAAATAATTTGACAAATAAATTAGTTTTACTGTAAAGAACGTGGGATGCTATCTACTTAAATTTTTATAATAGCTCTACGTTTACAATTAGCTAGTAAATGAAAAATTTATTGCAGATATTAAGCACTCCACGCATTTTATAGCTAAGTTATTTTTTTTGTCAAATTATTTTGCATTTTTTAGTTCATAAAAGCATGTTGTTTTAGTTTTTTTAAACTCAAATTTTTTTAGAATAAAGTACAAAATGTTTTTTTTGTTTCTTTAACAGTGCCAAGGGATATCAAAGAAAGAGGCCGCGACTTAGATTTTGTTTTGAATCAATATATGAACTTTGTTAAGCCCGCTTTTGAAGAGTTTTGTTTCCCGGTAAGTGAACTGAAATTAACATTTAATTGATTTATATTTGTACATGGCTTCAACATTTATTTTTTGTTATAATAGAAAACAGGATCACGGGTAATTGGAATAATGAAAATAAATCAATTTAAACACTCATTGATTGCAACGTTTCGTCTTTTCTTTAATTAAGACTTTTTCAAGCACTAAAAATTTTTACAAAAATTAACATTCATATAATAAAAATATTAAACATTATGGATTAAATAATTTACTAAAAAGAAACAATGGTGTGACTAACCTCAATATTTTTGTAAAAATTTTTTAGAGCTTCAAAAAGTCTTAATTAAAGAAAAGACGAAACGTTGCAATCAATGAGTGTTTAAATTGATTTCATTCATTATTCCAATTACCCGTGATACTGTTTTCTATTATAACATATATCTGTAATTGAACTTTGAAGATGAATTTATTTTTTGTATTGTAGACCAAAAAATTTGCAGACGTCATTATACCGAGGGGAGCTGACAATATCGGTAAGCAGTTTTGTTTTTTTGTTTTGTGTTCTTTTGTTTTCTATTTCTTGACGAGCATAAATTATACTGTTTTCAAATTTGACTATGAAAAGCAGTTTTCATTTGGTTATGACAATCAGACGCATGCGCTCAGTTTTTTGTTTTTCTTTTTGGAAATGGATGCTTATAATGGGTAATAGTCACTGCAATTGTTTTCTTCGGGTTACGGTTACGGCTTTTGCAACGTTTCATCGTAGTGAATTGTCCAACGGTAAAAAACTTTGCAATATTGTCTTTGTTCAAAATTATAACTTCTTGTGACTATACACATTATTGCATAAATCATTTTTCTATTTTTTTCTTTCTTATTATTAATTAGCGCTTTAACCGACAAATATTACAAATTTCTGATTCAGTTGAACTTTTGCACTTTTGACTCGCAGCCGTCAGTCGAGATTCGCTGATAATCACACAAATAACCTATGTTGCAGTGGCTATTGACCTAATCGTGCATCACATCTGGGATATTTTGCACGGTACTCAACAACAGCGCCAGGGGGGTAACAGACGTCGTACAAGCACCGGCGGTTCGGATTCTCTCAGTCGGTAACAAACACAGCAACTCCAATCACCCAGACAGTCGGTACTGCATTCGACGACCGGTCCTCTCGGTAATACAACACCGTCGCGCTCCGTTCACTGAGATTTACAACAGGAATCGTGACGGGTACATTTTTAACAACAAAAGAGTGAGAAAATGTCAACAGCACACAACATAACCTAAAAAATTGTAATTGTACTGTTTGTTACATTCAGTACAAACTTTTGACGATATATCTATGAACTAGCAACTCTTCGTTCTGGATCCCAAGATCTTTGGCGACAAGTCGTTCCAATTGACCCAAACTAAGAATTATAACTTTGAAATTTAATAGATTTGCTAATAGAGCAAGCGACAAAAAATGCTAGTGTGAGCGAGACGATCCAAGAAGCGTCTGTAGACAGTTCCAGTCCCCATCTCCAACTTTTTCCTGTCACATTGTTCTCTACCATTAGGTCGGAGCGCGCTAGAGCACTTTGTAATGGAGATCTGTATTGATATTCAACACTAGTGGTCGCGTTGTCTGAAACTGTTTTTTTTTAAGTATTCGGGGGACATAATAATTATAGAAAACACATTTTTTGACAGTTGCCGTCACGTGTGAATTTTTTTATTTTTTTGATGATCTGAGAAAAGTTCTTGCTCGGCGGAATTTGTTAGAAGATGTGTTTTCTATGATTTTTAGGCCCCCCAAATACTAAAAAAAACAATTTTCAGACATCGCGACCACTAGTGTTGAATATCAATACGGATCTTCATTACAAAGCGCTCTAGCGCGCTCCGACCTAACGGCAGACAATAATGTGAGAGGAAAAAGTTGGAGACTCGAACTACCTACAGACGGTTCTTGGATCGTCGGGCTCAGACGACCATTTTTTGTCGCGGCTTCTCTAACTATAGGAAAATATCATGTAAACAGCGGTTTGCACGTAAACTGTTTAACTCGCGTTTACAAATTAATTTTTTTTTAATTTTCAATTACTTGTTTAATTGAGTGTTAATCTTGGATCAGTGCAAATCGCGTTCGTTTTCAAATTAAAATAAAATGGTCCAGCATAAAAAATGTTAAACATCAAGATATTTCATTTTACGTTAAAATATGAAATTTGTGGGTATTTGCAAGCACAGTACAGTTTCACAAACTAGGACACATGCTAACCCGGACGAGTAAAGCTTTCGAAGACACTTGACTCTAAAACTCCGACACATAAAAATTAACGACGTGTTTATATTTACGAAACCGTTTTTTTTTTTGTACTTTAAAGTATATTATACAGTAAGATCTCACTTAACGCTGCTCCGTTTAACGCTGTTTCAGTATTATGCGGCTTCTAAAATATTGTGAATCGACCTTTCTTTTTGTGAACGCCTAGATACAAAAATTAGATATTGTTGAAAAAAGTTACGACTAAAATTGTTTACTAAAAATATACACTGAATATTTTTTGCAATGGTAGATGAATTGCACTTCTAAAATTGAATTATTGTCGCTTTGAGATAAAATGAATATACAGTAAGACCTCGTTTAACACTCTTTCAGTATTACGCGGCTTCTAAAAATAAAGTTTAGCCACTATAACGCTATTTATGCATCAGTTTATACAAAATTATTCAAATGTTGATAGAAGTTCAAAGGCAAGACGAAGTGTCATTGATGCAATATCTTGCTATCAATAACAGCTTGCTGAATGAAACAGAAAAAGGCAAACGACATTAGATGACTTCTTCACAAAAAACAAAATATGTCAAATGAGGAACCTTCCTCATCACAAACATAACTTCTTACTCGAACTTTTATTTGATTTTCGTAAATGTTTTATGAATAAAAATCCATATTAGCAATTTATAAATATGATAAAAAAAGTATTTAACAATGAATGTTACAAAAAAAACTAACAAATTTTCTTATTCTCGCGTTCTGTTTCACTTATGCCTATTATAATATTTATGTATTAAGATGACCTCTTTTAGCGCTGTTTCGTATAGCGCAGGAACTATTGGAACTTATCTCTCACGTTAAGCGGGGCGTACTGTATATAATTACTATATAACCGACAAAATAAGGACGCTATTTTGAAAAAAACGATAGGTAACGTTGAACCTAATAAATAAATTACCAGGTACAATAAAAATAAAATTCTGTTTGAAAACCGTTTATAGTATTTCATTAGAGCAATATATTATGATAGACTGCAACGTCAGAAAATTTTAATAATACGAAATTAAACAAAAAAAAACTAACAACTTTTCTTATTCTCGGTTCCGTTTCACTTATGCCATTATCAACGTATTAAGATAACTTCGCTTAGCGTTGTTTTGTATAACGGGGTCTTACTGTATTTAAAACGCGTTTATTCACAAATTTGGACAACCCTCAAATACGGAGGATGCGCGGTCCGGGCTTGTGAAGCTGTACTGTAAAAGATATTTTAAGTTCCCGCTTTTTTTTGGAATGTTGGGCCTTGCTCTACATACCAAAACAGCTGAAAGATGTCGCGATCAATTGTTTTGCATTGCTACTATGGGAAAAGGAGGTATAATTGGCTGTACATTTCTATATCGTCAGAGGTGCAAAGAAAAAAAAGTCTACATAATATAAGACGTACATCTATATAATATAATGTTCCCTGTCAATCAGTTTTTGATATTTTAATAAATCTCAAACAGCTTGTTCTGAACGCGAGTTTAAAATGAAAAGTCCTAATTGTAAGCGCAACCAAAACCCGTACATTTTTACATTAATTAAACAAGGATAAAAAATATCCTGCATATCTGTAACTCAGTCAAAACAGTCCAGTAGTATAATATTGTTAAAATTAACGTTAGCACATACATTTGTGAATCGACCTTTCTTTTTGTGAACGCCTAGATACAAAAATTAGATATTGTTGAAAAAAGTTACGACTAAAATTGTTTACTAAAATACACTGAATATTTTTTGCAATGGTAGATGAATTGCACTTTTAAAATTGAATTATTGTCGCTTTGAGATAAAATGAATATACAGTAAGACCTCGTTTAACGCTGTTTCAGTATTACGCGTTTTCAAAAAAAAAGTTTAGCTACTATAACGTAAATTATGGATCAGTTTATACAAAATGATTCAAATGTTGATAGAAGTTCAAAGGCAAGACGAAGTGTCATTGATGTAATATCTTGCTATGGATAACAGCTTGCTGAATGAAACAGAAAAAGGCAAATGGCATTAGATGACTTCTGCACAAAAAACAAAATATGTCAAATGAGGAACTTTCCTTATCACAAACATAACTTCTTACTCGAACTTTTATTTGATTTTCATAAATGTTTTATGAACTAAAATCGATATTATCAACTAATAAATGTATAATTAATGTGATAAAAAAGTATTTAACAAAAAATGTTACAAAATTAAACAAAAAAAAAACTAACAAGTTTTTAGCGCTGTTTCGTACAGCGTAGGAACTTATTGGAACGTATCTCCCGCGTTAATCGGGGTCTTACTGTACTTTGTTCTTTTAATGCAAGTCAATTATTTGTTAGTTATTTGATGTTCTTAAATCATGAATTATTAAAAAGAACTTTTATAGTAGCATTGAGGATATTTGACAAATATCCAGTTAAAATAAAAAATTCAATGAGACTCGACAAATAACTTTCAAGGATACGTTTTTTGAAAATTAAATTTTCGAATTAGGGGTTTTATTTAAATTGCATTTATTTTTATTTTTCCTACAACAGGTTCCATATGATCTGTAGAACGCATTTTGATAAAAAATATTGAGAACACAATATAATATACAGTAATGCTCTGAGCTGCGTTACCCTGACTTGGATGTAAATTCGGATTTACATTGTTTTAATTTCCCTTCCTCTCTCAAATAACTCGATGCGGTGCCACAGTTAGGTTTGGTCGTCTTTTAAGGGGGTCGTCTGGTGTGACAACTGTTTTTTTCACGATTTTTTGGGAATTTTTCGTGGCGAACAATGAATGTATACTACCTTAATATTTTCATCATGTATTTATTGACATTTCACCAATCTTTCCAAATTTTTTCACGTTGAAATGTACAGTTGAACCGACTGTAGATCTCCGGGATGACGCCCATGTAAGAAAAAAGTCGGCTGACGGTTGCCACGATACATACTGTTCTGCTTATCTAAAATCAACAAATCAAATTGCGTTTTAATTGGTAGGCCTGTGACTACAGCCGGTATCAGAATTAAGTCGTAATATTGAAAACTACATGTTTGGCGAAGATTTGAAAAAAAATTTACGATTTTCATCGTTTTTTTTACTATTCCAGCTTGAAGAATAAAAAAACTATTACAGTTATTACAACGACTTTGGTTCGGGCTAGAACTATCGATGTACTGAAGATACCATAAAAATTTCAACGCAATCGGATCATTAGTTATTGAGATATCGTGGCAACCATTTTAAAAAATACAGTTTCGAGAAAAACGCGTTTAAAAAATCAAGTATGCGTAACAGAAAAAAGCACTTGACTCACGATCTACCTCTAACTTTCCAACGACTTCGAATTTCGCGAAAAACTCTTTCACAAACGTAATCTGGAGATCCTAAAAAGGCGATTTAAGCAAAAAAAAATTTTTCGGTTTTTTTGACCCCTCACACCACACGACCCCCTTAAGTGTATTTGTCATAATATGACACATACAATATTGGCGTCAGTCGGACAGCGGGACCTAGGGGCTGGACCAAAATTTCTCGACGTTGGCACCATTTTTGGAAATGTTTATAGATGTGTGTGTGCGGGCAATAACTTTCGAAAGAGTTAATCGATTTTAACGAAATTTGGCCCACGTGTTGAAATCCGTCACTGCACAAAGCCTTTTTAAAATGGACCTAATCGGGCCATTTTAAGGGGCTCAGAATCGTTTCAAAATTGAAATTTAACACTTCAGTAGCAATTAAAAAGTGTACCTAAAATTTTAATAAAATCGCCTCTACAGGACCCGACTTACAAATTTTTTGAAAACACTAATTTGCAGATAGTGACTTATTAACTGAAGGATGTATTTAGTTCGGTGTAGACGTTAGATTGATAGTAATGTTGCAATTAAGAAACAAAAAAATATTTTATGGTGTGTGTTAAGGGATTAAATTTTTCATTTTGCTCAAAAACACTTAAATTCACATAATAAAACCATACTACATGTATTAGCAAATACACTATATTGTCGGCAGGGTTTTGGCACTGCGACCCGAGTTTTTTGTTTTTGTTTTCAATAAGATCATTATAGTACAATAAAAACAAATTTTAATTACTTATGATGTTGGTCGTTGAAAGAAAGTTTGAATGAAGAACAATCAAAGAAAAAAGCTTTACCCATGTTTCATTTGTGGCCAACATTTCGAAATATTTTATTTTATCATCAGGGCCTATGAACATGTGTAATATATTATGTTATTAACAATTTAATATTTTCCATTAGCAAATTAATTTTATTAAAATGATTGAAAATTGTCAATTCTAAAATTCTTACCTTAGGCAAGTCAATATAGTCGGTAAATTGTACTAATAATAATATACATGATCATAATCGTTAAATTCTCAATATAGTTCATGTCTGTATATAATTAGTAAGTTTTTTTATTTTTTCACAGGAAATAGGGTATTTGACTACTATTGTGAATTGTTTTAATACTATTATTTATTACATTTAATGCACGATATATTCATATTTTCGTGAAAATCTGTCGTATTTTCGGTAAATTTCAGTGTTAAAAATTTGAATTAAAAAAAACGCGCCAAAACGCGATTTGCAAGTCAGGTGATACATGACGTCACAGTACGGTAAACATTAAGCACGTGTTTTGTGACATATAGTAAGTAAATGAAGATTTGTTTATTTTCTTGAATTTGTAATAAAGTAAGGTTTATAAATGGTGCATAGTGCCCCAATGTATAAGTACATCCATAAAAACTCCAGAAAAACTGTTTGTTTCTGTTCCAAAGGAACTTTATGCTCTGGACACATTTTACATTTTACTGTGCAAAGTCCCGATGCAGTTGTACATAGCCAATCGCATCGTCTCCATAACATTCCCTTGTAGACCTGGAAAACCAAAGAAATTGTTCACTTTACTTTACATACAATTTGTACAAAATGTCAACATAACCTAAAACCTGATTTTATTAAAATGTTTAGTACAGCTCTCGAGTGATTTCTATAAATAAGTTACTTCAAAATAATACTTACATTAGCGTTTTTATGTTTTCAGTTCAGCAGCATAAAAATCAGGGTTATTTTTAAAGAACAATCCAACCATAAGTGCGTCTACTTTCGGTGGGTTGCCACTGTCCGCTTGTACAAAATTTCTTTCCATTTTGCAGTTAACTTGATAGATTGAAATATTTACGAGAAAAATATGTATATTGCACTCAAAAATCACACGATGACACCACAAATTGTCAGAACTCACGTATTTAGTAAACTATAATTCGATATGTGTATCACAAATGACCGCGTGTTCTGTAATGTTTACCGCAGTGTGACGTCATAGAGCGTTTTCGATCACATGATAAAACCTCAGAAAAATTAAAATTTTATTCAAGTTTTTTTCAGAAAATAAACATATTTTATCCTGAAAGTAAAGTGGATAGGCTTTTTTACGCCGTAATACATTAGAATGACAACAATTTATAACATATTTTAATTGAGTCAAATACCCTATTGGACAATTAAATATAGTTACACTAATTTAAAAATTGCGACGTTTAGTTAATTGTTGTAAACTTCTTCAGGCACAACTTTAACTAGTTAACCATAACATTCATAAAATTTAGATGTTTAATAAAGACATATACATATATATAACTACCAAGCGAGCTGGGTAGAGTAGTGGTGACAGCACTAGACTCGCATTCGGGAGGTACGGGTTCGAATCCCGGCGGGGGCAGATGTGGCTGGGACTTTTTCCTATTGCCTCTCGTCGAGAAACGCTAATTCCTGTACCAGCCATCTTGATTGAGGTTTTCCATGGTTTCCCTCAATTAATTCCAGATAAATATCGAGATAGTTCCTTATTCAAGGCCATGGCCGATTACCTATCAAACTCCCAGTTCAAAAATTACCTATCCTATCCTAATTTCCTATAATACCTTCATTCGGCCATTGCTGTTAGTTAAGTTGAAGTTTTAGAAATGTAGAAAATAGCGGGAAGTGGTAAAATGGAAAATAGTAATGGTGCGAATGACATAAAGTCGAGAAACGGACGGTAAACGCATTATTATTATTATTATTATAACTACCACAAATAGTAAATTATTCGAATTGAAATTATGAAATAATTTTTTCTCTAAAACAAAACAGTGAAATTTCAAATTGACGAAGTTTACAATTAACGAAACGTCGCAATTTTTAAATCAGTATAACTATATTTAATTGTCCAATTTCCTGTGAAAAAATAAAAAAAATTTACAATCGTTAAATTTACTACAATTTATATATTTGAATAAAACTAACATTAAACAATTGAGTGTTCCTCATCGAAACTTCCTGTCAACGATTATATTATTGGAACAAAACTAACACTAACAATATGATAGTGGTGTTTTATTAGTAAACCGCTATCAAAGAACCTGATATTTGCCCCAATCTTCATGATTTTTCGACTTACGTTATCCTTGTTGCTCTCACCTATAAACGTAACATCGGGGTATTACTGCACTTGTAAAATTTGTCGTTAAGACGTAAATGCAACAGGCTGTGTATTTTTTTTTAAAATGTATTGTTATATGAATTAAAGCGCCTCTTTGTTTTATTCGTGTAACAGTGTTTTAATTAAGATAATTTGTGTGGTACTTCATTGGATTTGACTTCAAAACTCAAAATATTAAACACAAAAAAAATTCGAGATATTTTTACTAGTTTATAATTAACAATCAGTCTATAAAGGAACTTTGTGTTATTTGGTTATTTCTAATCAGAATTTATTATAGGAACGTACACGTTGTGATAGTTGTCATTTCCAAAAAAAGAAAAAAATGTAAAACCAAACAAAATAGAAAACAAGGGAATTAACCTTAAAATTATTTACATAAGTTATATATTTAATTATAGCATTTACATAATTTGTATACAGTGTGGTAAAATTAATGAACAATACAATGGCTTCAATAATTCAGTAGAGCTTCGAATAAGTTCATTGAAATACAGTGGATTTGATTTATAACGACCTCGGTTGTAACGACTTTTTGCTTATAGCGACGTAAGACTTACGTCCCTTGAATCTAAAGTATACTTTTAGAGGGAAATAATTTGGCTATAGCGACTTTGGATGTAACGCCGATTTCGGGTATTGCGACTGGTTTTAGTGAACCATTTATAACGACCCCGGTTGTAACGACTTTTTGTTTATAGCGACGTAAGACTTAAGTCCCTTGAATCTAAAGCATACTTTTAGAGGGAAATAATTTGGCTATAGCGACTTTGGATGTAACGCCAATTTCGGGTATAGCGACTAGTTTTCATGAACCATTTATAACGATCTCGATTGTAACGACTTTTTGTTTATAGCGACGTAAGACTTAAGTCCCTTGAATTTAAAGTATACTTTTAGAGGAAAATAATTTGGCTATAGCGACTTTGGATGTAACGCCGATTTCGGGTATAGCGACTAGTTTTCATGAACCATTTATAACAATCTCGGTTGTAATGACTTTTTGGTTATAGCAACGTAACACTTAAGTCCATTGAATTTAAAGTATACTTTTAGTGGGAAGATAATTTGGCTATAGCGACATCAGATATAACGCCAATTTCGGGTATAGCGCCTAGTTTTCATGAACCATTTATAACAATCTCGGTTGTAATGAATTTTTTGGTTATAGCAACGTAACACTTAAGTCCATTGAATTTAAAGTATACTTTTAGTGGGAAGATAATTTGGCTATAGCGACATCAGATATAACGCCAATTTCGGGTATAGCGACTAGTTTTCATGAACCATTTATAACGATCTTGATTGTAACGACTTTTTGGTTATAGCGACGTAACACCAAGGCCCTTGAATTTAAAATATACTTTTAGAGGAAAATACTGTGGCTATAGCGACTTTGGATGTAACGCCGATTTCGGATATAGCGACTAGTTTTAATGAACCATTTGTAGCAAGTTCCTAGAAATCCCGTGCAGATATTGCGACAACAAACACACAAAGGTTCATCATAGAATCACAAAGCTTTCTTATCTTTTGTTTGCACCCACAGATGGTCAGCAGTTGGTAATAATACGCTTTTGTTTATATATGTATAGGTAGGTAAAAAGGAGAGGTTCAAGCCAATTTGCAAAATAATACCAAACTTGAAATTTATATCATCGAAAGATGGATAAATAAAATGCTTACTGCCAAAATTTCAAGGTGATTCACTACACCGTTTTTAAGAAATAAATTTTTGAAATTCACACAGAGGAAATACTCCTCTGGGAACATTGTATTGTTAATCACAATGGTCCTGCGTCTCAAATCACCGAGCTGTGTAGAGTACTGGTGACAGCACTAGACCAGCATTCGGGAGGTACCAGGTTCGAATCCCGGCGGGGGCAGATGTGGCTGGGACTTTTTCCTACTGCCTCTCGCCGAGAAACGGTAATTCCTGTACCGGGCATCTTGATTGAGGTTTTCCATGGTTTCCATTAATTAATTCCAGATAAATATCGAGATGGTTCCTTATTTGAGGCCATGGCCGATTACCTATCAAACTCCTAGTTCAAAAATTACCTACCTTATCCTTATTTCCTATAATTTCTTCATTTGTCAATCGCGATTACATAAGTTGAAGTTGCAAAATTGAAAAATGTAGAAAATAACGAAGTGGTAGATGAAAAAATAGTAATGGTGCGAATGGCGTCTGTTATGACATAAAGTCGAGAAATGGACGTTAAACGCATTATTATTATTATTATAAATTTTTGAAATTCGGTCCTTTACACGGGAATAAATGGATAAAAATGTTCGAGCTACTCTTTCAGAATATTACTATTATAATGAAACTTTTGGTACTTAATAGTTTGACATTTTAAAACAAATTAAAATATTTTGCAAGCTATTTTACTTCTTAATTAATTAATTATCGAAAAAATAGAAGACAAAACAGGTTGATGGCGTAGGCCATTACGAAATCACTTGCTTGCTTTTCTTTCTTATCTACTTCCGGACATAGCGACAAGCCCCTCCATCGTCGTTATAACCGAAATCCACTGTATTTTGATAAAAGTTGAACGTTAAACAATTGAGCGTAATCTCACGCCAAACATGCTATTGAGTGTTTTTTTAGGTTATTAAATTTCTCCTTTTATGGGTCTTTTGTTCTCACTTAAGGGGTTAGGTGTAGTCAGGGGCGTGAAAAAATGTCATTTTTTATTAATTTATTTTTACTAGTAATTAAGTTTATTTCACATAAGTAAAAACATAGTATCATTTCATCATACTTTAACATTACTTCACTTAAATTTAAAAAAAAAATAATAATTATTTTACAAGCTATGGCGGTCTAAGTTGAACAGGTTTTAATAATGGGTCCTTGCGGTGACCATTACAGCTCCTTGGAGATTTATCTAAAATCAATGAAACAAAAAAGATTATTTTTATGAATAGATAATCTTGTGCCTGATCGAAGCTTTTTTTTTCAAAATTAACAAAATGGCGGTCTCTGGAAATTTTTTTGCAGATTTTCGGGAAAAAACCAACAATTAATTGTTTATAAAAAATCGAAGTTTTTAAAAAAAAAAAAATCCTTCGATCAGGCACTAGCTTTTTATGTTTTCTAAAAGCTGTATAAGTTTCATTCAAATCTATCGAGCGGTTTTTGAGTTACAGTGGTCACCAGTTCATAAAACATAGTTTTGAGAAAAACGCATTTAAAGTTTTACAGTCGATTGATGTACAGTAATACGAATAATTTCAATACTTACACTGAGTCATCTATTCCTGGACCATATAAGAGTTCTTCAGCCGTTGTAGAACTTTCTAAAACATCAATTTGTTGTTGTCTACGTCGCATTCTACCTTCGCGAGTGTTGTCGTCAGATATTCGTAACAATAGAACCCA
The DNA here is from genome assembly GCA_034508555.1 of Venustoraphidia nigricollis. Classification (NCBI taxonomy): domain Eukaryota; kingdom Metazoa; phylum Arthropoda; class Insecta; order Raphidioptera; family Raphidiidae; genus Venustoraphidia; species Venustoraphidia nigricollis. The sequence continues at coordinate 1,503,887 of JAVRKA010000074.1, forward strand.
AGAAACGTTTGCTTGCAGCTGCCGCTAGCTACCTGTTCTCGGAAATATTAGACCGCTCGAGAGCCTTTTATTCTTCGCTGAATAACTCGAAAGATATTTGTCGGATTCACTTCAAACTTTCAGAGAATATTTTTAAGATACTATACTTTAAGAAAATGCAAAAAAAAAAAATCAATTTTTTGAAAATTCTGACTAACCCTAACCCAGTGTTAACACGAATTTTTTTGTGCGTTTGTGTCTGATTTTGTAGTTTTGATTTGAACATTCCGATCAAGCAATTGCAGTTTATTTGAAGCTCTGTGACTATATTCCTTTTATATAATTCCATTTTTCGTTTTCAAATCAAACAAGCACAAATAAAAGTCTGCTTTTTGCACAAATATTTTGATGCAAGTAAATCTTATTGAAGGTGTTTTTTTTTATATTTATATATATGACATGAAAGTTTGTATTTTTTTCACTTTAGTTTACGGAGTTGTCCAGCGTTTATATTATACTTACAGATCTGTGCTCTGTCTATAAGGGGTATATTTTATAATTCAAAGCATTAAAAAAAATGTGAGCCTCATCCACATAAGCATATGAGGAAAGTGAAACCTCTTTAGATTTACAAATTTGTTAGTGTATTTGCCATATGGCAACATACACTATTGGCATCGGTCGGATGGCGGGACCTAGGGGTCGGACCAAAATTTCTCGACGTTTTGGCACGCATATTGGAATCCATCACCGCACGAAGCCTATTTAAAATGGGCCTAATCGGATCATTTTAAGGGTGGTTTTTAGGGGTTGAAAAAGTTTTTGGGCCCAAAAATACCGAAAAAATTCTCAGAATCGTTTCAAAATTGAAATTCACTCTTTTAGTAGCAATTAAAATGTGCTCCCGAAATTTGAAAAAAATCGGCCTACCAGGACCGGATCTACAAATTTTATGAAAACACTAGTTTGCAGATAGTGAGTTATTTACTCAAAGATGTATTTAATTTGGTGTAGATGTTCGATGATAGTAATCTTGCAATTAAGAAAAAAAACTGTTAATTTAAGGGGTGTATTAAGGCGTTAAATTTTTTATTTTGACCAAAAACAAACTTAAATTCATGTAATAAAACCAGACTGCCTGTATTAGCAAATACACTATATTGTCGGCAGGGTTTGGGCATTGCGACCCGGGTTTTTTTTTCATTATTTATGCGTTATCCATTTTGCGTTATTATCTTATATTTCCTCGCTGTTGATTAACGAGTATTTCTTGTTTAAAGTTCCAGACAGCTCCGGCCCTAGCCCTTGATCAGGGTAGAGCGAGATTGTCTTTCAGCGCCCTTTGGTCGACGCTTTCATTTCACGCAAATTGTACTTCGGTTTTATGTTAAAGTCCCAAATTTTCAAAAATCAGTTTTTATTGCAAACATCAGCACTTGTTCCATCAACATTTTATTTTGCGCTGAAATTTGTTTTTCGCATTTGGCTTTTTGGCGCCACTTGCCACCTGGCGCCTAGAACGACCGCTTGTCTTGCTTAACCCCAGGATCGGCGCTGGTTACAGAAAATTTCACTCAGATGTGTTGCTAAAGAAGTTTCACTTCGAAAATAAAAATAAATAACGAGTGTGACTAAAATAATATTAAATATTTTTTGGAAGGAAATATTATGCAAAACGTAAATACTTATTTATAAACCAAATTCTTTTGTTTAAAAGCAAACGAACAATTTTTATCTTTGGGTCTGACTTGTCTTGTGTAAGTAATTCAATACAGAAAAACTATTTCTACAAAATGAAAGAAAATTTTGTGGCATTTATATTTCTGTACAAATAAATTAAGTTTTTATTATATTTTGCAAGTATAGTACATTCGGTAAATAGTTTGTATATATTGATTTTTTTATATAAGTAATCATTTGAAAAAGGAATCGAGGTTAAATTTGAAGTATTATTTTAAAGTTTTTTTAGTTAAAAACATATATTTGCATATAATGTTTCCACATTACTTGATCTTTGCCAGAGTTTTTGCTGTGCTGTAAGCATCGAGGTTAGAGAGGAGGTCCAAGCTTCATGTTGAAAGTTTTGTGGACGTGCTCGAACGTGCGTGGAAGACCATTCAGAGCAATCTGCGCATCTCGCGAGCGTGCTTTTGTTTTTAAATGTGGTAGGGCTCATGGATCTAGTAATTATAGGGGTGTGCTGCGGGGAGGGGGTGATTCATTGAGGGACAGGTACAAAGTTAGAGTGGTGTCGATTTTTGATTGGCCGGCGCATTATGCTGCACTACCAACATAAATGTCATCTCACTAGACGTGCGCCGACCAATGATAAACGGACACCACTCACCTCGTCGCGTCCCTTAATCAGTTTTACCCCCTTTGTCTAAAAACCTACTACATACACTGTTTCTATATTCCTATGTCTGTGGTTGGGCTCCATATTGCTGCGCAGAATACTGGATTGCAAACTTTGCGCCGGTTCGAGGACGTTCTCACCGCCGTATTTTGTTTCAAGCGGCCAATGCTGAAAGTATGTCAGCTCGTTATCCTCCTCTCTCTATCTCTCTCTCTCACCTTCTCGGCTGTGAGTTTCTGTTAATTAAGCACTGAAATTCTGACAGGCACGAAGCTAAAAGGTGTAACGCGCATAGATGGTATTGCAGGACATTTAATTTACCGACCAGCTATGTGCAGTGTTGTTAGGACTCTGGATTTTGCTGTGAAGATCTGCATTAAAATTTTTAGAGGTTTTGTTTTTCATAAATATTTACTGAAAGCGTGTGTTAAGGTTTAGAACATAACTTACAATAAAATATATAATTAATGTGTAATGTTTAGCAGTTTTTTTTATTTTTCACAGATACAAAATCGCATGAAAACCCATTTAGTTCAGTTATAGAAGAGAGTAGTTCAATTCTGCTCTGTGAACGAACTGTGTTTTTTCTGATATTTGGACTCGTAGGTACTGATTCCCCAGATTGTAAAATATGCTCTTAGGAAATTTCGAACTGCGATCGCAAAATTCATTTTATTACTGGTTTTATTAGATGTGATTTAAGTTTTACAAAATTTGACTTGCTACTTAAAAATTTCAAAACACGTATATTTTTGCCCTAAAAAACGTGATATTCGTTAATATTTCATAACAGCGCGTCACAAGATTTCGAATTACGGGAAGACAAATTAACATTTCGAAGTGTTTTCTTTACAAACTTATGTTAAGAATACTGACAAATTTGTCTCGCTCAATGATTTTTTTCAAATTAAATTTCTTCTGTACAAAAATATTTGTATAACTTATATTTTTAACGTGGAGGGAAAGTTTGGTTGAGGAACAGTTGAAAAAAGAAGCAGTCTGTCAAACCAATCTATACAAATCAGTTGTGCCTGTGACTTTTTAACAAATAGACCATTTTTATTGTAAGTTTGCAAAACTATTTTAATGAAAAGTATTGTGTTTTTTTATATACAAATTATTATTAACCCATAGATTATGGTCATGTATCTAAGATTAGTAGAATTTACCACCCTTTGACTGGCCTGAGGCCCAGAAGATGGAAATATATTTTTCGAAACGTAGGCCACAAGCGAAACATCGGTAGAGCTTCTTTTTTCAACTGTTCCTCAACCAAACTTTCCCTCCACGTTAAAAATATATATTGAAACAAAAAATATTAAAGACTACGTTGTATAACTTATGCTAATTTCCTCGTTTTATCTGATTTGAAATCGTTTTTTAGGCCAAAAAAACTGTAGGAACTTGGCTAAAAGTCATATGGAAAGAATGTTACATCTTTCTAGCTCATTAAAGCATTAACATCAAAGATGTTTCATAGTAATTTCATAGTAATTAGAGCATATTGAACAGCTGGCATTCAGTAACCGTATTCCAAGTTCGGAATCATTTGAATTAATCGCCGACTCGAATAACATTCCAGTCATCGTTGTTGGCAGGTTTTTCTTAAAAAACTGGCAACAAACGAATGTATTCTGATATTTCTATGCAGTTGTTTCAGTTTGGCTAAAGTAAAACATGTCGGCATTGTTGTGTATCCAGCTTTAGTTTTTAGTTAGTCATTATTTATTATGTAATTACAATGTAATTAAGGTAGTTGTCGTGGTACAATATTGTCAAAAAGTTATAGATTATACGCGCCACAAAAGTATACTAGCTTGTAGCTAAGTGATCCATAATTTGTACGCAAGACTGTACCCGTGGAAACGTAACCCATACAGTATTCATATGCATGTATACTTTTCTATAAATTGTTGAACTTTAAACCGTTATTTATAAATAATTAGACGTTCAATTCTTATTTTTTTTAAACTCATAACAAATATTATATTGAAAGACTCTCAGTTTTTGGAAAGTTTCTGACAGTTCTTTTTTTATAAATAAGAAACTGGTTCAGAACTACACAGATCGTATACAATCAATGTTAATTATCCAATTTTTAATTGAATTTATCTCGGATTATATACGGTCGATCGACTTCAAATTTTCAGGGTAATTGTATTATCCTGTCCTTAATAAGTATACAAAAATTAAGAATTTTCTGACGGTGTGCCTTAACCACGACAACTACCTTAATTGACCTTTAAGTTATTTTGTCTGTATTAAAAAGATGGGGAGGAGAGTCAAGACACAAGATGAAATACCAAGACTCCAAACTGAAGAAACTGAACCTGCTTCAAAATCCCATCCTCGTCGCCAGTTAAAGTATATCACAGAAGTAGTTTTCTTCATACCATGCCGAAAGTACGTACTTTCTGATTTGATTTTAAATCAGAAAGTATAACATTTATGCACTGTTGTAATCACAGTTGGAATTACTTACTCGCATATCGTCTGTATAGGCGGGCCTAAACAGTTTTGTCATGCGCAATGATACGCGAGACTGCCGTTTGTCAGGTCACATGTTCGTCAGTAGGCAGTAGTGGTAGCCATCTGCTGTTATTACATGGACATTATTAGATCCATGTGTCATTACGTATAATCTCAGCATTGCGCACTTGAAAGTAATTAGTCTTTTTATGTATTGGTGAAAATGCGTACTTTCGACCGGGTAGACACGGGCAGAAATCTGAAAGTCCTGCAGTGCGCGACATATGATGACCTCGACTTAAAAGGCATAATGTGGCAATATGCAGGAAATTCAACTTTCAACTCTTGTGTGTAATATACTATTTAGTATACTGATTTATTAAAAGCGAAAATAATTCATTCCTACAGATTAAATAACTTAAAGGTCAATTGATTACATTATAATTACATAATAAATAATAATTAACTAAAAACTAAAGCTAGATACATAACAGGTACATAAACACAGTTACAAAGAACGCTCGCTCTCATTGACCTTGAAGAACTTACTTAATTGAAAATGTTGTTTCAGTGGCCATTGATTTGATAGTGCAGCATATTCGAGACTTTCTAAATAATCGAGTGAAACCCGAATCAATACCGCCAACTGTGATTCCACCTCTGGCGGCAGTCGTGAGTCCTAAAGGCTCGCCGAGACATCCGGCTGCAAGAAGAGTTAACTCGGCGGAGGCTCAATTAACGAGGCCTCATTAGTGAATTGAAAAGATTTTTAGTTGCAAATATACAAGAACGCACGTTTATTTCACAAAAGCTTTCTTTTTTACGTTTTTCTTATAGAAATTATTTTATTTTTTGTTGATTATATAATTTTTTTTAACGCGTGTTCGATGATACGTAATGATTTGTAGCCCCGGATCTACGATTTTTTCGAACTGGGGCAGAAACTTGATAGGTGCGTCCCTTCTCTCCTAGTCCAGCAGCCACCGCCTGTTTTTTTAAGTAATTAATGATAGGCTGAATCTTCGTGAGTTCGTTCGGTTCGACGAGACGTCCAAGTTTTTCCTCTGTCCAAATTCTCAAAGAGGTAGGTAATGAACTGCGCAGATGTAAAACATGTCGATTTGGTAGGGTGTCGAAATTGTCTAACAGTAAATTTTTCATTGAAATTTTAAGATAATATGATAATAAACTCGGAAAAACAATTGTCCTACAAAATCAATGGTTTGAGTTGGAGCGTCCTCCACGCCGAATATGTCGAAATAACAAGATCATAAAAATTATTAATAACCAGCTGATTTTTTGTATGCAGCTTACTAAATATTAGTATAATTGAATGGCAATAATGTCCTAGAAATGTAGTGGTAGGTTTTCCTAGTCCTACGCTTGGAAGTTGTCGATTCCACGGTAACACTTTTTTCATTAATAACAACCTAGGTTTGATTTTGTCCTATCGGGAATAAAGTGTAGAATACAATTTTACCAAGCGTAGGACTAGGAAAACCTACCACTACATTTGTAGGACTTTGTGGCCATTCAATTATACTAATATTTAGTAAGCTGCATACAAAAAATCAGCTGGTTATTAATAATTTTTATGACCTCGTTATTTCGACATATTCGGCGTGGAGGACGCTCCAGCTCAAACCATCGATTTTGTAGGACAATTGTTTTTCCGAGTTTATTATCATATTATCTTAAAATTTCAATGAAAAATTTACTGTTAGTCAGACAATTTCGACACCCTACCAAATCGACATGTTTTACATCTGCGCAGTTCATTACCTACCTCTTTGAGAATTTGGACAGAGGAAAAACTTGGGCGTCTCGTCGAACTGAACGAACTCACGAAGATTCAGCCTGTTATTAATCACTTAAAAAACAGGCGGTGGCTGCTGGACTATCCAGCGTTTGAGATAAATTGTTTAAAAAAAAGCTCAAAAATGTATAATGGATGGCATTTATTCTGACAGGGAGGGGAGAATAAGAACCCTTTAATCATTTTTTTAAACAATTTGTTATCAATTTTCAAACATATGTTATGATTTTGGCGCTCCTTGGAACTGCCGCCCGGGGCAGTTGCCCCGGTTTGCCCCACCCTAGATCCGGGGCTATGATAAATAGAAGAAATTTTATGCCATATTTTTGTTAGAAAAATCAGGTCGACTTTATACTTGCCTAATTTAATGTCACTGACTGGTTTTTTAATATTTGTTCCGTTCACTGCGTTAGCGATCGCGCGTGGTTTAACGAAATCTGCACGAAGTGTGCTCACTTGCGGAAAATTGTGCAGTGATTCCTCGATTAATTTTCTTGTTACGTCTTCAAACATTTGGTGAGTCAAACTTAAAGTACATTCAGTGTTCTGCCTCGCTCACATGGATCTAGTAATAGGGATGTTGACTATCTTTGGGAAAGTGTTTTAAATCGTGCATAAGTACCTAATATTGCCACAAATATTTATTATTTTTATTTAAATACAACTCAAGCCTTAAAAATCATGTATTTTAAATCCCGTTTCAAATTTCGGTCCAAAACGCCAATACTAGTCGCGTGACGTCACCTGTTCATACCAAAGGAGGCTCAAAAGTTTACACAGGAGCTATGCGTATTCTGTGCTCATAAACGATATGAAAAGTTGTTTCGTAGTCGTTGCTATAGTTACATGTAATTTGACGTTTCCTATAAACAAATAATAATAAATTACTCACTAAATATTAACCAAACAATGAAGTTTTTTGACAGCGGCTGAACATATGACATCATGCGCTCTGATTGGTGTCTGTTGTCACGTGACTTGAGACGGATTTCATTAGGTTTTATTTAATAAATATTAATTAAATTCCTTAAAAATAAGGAAAAATATAGTGTTTTTTAGTATTTCTATCATAGAAACTACTACTTTTCGTTAAAATTATGTTTTTATTTGAATAGTCAACATCCCTATTTTCTTGTTATGTTTTCAAACATTCGGCGAGTCAAACTTAAAGTACACTCAGTGTAATGCCTCGCTCACATGAATCTAGTAATTATATAGGGATGGAGTATACAGCCGCGGGGGGGGATCCATTTTGAGGGACGGGTACAAAGTTAGAACGGTGTTGATTTTTTATTGGTCGCCGCATTGTGCTGCATACACAAGAAATTTTCTTTTTACACCACACTACCAAACTAAACTTCATGCTAGTAGACTGGTGCAGTGCGCCAGCCAATGACAAGCGGACACCATTTACCTCGTCGCGTCCCTTAATCGGCTTTACTCCTCTCGTCTAAATCTCTATAGTACATGCTCTGTCTCTATATTCTTTTGTCTATGCTTGCTCATCATTTAAGGCATTTCCTATCTGAATAAGTCTTCCGAATCTCATTGAATAAGCGGTACAGATGTTCCTTTCTGTCTCTCTCACCTTAGGATACTTCGAGATTTGAGTTTATGGCAGACACCAAATACCTATTGTTTTATTGTTGGATAAATAACAAATTTATCTGTGTAGAAAAAGAAATGCTGGAGGTATGAACGTTTTTTATTGTTAAAATACTATGAAAATTCAGTTAACGATTATAATGTAACCAACAATAATGAGCTATTGAAAATAACAATCGAGTGTAATTTTTAATTGGCGCGTACTTCAAGTGAGTGGGGCTTACTGTTTAAAAGGCCGATAGGTTCTAAGAAATGTGTTTTATTTTTAAAAAAGTATTTTGTTTTGTTTTAAACATTTTTAGAGAGTTTGTTAAATATTTTAATATCTAGTGTTTATATCTTAAAAAATTAAAAGTGATGAAATATGGACCGGGAGGATAATTTTGTGTAAAAATAAAATTATTCAGTAATAATAATTAAAAAATTTTATTATGTATAAATAAAACCGTAAAAAATTAGACAAAGAACGCCAATCATAAAGTTTGCCAAAATTCGATTGTTAGAAAGAGAGAGTGATCTTTTTTCACCTACGGAAGTCTTTAAGATTAGCAAAATTGACGCAAACTCCATTTATTGCGCGATTTGCGCCCGATCGTATTTTGTTTAATTTCTTTTTCAGTTACGATGCGTTTACGGATTCCCTGTAATTAGTGCAGTAACTAGCCTTTTAAACCCCAGGTCCTAGCTGCTAGAACTGCGACCTTGAAAAATGTTCTAATCTTATAATACGCGCCACGGTTTTAAAAGTTTCTGAAGTTAGATGCAAATGGAGGTTTGCGCAGGTACAGTCGGTTGAAAAACTACAAACTCGCGCTATATTATTATTTTTAATTTTTCTTTAGTCTAAAGGTCTAATTCCTTGCATAAAGTCATCCAAAAAATTATTTTTCGTGCTTGTCTATGCAAAACTGTATTAGGCATTTTGATCAATTAACAATCAACAACAATAGCGTACTGGGCTGTACTTTATAACGGGAATGCGACAAGTGACACGACAACCAGCGATAACCAATCACCGAAGAGCGCACGTTATGTGCCGGCAACTGGGAGGTGGTGGGAGTCTTCCTATCCCACAAAATAGCCAGGATGGCTCTAAAATATGCATTTGCGACGCTGTTTGTGACTAACTTCAGAACCTTTTAGAATTGTGGCGAGTATTATTCTCGGCTCTGGCAATAAAATGGACAAATGTCTATAAAAAAATCTATCATCCAAAAACTAAATTTTTGTTTGTCTACCAAGTATCTATGATACTTGGTAGAATTTTGAATAAATACATATAAATTAGGTGAAACAAAACATTTATTCAAAAATATTTTTACACTCGTATTACGCGATATTCTATGTGTGCTATTAACTACCATGCTTGACCCAAAACCAGGGTCTGTACCCTGTGCCTGGGCGCCGCCCTAGTTACGGTACTGCCTCTGATGGACGCATAGATGTTAATTTAGGGAACGCTAGTTTATGCCAAAATTACACAATAAAATTTTTTCTTTATTATTTTGTTGATAATACTGTGTGCCTACTAAATTGGAATGTTGCTATTACAAGAATTTTTAGTGTAGTTACTTTAGAGTTACAAAAAAAAAAAAAAATAACCAAATAGAAGAAATAATTAAAGTACTGTGGATTTTTGGGTATGACGGCTAATTAAATAGTAACTGTTGAGATATGGCACCGTAGAGTAACTGAAAACTCATTCCGCCGCGAAAGTGGAAAGATTTTAAATTCCGACGGTGACAGATGTTTGAAAAATATAGCATTGTAACAATGGATGTTTCTTAACAATTATAACAAAAGATAGCTATTATACTGTTTAATTAAATACTAATATAAACATATAATAATAAAACTCCTGAACTATGAAGTAATATTTTCTGGCGAGTTGTTTTCGTAAGCTCTTAAGATTTCATTGCCAAAAAAATTCACAGTACTTTAAAGTCTAATTTGCCTAAACTATGATTTGCTAATTTATTCTGACTTAGGCATTTTCTATATTTCTAGTAAAAAGCTTGTAAACTGCAGCGCCTATTTATTAATAACTGACACATTTTAAAATTTAAAGAAAAACTGCATAATCCTTTTTTTTTGTATTTGTGATAATTAGAGAAATGAGTATGCGAAAAAACTATTTTCAATAAACAATTTTAACGAGAATCAAATACTATCATTATAATAATTAATGATAAGAGAATGTTATGATAACTGTCATTGTACACAATGACATTGTTAAATTAAACAAATACAATTGCAAAAACATTTCTCACGAACTTGTCAAAAACATTTTTTTATATAAAAGGTGAACAAGAATTTCGTGAGAACGAAAGCGACTGAAGTACGGAATTTTCTAGAAAATCAAACAGTAATAAGATATGAGAGCTTTTGTTTACTATTGTTTTTGTTATGACGCGAACACGTCACAAAAAACAAAACAAATTTAATATTTACTTTTGTTATTCAAGCAGGTTTGTCCGTTTTCGTAATAATAGTAGTTGCATTCATTTCAAGGTTACTATAGAAACTAAGGTTGGGCGTTGACATTGTTGAAGGTTTGACTAGGCGAGACGGGAGTGAAGACGGGGAAAGTAGGCTTGTGGAGTCTTTTCCCAAACAGTTGGGATCGTAAACAATTTGACAGATAACCAAAAAAATAAATAATATTAATATTTATTTAATATAATAGCTTTTGTCTGCTATAATTGTTAAGAAACATTCATTGTTGTAGCACTATATTAGAAAAACTTATTATTCCAACACCTCACCGTCGGGATTTAAACCCGAATCTTTCCACTCGCATGTAGTGAATTTGAGTATTGTAAATCACTGTATTATGAAGGATTAAAATGTTGAATTGTGTGCACCGTAGAGTAATTGATTAACTCATTCCGCCGCGAAAGTAGAAAGATTCGGGTTTAAATCTCGACGGTGACGTGTTGGAATAATACATTTTTCTAATATAGTGCTACAACAATGAATGTTTCTTAACAATTATAGCAGACAAAAGCTATTATATTAAATGAATTCAGCTGGTACGTAGCTACAAGCGTATGTAAATATCTACTAATATTAATATTATTTATTTTTTTGGTTATTTGTCAAATTGTTTACGTGTTTGCACATAAATAAACATTTCCCTTTTTGCGCATGCGCAATAAATAAAAATGTACGCAAAAAATGCCAACAAACACGGCCAATACTTGAAAAACCAAGCTATGGACATCGGTGACGTAAGCAATCGACTCAATCAATCACAGACGTGACGTATTTATAGTCTCTTACGCCCAACCTTCTAGTATTCTAGTAACCTTGCATTCATTCTACGTCCCTTTTATTTTATGTACTCATGCGCTTTTGAAAATGTTTTAAACAAAACACTTTTTTCAAATTGTTTTTATCGGGTTTCTGGCACAAAACAGCTAACAGAACAATGTTTATGTTATGTTCTTTTATTTTACTAATATAGAACGGATTTAAGAGAAAAATTTGTTAATAATCACGGTCTTCTGATAATTCTAAAATTATTGTATACTTCACGTGGCCATTAGCCAATCAGCTCGAACAGCTGCTGTGGCACTAGCTGTTACACTGCATTAAAGTTCTATATAAATAAGGAGTTTCATTTCGGTCGTATTTGTTATTATAATATTAAATTACAGTAAGACCTCGCTTAACGCTGCTCCGTTTAATGCTGTTTCAGTATTACGCGGCTTCTAAAAAAAGTTTGACCACTAAACGTAAAGTATGGATTAGTTTACACAAAACGATTCAAAAGTTGATAGAAGTTCAAAGGCAGGACGAAGTGTCATTGATGCAATATCTTGCTATCGACAACAGCTTGCCGAACAAAACAGAAAAAGGCAAACATTAGATGACTTCTTCACAAAAAACAAAATATGTCAAATGAGGAACCTTCGTCGTCACAAACATAACTTCTTATTCGAACTTTGATTTGATTTTCATAAAAGTTTTATGAACAAAAATCAATATTAGCAATAAATAAATCTATAAAAAAGTATTTAACAATAAATGTTACAAAATTAAACAAAAAAGAAACTAACAAATTTTCTTATTCTTGGTTCTGTTTCACTTATGCATATTGTTTACATATTAAGATGACTTTATTTAGCGCTGTTTCGCATAGTGCAGGAACTTATTGGAACGCATCTGCCGCGTGAAGTGGGGTTTTACTGTATATTGAAGTTGCAAATGCAGCCAAGTTAAAAAGATTCAAGTTTATGAAAACATATATTACTGTATTTGACTAATTATACTTTTATTTACGCTGTATAAAAAAAAATACTTTTTTGTTGTGACGTCAGTAATCAGTATTCATTTTAAACTGCGTCCGGTTTTTCAGTTATCAGTTTGATGTTAGTTAATTGCATATTTAGTGAATTTACAATGCTTAAGTATTGGCAAAAGATCGATAGAGATATTTATTTTATTTTGCCACGTACTGTTACAAGAGGCTACACAATAAAATTATATTTAAAAACAAATACCTATTATACAATGTTGAAAATAAAATATTTTACGAACTTGTGCGTTTGTTTAATCAAATTATTTTATTAAAAAAGATCTTATAAATAATTTACAAAAAAAATATTCATTTTACACAAAACAAAATATTAACTATTAAGTTTACATTCATTAATAAAAAATATAACTGTTGTGGCGAAAAATCTTCTTTATATTCGATAGAAATTAAATCTTACATTCGGGTTGCGAAATTTGTTTTGACGATTGTGTTTTGAGATGATGTGACAAATTAATGCGGGTACAATATAAAGACATTTTTAGCCACAGCCAAAACATTACAGTTATAACGGAAAAAAAAACGTTATTGATAATACAATTCAATGTTCATGCCGTCGTGAATTTCATAATCTTGCACTTGTATGTGATCTTTAAAAACTGTGTACCATTTTTTTAAAACAATTTTATCCCATTTAGTTCCGGTTTGCGCAGCTATTAACTTTTTCAAATCTCCGATTGTATCGTCTGGATTACATTTTACTCTCACTTTTTTGCCCAAGCGGTCATTACATGTTATTTCCAACATTTCTAGTTTAAAATAAAACAAAATATAGGTTATAATTTATGCTTAGAACGAGTTTGTATTAACCGATGCATAATTTACTGTACATCAAAGTAATTTTTCAAAAGTTTTACTTACTGTTTGTTAAACTCAGACAACGCAACCCAATACAGTTTTATTCTAGGTAAATTTGACAGATTTTTGTATTTTTTGATTAGCAGAATTTTTGACAGCTGATACGGAATGCTGTGAAGCTGGTTACAATTTTTTTATACACAAGTCAAATTACAGCAGGATAAAATATATAAAATATTAAATATTAAAATATTATTTTTCTTCATATGCTTTGCAAAGATAATAAAATCAACCAGCCTTTAATTCTCAGAACAATTTTTTTTAGTCTTAATATATAATTTTTATGAATAAAATGCAAATCATTGATTACAATATAGATATTGAACAACGCAGTTTCAGTAGAAATCCGACACGCCGACACGTCACTTTTTGGGACATTCAGCAATATTCAGTTGGATGACAAAGTAGTCGGGTGGTGGATTGCGCCTGTAGTTACTAATTTGAAAGTGTTTTTAACACTAAAAAAATCGGGATATTATGACTATGAATATCCCGAATGAATATATATCGAATGCAGAAGACATAGCCGACCAGGTAAATGCGCTATTAATTTTTGTAGAGTATATTTCCTTTTCGAATAAATTGCTATTTACTATTTTGATGTTTGGACCCAAGATCCAATTTTTGTGAACATCACACGTCACCTCGAAGTTTCACTTAATTTTACATAACAAGAATTTGAAATTAATGTATTTCTATGCTCTCTCTACTTCATAATGAGAAACAGATAGTGTATTTTCTCTTATTGTTACAAATCATAAAAGATCAAATTATATTTTCATCTGAATTTTCCTAACCTACATGCAATGCAACACTTTTCGTTACAAATATTACACACATTTTCATAACCTTGCCATATGGTAACACTTTCTTTAAACCGGTTTTTGTTATCAAATCTGTTACACAAAAAATCCAATTTTCCATTTAAACTTTCACTTCATTTACCTAATTTTTGTTTTGTTTTTTGTCAGTATTTTATTGTCCAAATACCTAGGTTCGTTAAGATAAACCATGCAAGATATTTTCTTAACGAGGATAGAAAAAATTAAAATAATTTTCATTTGTATCCAAAATGCAAATAACTAAAACTTGAAAGTATTTTCTTTTTTAATACTTTTATTAAATTTCCCCACTTCAAAAGGCCAGATTAAACTGAAACTTTGCACACTTATCAAGGACCAATAACAATACAATAATTTAATAAGTCTGTCCCATTGTCCTGACCAGGACCTACAGTATAAAAAAAACTTGAAACTTTACAGCAAGCAAGCTAACACGCTATACAGTGATGTACGTAGAGTTACCTACCTTATATAGTCAAATGCAATATTGTTTTTTTAGTCTTATAATTATTAATCATTTAAATAAACTAAAACAACACGCTCTTATGAACTAAAAAATGCAAAATAATTTGATAACAAAATTAGCTTTACTGTAAAAAGCGCGGGGTCTATCTACTTAAATTCTCATAATAGCTCTACGTTTACAATTAGCTAGAAAATAAAAAAATTGTTACCGATATTAAGCACTCCACGCTTTTTATAGTAAAGCTAATTTTGTTACCAAATTATTTAGCATTTTTTAGTTCGTAAAAGCGTGTTTTAGTTTTTTCAAACCCCAATTTTTTATAAAAAAACACCCGGTATAATCTAACAACACGCGGTATTGCCGTATACCAGTATACATTATACTTACTCTTACGGTTTTTCGTGACACATTACATTTTTTGTCGTACGGTTTTTCGTGACACATTACATTTTTTGTCGTACGGTTTTTCGTGACATGAATACTACATTTTTTGTCTTACGGTTTTTCGTGACATGTTACATTTTTTCTGGGCTAGGTCCCCTCGCTAACCCGCGATAAGGAACTTCGTTCCAAAATTATATTTCATTGTTGTTGACAACTATTAAAATTTACCTGCATACATATTGAAGTATTATTTATTCGTATAGCTGAAGAGTGATGTTTACGAAAATAACCCTCAATGTTACATTTTTGGATTTTATATTAGCATAGTTCGTAAACAGACACCACACAGTTGAACAGCGCCATCAAACTTCATCCGGTAAAAATCTGAAGTAGGGACCGCACTTAGTAAAGAATGCCCGAACTTTTATAAAAAAGCTAGTATATATATAAGCGCTTCAGCTTACGCTATACGCGCCTAAAATGTAAATAATTAACAAAGTAAAGGAAGTTTGGTTGAGGATCAATAAATAAAAAAAACCCGGGTCGCAGTGCCAAAACCCTGCCGACAATATAGTGTATTTGCTTATACAGGCAGGGTGGCTTTATTATGCGAACTTAGGTTGGTTTTTGGGCAAAATAAAAAATTTGACTCCTTAATACACCCCTTAAAATAACATTTTTTTCCTTAATTGCAATATTATTATCAATCGAACTTCTATACCAAATTATATACAACTTTCAGTAAATAATTCACTATCTGCAAAATAGTGTTTTCATAAAATTTGTAAGTCCGGTCCTGTTAGGCCGATTTTATTAAAATTTTAGGGACACTTTTTAATTATTACTGGAGGGTTAAATGTCAATTTTTAAAACGATTCTGAGAATTTTTTCGTTATTTTAGGGCCCAAAAACGTTTTTCAACCCCTAAAAACTACCCTTAAAATGGCCCGATTACGCCTATTTTAAATAGGCTTCTTGCGGTGATGGATTTCAACGCGTGTGCCAAATTTGGTTGAAATCAATTAACTCTTTCGAAAGTTATTGCCCGCACACACACACACACATATATATATATATATATATATATATAAACATTTTTAAAAATGGTGCCAAAGTGTTTAGGAGGTTATGAAACGTCGAGAAATTTTGGTCCGACCCCTAGGTCCCGCTATCCGACCGACGCCAATAGTGTATGTGGCCATATGGCAAATACACTAATAAGCTTTACTGAGTTTTGCTGATGGCCAACGTTTCGAAAAATTGCCATCAGCAAAACTTTGGTAAAGCTTATTTATTTATTGATCCTCAACCAAACTTCCTTTACTGTGACATTCTCTTGGATCAACACCACCATATACGAAGTAAATAATTAAATCAAATTAGATAAACCAGTCTAGACCGGTTTCTTTTAAAAACTGAAATAGCATATCGACATTATCAGAATCAGTTCCTAAAACCACCCATAATACCGAGTTCAAGGAGTTTGAGATACTGTTTTTGATTCAAATGAATCGAAAAAGTGTTTAGCGGTAAAGCAAAGGTAATTTTCGATGTTAAATATTATTATTTTAACAGGTGATCCGGAAGGGTAAGAACATCCTGCCGACAGTCGCTCGATTATGTTTGATATCCACGTTCCTTGAAGATGGCCTGCGCATGTGGTTTCAGTGGTCGGAACAACGGGAGTACATGGATATGTCGTGGGGATGCGGACAGATTCTCGCCACGCTGTTCGTACTTATCAATCTTATCGGTCAGTTGGGTGGCTGCGTGATGGTCATTGCGAGGTACAGGGTGACGATCGCGTGTGGCGTTTTGTTTTTCATCGTTGTTTTACAGGTGAGATTAAAAATTTTAATAGAATGGGGTGGTCTCCTGGCCTAAATGCGCCACATCCTGAAAGGGTTTTTGTGCTTCCCTCTTTTTACTGGATCTAGTCAGTAACTAATCTGGATCGTCTTATGAGCTCCAGAAGATTGGCTTCTAGACTGTCCTGTGAAACTGTTCCATCCTCATCAATGCAACCAAAGATTTTGGCTCAAATGCACTACATCTTGAAGGGATTTTTGTGCTTCCCCTTTTTGCTGGATCTAGTTAGCAAATAATCTGGATTTTCTTATGAGCTCCAGAAGATTGGCTTCTAGATTGTCCTGTGGAACTATTCCATCCTCATCAATGTAGCCAAAGATGATAGGGTGGTCTTTTGGTTCAAATGCACCACATCATGAAAGGATTTTTGTGCTTTCCCTTTTACTGGATCTAATCAGCAAATAATCTGGATTTTCTTATGAGCTCCAAAAGATTGGCTTCTAGATTGTCCTGTGGAACTATTCTATCTTCATCAATGCAACCAAAGCTGATGGGGTGGCCTCTTGGCCCAAATACACCACATCATGGAAGGATTTTTGTGTTTCCCTTTTTTATTGGATCTAGTCAGCAAATAATCTGGATCTTCTTATGAGCTCCAGAAGACTGGCTTCTAGATTGTCCTGTGGAACTTTTCCATCCTCATCAATGTAGCCAAAGATGATCGAGTGATCTTTTGGCCCAAATGCACTACATCCTAAAAAGATTTTTGTACTTCTCCTTTTTACTGGGCCTAGTTAGCAAATAATCTGGGTCTTCTTATGAGCTCCAGAAGATTGGCTTCTAGATTGTCCTATGGAACTATTCCATCCTCATCAATGTAGCCAAAGACGATGGGGTGGTCTTTTAGCCCAACTGCACCACATCCTAAAAAGATTTTTGTGCTTCCCCTTTTAACTGCATTTAGTCAGCAAATAATCTGGATCTTCTTATGAGCTTCAGTAGATTGGCTACTAGATTGTCCTGTGGAACTATTCTATCTTCATCAATGCAACCAAAGCTGATGGGGTGGCCTCTTGGCCCAAATACACCACATCATGGAAGGATTTTTGTGCTTCCCTTTTTTATTGGATCTAGTCAGCAAATAATCTGGATCTTCTTATGAGCTCCAGAAGACTGGCTTCTAGATTGTCCTGTGGAACTTTTCCATCCTCATCAATGTAGCCAAAGATGATCGAGTGGTCTTTTGGCCCAAATGCACTACATCCTAAAAAGATTTTTGCACTTCTCCTTTTTACTGGACCTAGTTAGCAAATAATCTGGGTCTTCTTATGAGCTCCAGAAGATTGGCTTCTAGATTGTCCTATGGAACTATTCCATCCTCATCAACGTAGCCAAAGACGATGGGGTGGTCTTTTAGCCCAACTGCACCACATCCTAAAAAGATTTTTGTGCTTCCCCTTTTAACTGCATTTAGTCAGCAAATAATCTGGATCTTCTTATGAGCTCCAGAAGACTGGCTTCTAGATTGTCCTGTGGAACTTTTCCATCCTCATCAATGTAGCCAAAGATGATCGAGTGGTCTTTTGGCCCAAATGCACTACATCCTAAAAAGATTTTTGCACTTCTCCTTTTTACTGGACCTAGTTAGCAAATAATCTGGGTCTTCTTATGAGCTCCAGAAGATTGGCTTCTAGATTGTCCTATGGAACTATTCCATCCTCATCAATGTAGCCAAAGACGATGGGGTGGTCTTTTAGCCCAAATGCACCACATCCTAAAAAGATTTTTGTGCTTCCCCTTCTAACTGCATTTAGTCAGCAAATAATCTGGATCTTCTTATGAGCTTCAGAAGATTGGATACTAGATTGTCCTGTGGAACTATTCCATCCTCATCAATGTAGCCAAAGATGGTTGTCCTCCTGTAAATTAAAGCCTCACATTCGAACACGATATGGTTGACTGTTTCATCCTCTATTTCGCAAAATCTATATAGTGTTGAAGCTTGCTGTATCCCAACCACATGTAAGTGTTTTCTCAGGAAAGCATGACCAGTTAAAAGCTGTATCACCTTTCTGAGTGTCGGCCTGTTGAGTTTGATTAAGTTCTCAGTTAGCTTTGAGGAAGGGCCTACAATCATTTTCTTCCCTGAAACCAGTATGTTAACCACTGGACCACAACTGTTCTCGACTTCTATGGGCTGGGAGCCCCTGCTCTATGCTTTTAGTAATTTATTAACTCTGGGGAGAAAGTTTGCACTGGAGTTTGACGTCGGATTTTATTTATTTTGTTTCAGACGTTTGCATATAGCATACTGTGGGACTTGCAGTTTCTCTTCCGTAATTTGGCGCTCATCGGCGCACTCCTTCTAGTTGTGGCCGAAGCAAGAGTCGAAGGGCGCAGCCTGTTTGCCGGAGTGCCGTCGCTCGGAGACAACAAGCCAAAAAGTTACTTACAGCTAACAGGCCGAGTCTTGCTCGCCTTCATGTTTGTAACACTTCTTAGATTTGAATTTAGTTTTATGCAGGTATGTTTGTTGTCATACGGGAGCGTCCATAAACCACGTAGCTCAATCAAGGAGGAGGTGGGACCAGATTTACGGATCGATATTGCTCTTTTTCCATTTTGCCAAAAAATACAAAACACGAATGATACAACCGGCTGTCAAAAATAACCTAACCTATGAATTTATCTACAACTCAGCACAAGGTCGTTTAAAAAGTCTGCAGTACATGATGGTAAAGTCAATTTCACCATCTGTCGTCAAACACGGGTACTTATTGATCAACTCTCGTATTTTATTTGGCATAATGAAAATAATTTGCAGAATAAGTTGAATATTTATTTTCAAACATTGGTTACTTTTATATCTTAATATCTACTTATAACAAACTATCAGTCTTGTTCATTTTAAACCTAATTTTTTTAATAGTTTGTTAACACAAAACACAAAATTCTGGACTTGATAATAAAAAACTGTTCCATCTGGGGAGGTCATAGGCAAGGGAGGTTGAAATAAGGCCACGTGGTTTATGGACGTTCCTTATTACTGTGTCGCAAAGCAATAAGTAGGTTTCTACTTTGCGACTGCACTTCTTCTGTTTCAGATAGTGCAAGATATTTTAGGATCGGCGTTGATGGTTCTAGTTACGGTTGGTTACAAAACTAAGCTGTCGGCTCTCATTCTCGTATTGTTGTTGACGACATTAAACTTTTATCACAACGCATGGTGGACAATTCCTTCGTATAAACCACTTAGAGATTTTCTCAAATACGACTTTTTCCAGGTAATTTATTGTTGCATTTTTATGTTTTACATAGGGTAAACGACTAGGCATTGGACATTACTAGTCATTGGACAGAACACATTTTCATTAGCTATAATAAGAATAAGAACGATACTAAAACAGATTTGATTTAGTATCGTTCTTATTCTTATTATAGCTAATGAAAATGTGTTCTGTCCAATGACTAGTAGTTTATCCTACTTGATTATTGCTCTTTAAAATCGATCGGTTTAAAAAAAAAAGTCAACTAAAATGCACGGTTTAAGTCGACGTGCCTGGCGGCAAAAGCTGCAAAAAAAACTTAATCGCGGAGATGGTTTTTTTACACGCTTTTGTTTCACCTGGTTTCACCTGTATGTTTGTTTGTTTGTAATGGAATCTTTGAACGTGAAAATCACCTGCTTCAAAACGTCAGATTAAACTGAAACTTTTGCACACTTATCAAGGACCGATGACAATACAATAATTTAATAAGTTTGTCCCATTATCCTGACCAAGATCTTCAGGATAAAGAAAACTTGAAAAATTACGCCAAGCAAGCTAACAAGCTGTACAGTGACGTGCGTTGCGTTGCCTACCCCATAATCAAATTCAATATTGTTTTTTTAGTTTTATAATTAAAATTAGAGTTTAAACAAACTAAAACACGCTTTTGTGATCTAAAATATGCAAAATAATTTGACAACAAAATTAGCTTTACTGTAAAAACTTTTTACAGTAAAGCTAATTTTGTTGTCAAATTATTTGACATTGTTTAGTTCATAAAAGGGTGTTTTTAGTTTTTTTAAACTCTGATTCTACTGCCTTTCGCTTGAAACGTTAATTTCTGTACCGGTCATCTTGATCGAGGTTTTCCATGGTTTCCTTCAATTAATTTCAAATAAATATCGAGATGGTTCCTTATTTAAGGCCATGGCCTATTACCTATCAAACTCCCAGTTTAAAAATTACATATCCTATCCTAATTTTCTATAATTCCTTCATTCGCCCATTGCTATTAGTTAAGTTGAAGTTTTAAAAACGTAGAAAATAACGGGAAGTAATAATAATAATAATAATGCGTTTAACGTCCGTTTCTCGACTTTATGTCATAACAGACGCCATTCGCACCATTACTATTTTCCATTTTACCACTTCCCGCTATTTTCTACATTTCTAAAACTTCAACTTAACTAATAGCAACGGGTGAATGAAGGAATTATAGGAAATTAGGATAGGATAGGCAATTTTTGAACTGGGAGTTTGATAGGTAATCGGCCATGGCCTCAAATAAGGAACCATCTCGATATTTATCTGGAATTAATTGAGGGAAACCATGGAAAACCTCAATCAAGATGGCCGGTACAGGAATTACCGTTTCTCGGTGAGAGGCAGTAGGAAAAAGTCCCAGCCACATCTGCCCCCACCAGGATTCGAACCCAAACCTCCCGAATGCGAGTCTAGTGCTGTTACCACTACTCTACCCAGCTCGGTAAATAACGGGAAGTGGTAGATGAAAAAATAGTAATGGCGCAAATGGCGTCTGTTATGACATAAAGTCGAGA
This sequence comes from Venustoraphidia nigricollis, assembly GCA_034508555.1. Classification (NCBI taxonomy): domain Eukaryota; kingdom Metazoa; phylum Arthropoda; class Insecta; order Raphidioptera; family Raphidiidae; genus Venustoraphidia; species Venustoraphidia nigricollis. Next base: position 1,525,617 of record JAVRKA010000074.1, read on the forward strand.
AATGGACGTTAAACGCATTATTATTATTATATCTTTAAAGTTCAATTCCAGATATATGTTATAATAGAAAACAGTATCACGGGTAATTGGAATAATGAAAATAAATCAATTTAAACACTTACTGATTGCAACGTTTCGTTTTTTTTTAACGTAAAAATTTTTTAGAGCTTCAAAATGTCTTAATAAAAAAAAGACGAAATTTCGCAATCAATGAGTGTTTAAATTGATTTATTTTCATTGTTCCAATTACCCGTGATACTGTTTTCTATTATTATTATTATATTACCGAGCTGGGTGACAACACTAGACTCGCATTCGGGAGGTCCCGATTCAAATCCCGGCGGGGGCAGATGTGGCTGGGACTTATTCCTACTGCCTCTCGCCGAGAAACGGTAATTCTTGTACCGGCCAACTTGATTGAGGTTTTCCATGGTTTCCCTCAATTAATTCCAGATAAATATCGAGATGGTTCCTTATTTGAGGTCATGGCCGATTACCTATCAAACTCCTAATTCAAAAATTGCCTACCTTATCCTAATTTCCTATAATTCCTTCATTCGCCCATTGCTATTAATTAAGTTGAAGTTTTAAAAACGTAGAAAATAACGGGAAGTGGTAGATGAAAAAATAGTAATGGCGCAAATGGAGTCTGTTATGACATAAAGTCGAGAAACGGACGTTAAACGCATTATTATTATTATTATTATTATTATTACTTCCCGTTATTTTCTACGTTTTTAAAACTTCAACTTAACTAATAGCAATGGGCGAATGAAGCAATTATAGGAAATTAGGATAGGATATGTAATTTTTGAACTGGGAGTTTGATAGGTAATAGGCCATGGCCTTAAATAAGGAATCATCTCGATATTTATCGGAAATTAATTGAGAAACCATGGAAAACCTCAACAAGACAGTCTAGTGCTGGCACCACTACTCTACCCAGCTCGGTAAATAACGGGAAGTGGTAGATGAAAAAATAGTAATGGCGCAAATGGCGTCTGTTATGACATAAAGTCGAGAAATGGACGTTAAACGCATTATTATTATATTGTGAATTTTGCAGACATTATCAGTCATTGGGGGTTTACTCATGATTGTGTACTTGGGACCTGGCGGAGTCTCGATGGATGAACACAAGAAGAAATGGTAGAGCGCCCATTAAAAAGACTCGCCACAAATGTACCTAATGATTCGATATAAATTGAAAACATACATTATAATAATAATTGTCGTAGCAGATTCGGCCAGTGCGTTATAAGATCATTCAAAAGAAGAAAAAAAAGTGCCGTTGGAAGTCCGTGGCGCGAAATTAATAAACCATCAAAGCGGTTTTTTTAAAGAAAATAATTGACAAAATGTGTGATTTTTTTACAGACTTTAAAAATAATGTGTATAGAACAAAGCGATTTTTTAAATGTTAAAATACAATCAATTCAAATGAAATGATATTTTATTTAGTATTCACATATTATACTTGTTTTATTTTTCTTGTAAATGCTTGTTTCGTTTTTTTTTTTAATGTTATTTGTTCGCAAACGTGACACGTTCGATTTTTTAAATTATTTTTTTAAAAATAATATTTTTGCACAAAATATAATTTTTATTTCGCGAGTAAATGTTCTTTTTTTAATTTCTCTGATACAAATTATTTGAAAAATTATCTTTTCAAACAATTTGTTCTGCAAATCTTCTTGATTTCCGGGCTTGTACGCCGTGGTCCATTGGTATTTCTAGTAGGTAGAAATACCAATGGACCACGGCGTACAAGCCCGGAAATCAAGAAGATTTGCAACAACGCCAGCCGTGAAAGCCTACACAATTGAATTTGTTCTGCGTTATATTTTTGATTAAAACCTAATTCATTTTTTAACTAGACCAGAAAGTTACTTTTTTGACGAATATTTTTTTTCTTTAACTATAGTGAGACGTGAAGACAAATCGAAAGTGAAATGTACTTTGTGCAGTTCTTTCTAGCAAACAAAAAAAAAATTACACTACATTATTTTAGCCGAATACTCCTCATTTAATTAAAGTGAGTTACGTGGCCGAGCACGGTTACTATTGCCGAATATCGAGTACTAATGAGTACTCAGTACTCGGGGTATCTACTTTACACCCGTCTCGAACAATTGTCAAAACCCACCTTTTAATAAAATTTGAAATATATATTTTTCGTGCTAACTTTTAAAAAATTATTTTTTTTAAATTGATTGAACTCGTATTTTTACAATACAATTTTAATTTTAAGGGGTACCTGAACGCATTCAAAATGAACGCGTTTTTAGGGCGTATTAAGTTAACAATTAATTAAAATAAAATGCCAAGTTATTTAATGATCACTTACGTTTGAAAAACAATAAAAAAATTGTTCTTTAATTTAAAGTGGTCATTAATTGTTAACGCTGTAGACCCTAAAAAAACGTTGATTTTTAATGCATTTGGGTAGGTGTGATCCCCTAAGGTGCTCTTATAAATATTTTTGATTGCGCAGAAAATAAAATTTATTCCAAGGTTACTTATTAGTTATTATATAGACCTTGAAATTATGAAATCATATCATATTTGTAATAATGTATTATTATTTTGAATTTTCCATTATTAATAAAGTTATAGTTATGTAAAGAAGTTTGTAAAGCGGCCAAATATTTGCAAAATAAGTATAAGAAATAAAATACGTTCTGAAAGTTGTTAGAAAAGTGCCCAAATATTTTAAAATAGTTTATGAAGCAAATCATGACGGCATTCATGTAGTTGAGTGGTCCCACGAAAATAAAAGGATATTTGTAAGTTTTTGGCATGCCTACAATGTTGCCATCTTCACGGGAATGCGTATATTTACTAATGCTCAGTTCACAATTAGTAAATATACGCATTCCCGTGAAGATGGCAATATTGTAGGCATGTCAAAACTTACAACTATCCTTTCGTGGGACCACTCAACTACATGAATGCCATCATGACTATGTACAGCAGCTGTTCTCAACCCGTGGGTCGTGGAAGGGTTACAGGTGGGTCGCGATTCGATCCTAAAACTATCAGAAACCATCGAATAAACCATCAGAAAAGATAAGAAACAAATCGAATTGTGTTGTGATTGTTTTCTTGGTTCTTGATTTTTGGTATCTGGTACAGACAACAGAACCACTACATCCCTCCCAATTTTTTTTCTCCACCATGCACTGATGGACCGTGGAGGTATTCCGATAAGGAAATGTGGATCGCCAGCTGAAAAAGGTTGAGAACCACTGATGTACGGTATTCCCGTCATAAAAATTAATAGTTTGCATAACATATTGTTCTTATCTGACTGCGTCAAACAAAAAAACTATGTTTTATTAGACATTTTTTATCTAATAAATTTATATAAAATAAAATTATAATGCCCGAGTCTTTAGATTGTACCGTTTGGCTCTGCGAGCTTGTGACGACTGGACGAACAGACATTGGAGTGAGGGAAGAAAACGCGTCTCACCCAGTTCATACGGCGTTGATTCATGTCCCTTTTAACGCTAGAGAAAATCTCAAATAGATATGTCGCTGCAGAAGTTTCGTTACAAAAGAACACGAAAGAAGATACGTTGGCTGTGCTATCAACACAGATAAGTCAATGGCATTTTGTGTACCTAGTTTTATTATGTAGTTGATTGTTCAGTATTAACACAATTTCCTCTTTTATTGAAAAACTTGATTAATATTGACTTTTTTTCTTTTTTGTCCTTGGAAATTAATATAAAAATGATTTGTCGGGAAAAAGGACTTTTTAAGTAAACACTTATTTGTTATTTATTGCGACGTTTCGTTCTTTGCTTGGGACTTTTTCAAGCTTTATAACTATTAAATGTTTTGATCAAGTAGATAAAAAAAAGTTAAAATACACGTGTAAATATAATACATGTGTATTTTAACTTTTATATCTACTTGAGCAAAACATTTAATAGTTATAAAGCTTGAAGAAAGTCCTAAGCAAGGGACGAAACGTCGCTATAAATAACAAGTAAGTGTTTACTTAAAAAGTCCTTTTTCCCGACACATCATTTTTATATTTAAACTTGTTTAATCTTTTCAGTTCAGACTGAAATGTCATTTTAGGAATGCTTGCTTTTATTTATAAAAAATGAACTCGTTTTTTATTGATATATTTTGTTACATTTCCTTTTCTCGGTATTTTGTTAAATAAACTATTATGATTTAAAATTTTTCTGACACAATATTTTAATCAGATTAAATTTATTAGTTATTCACATTAGAATGTCAGAACTAAATGCTGACTTATGTGGAAAATACACACTGTATTACACATTATACATTTTTTGAGCACTCGGTAAGTTACTAAAAATAAAATTCCTTAACTGTCAAAGACAGTTCACTTCTTCAAGACTGGTTTTTCAGAGTAATAATATATAAATTTTTATTGTTATATTATTTTATATTCATAAAACAACTAAAAAATATATACTTAATATTTATTCAGTTTATTGTAACTGTGTATTGGTATTTTTTACAATTTAGATGATATTCGGGAGAAGTTGAATTGTTTAATATATTAATTTCTTCACATCACATAACTAATAATTAACATCATTTTGTTCGCAAATTGTATATTTATTTACTGTTTTTGTAATAGAATCCATTATTTTAGTGACTTTTGTGATGACTTGTTTCATTCAGTCTATTTTTGTTCCTAATTCGTCGCAACAATTGACCACTGCCAGTTTTTTTTTTCGCGTTAATTATTTCCTTTTCCAGGCATTTTGTTAAATAAATTATTATTTTACTTTGGTATGATATAACATTTTCCGACACATTTTAATCAAATTAAATTAAGTTGTTTGTTTACTATTTCCATAGCAATTTTGAATTTTATTCGTATGTATTTTGACCACCCATACGAACTGAAAAAAACTTAAAAAAATTGTTTAGTGCTGCCAACATAAGTCAGCATTTAGCTCTGACATTCTTTCCTGAATCCCGCATACTTGGCATTTTTTTATGGAAAAGTCGATAGATTTTAGACTCGATTAGAATTATTTTATCATCAATGATTGGTGTTGTTTTCCATATTGATCAATAATTCTTTGGCCAAATTCTTGTACAATTGTGCAATGTTTGAATCGGGCGCCGTTATAATAACAGGTTGTCCGTTATCGGCGCCGCAACTGAGATTTTTATTCAGCGGTATACTCGCCAGGAGACTTGTTTTGTGGTTCAAACAGAAATCCTTCATTTTGTTCGCGTATAAGTCGACTTCATTGTTGCAATGCGGACACGTTATGTGAGACATGTTTTCAACAATGCCGGCGACGCGAACTTGCAGTTTGTTGAACATCGCTATCCCACGAGAAGTTACTTGTAACGCCAATTGTTGCGGCGTTGTGACAATGATAACAGCTGGAAATAAATCAACTATTTAAAAAAAAACACATTGAGCCTCACACTCGCAAGCTCACATAAAAAGTTTAACTTCTTTAGTTTTTAATATTATAATTACGGCGAAATTATTACACATTTTAAGATGTTTGTCATGTGAAAATTCTCACATGGACAGATCGTCGCATTCATATACCATAGTTTTATTTACATACTATAATCTACAGAAAAACAGTTTTAATATGAATTGTCTGTAGTATATCAACATCATAACATCACATTAATGGACGTTTCAGCATTTACTTGTAAGTATTTAAAAAATTGTTCTGATATCTGAAAATTGAGAATATGATATTTAATATTTTCCTTTCTGAATTTACATGAAATGAGTTCCTACCATTTGTACGTCAAATTACAGAAATTATTTTATACTTCAATTGTTCGTAATTTTAAACGCCAGATTCAACTCGTTCATCCTTGCTTTACTATTTTGCGAATCAAAATGCAACACACTATAAACTTTGTCAATTTCATGTAATTTAGGGGACAAACTAACTTCCCCTTAATTTGTTTCATTCTACTTCCCCTCGATTTCTTATTTTTTTCAAACAGATACATCGCTAAAGAAGTTAAACTTCAACAGCTGTTTGGAATTACAGTAGAACTCGTGTATTTTTAGCCTGTCGGGATTAATTGACTCCTGTATTTTCAATTTCACCTTTATCAGCGCCGGCCCTGGAGTAGAGCGAGCAGAGCGGTCGTTCTAAGCGCCAGGTGGCAAGAGGCGCCAAAATGCCAAACGCGAAAAACAATTTCTAGCGCAAAATAAAATTTTGAATGAAATTAACACCAAATACAAATTTAATTATATAGCGGTAGGAACTTTCTTAATGTTAAAGAAGCAGAAGTATAATAATTAAAGCTACTTAATTTAATTTAAATTCAACAAGTGTTGATGTTTGCAATAAAAGTTGATTTTTGAAAATTTGGGACTTAATATTTATTTAACATAAAACCAAAGTACAATTTTATGTGAAGTGAAAGCGTCGATCAAAGGGCGCTGAAAGACAATCTCGCTCTACCCTGATCAAGGGCTGGCGCCGCTACAGATAATGATGGAATAGCTGAAAGGGGCGATGAGGTCGTAATTTTTTTTAAAGGGGTCTCGAAATAAAAATAAATCAGTTGAAAATAGATGGTGTTTAAAATACATGAGTTCGACTGTAATCTGTATTTTTTACATATACAGTAAGACCCCGCTTAACGCGGGAGATACTTCCAATAAGTTCCTGCGCTATACGAAACAGCGCTAAACGAGGTCATCTTAATACGCAGATAATAGGCATGAGTGAAACAGAACTGAGAATTGGAAAATTTGTAAGTTGTTTTTTGCTCAATTTTGGAGCATTTATTGTTAAATACTTTTTTATCACATTAATTATAGATTTATTTATTACTAATATTGATTTTTGTTCATAAAACATTTATGAAAATCAAATAAAAGTTCGAGTAAGAAGTTACGTTTGTGATGAGGAAGGTTCCTCATTTGACATATTTTGTTTTTTTGTGAAGAAGTCATCTAATGTCGTTTGCCTTTTTCTGTTTCGTTCAGCAAGCTGTTGTCGATAGCAAGATATAATGACACTTCATCTTGCCTTTGAACTTCTATCAACATTCGAATCATTTTGTATGAACTGATCCATAATTTACGTCATAGTGCCTAAACTTTTTTTTTAGAAACCGCGTAATACTGAAACAGCGGTAAGCGAGGCCTTACTGTATAATATAGTTTAATGTATATAAAAAATCACCGTTAATTGGCAAATTTTGAATTAAACTTAAATGCGTGTCTCCAGTGCCGGGAGGTGTATCGATAATTAAATGATCTAAAGTTCCCCATGCCACTTGTCGCATTAGTTTTTCTAAAGCCTGCATGACCATTAAACCTCTCCAAATTACAGGTTGTCCCGGATTCATTAAGAAGCCCATCGACATGCTAAAACAAATGCTCTAATTCAATTTCATAATAAATTACACTTTAATTGTTTTATTACCATTTTAAACCATAGTTTTGTAAAGGAATCATCATGTTATTTTTATCCAAAAGAGGCGCATCGTTCAGATTTAACATCGTTGGTACCGAAGGTCCGAATACATCGGCGTCTAATATGCCCACTTCGAGTTCTGGTCGGTTCAACTTTAGGGCCAATGAGAGATTTACTATAATATGAAAACATTTTTACTTTTAAAACAAAACAATGTCAAGTTTTGTGAATTTTTAATTCAACGAATCGTGATCATATATCAAATACTCCTATATTGCTTGTAGGGGTCTGGAGAGGGACGAAACTATTACGGTGCAGACATATGCTTCTATCTCTCTCGTAACTACTTCAAACCCTACGCGCATGTCCGAGAATTGAACATGCGCATCAGTTATAGCGTTGTAGTCCCATCCATGGATCCACCAGTTCGTGACGCTTGCGCATAACGGGTCGAGTAGTCTATAAAAGAGATAGAAGTAGTCGTTTGCTGTCTCATTTACTCCGTGACACTTCCACTTACTGCGATAGCAATATAGGAGTTATTAGATATATGTAGATTGTCTACCGGCTGTCATTGTTTTCCCTACTCCTCCTTTTCCAGATGCGACCATTATGATGTTTTTCACCCCCGGAATTGGTTTTTGCTTTGGCAAATTCCTGGACATTAGTTTTTGTTGTCTTTCATTTAAATTTTCATTTGCGGTCGCTTTTGATGAAAAGCTCGGAAACTAAAATTCAAATAAATTGATTTGACAAGCTGTGGCTATTCTCCGATAGAGGACGGTAATAATTGTGAAATTTATTCGAGTACACATTTGACAGTAAAAATAACCTATTTATTATGTGAAAATCAAATGAATTTTATTTAATGTGAGCATACCAGTTCATTAATTATTTGTTGTTTGTTTAGAGAAAAATATTTGTTTGTTAAAATCCTAAAAGCAGACATTTTTATAATTGCGTTGGTGGCCGTTCAATTGACGGTCGAGTATTATTTTCGAAATCTGTGTTCTTTAGTACTATTTACGTATAATCTCTGCTTATAAACATTATCAGACGAGTGTAATAGTGGTTGTTTAATTAGTTTTCGTATTTTAGGTATAAAGAACACATTAAACAATATTTTGTAAACGAATAAATGATTAACAACTCTATTCACGTGGTACAGTAAATACGTTTTGTCATTTTTGGCAGTAATTTTTTTTTATCAAAAATGCGTGCCTCTAAATTAAGTAAAAGAAATTAAATTAAAACATTCTTTTTTGTAATTTCAGCTAACAATATGTGAAAGATGGTTCTGAAAGCTGCAGTACAGGCCTTAAAGTAAATTTACACTTTTTATTCTTCCTCTTTGAAACGGGTTTATTTATTATAATTTATTTTATTGTGGTGATATTTTTAGGAAGGCAGACGTACTGAAAGCTAAAGTTTCTGTGTGTAGCGGTGACAATGGAACCAGCAGCAATGCTTTGTTGACGGATTCCGGCATATGGAGCGCCCAGCAACAACTCACGAGCGCTCTTCATCAGGTGCTGGTTCTTGATTTGGATTACGCTTTGGATAAGAAAGTAGAACAAGAATTATGGACGCTCGGTTTTAAGAATTACATTGCTGCTTTGCAAACCTTGTCGAGAGATAAAAAGGTTAGTAAATGGGTTCATGAAGACAGCGGACTGTCGTGGGTTCGAATCCCGTCTCTGTTCATGGATGTTTTGTGATGTCGATTTATTTGACCCAGCTTTGATATTTAATGTTACTGACCAAAATGCCTTATGGTTGAAGCCAATTCTTCAAGTGATATTCTCTTTATATTATGTGCATATTATGCTCTATACGGAATGTCTCAGAAATCGCGCACCCAATTGTTGGGATCGAAAGAGAAAAATATTCTGAGCCCAAAAATCCATGTTTGGAATTTTTTGATAACGTAGTTAATTAGTAATTAATTAATGAAAGTGACCAATCAGGAGCGCGCTACAGAAGAGAGTGTCGTCGGCTGATTTATTTCGGTTAATTAGTAAAATAATAATGATTATTTATTATTATTTTTTTTTAAACTACACTTATAATATTGACTTTTTTTCTTTTTTGTCTTTGGTAATTAATATAAAAATGATTTGTCGAGAAAAAGGACTTTTTAAGTAAACACTTATTTGTTATTTATAGCAACGTTTCGTCCCTTGCTTGTTTAACTAAAATTTATATTTACATGTGTATTTTAACTTTTATATCTACTTGATCAAAACATTTAATAGTTATAAAGCTTGAAAAAGTCCCAAGCAAGGGACGAAACGTCGCTATAAATAACAAATAAGTGTTTACTTAAAAAGTCCTTTTTCCCGACAAATCATTTTTATATTTTTCTATACTAATAATTTTTAATGAATAAAATAACTTAATTAACGCTCGCCAGTGATTTCCAATTTTCGCATCTGTCTTGTCAAGGCCCTCGGTTTTTTTTTAAATAAACTTTTTTTTCGAATTCATTTAAAAAATTCATCAGTTTAATTTTTTCCCACTTCATTTTAAATGGAAAAAAATTTTCTTTGAACAACTTTTCATTTAGTTAAAATTTTATAAATGAATTTAATAAATAAATCAGCCGACGACACTCTCTCCTGTAGCGCGCTCCTGATTGGTCACTTTCATTAATTAATTACTAATTAACTACGTTATCAAAAAATTCCAAACATGGATTTTTGGGCTCAGAATATTTTTCTCTTTCGATCCCAACAATTGTGTGCGCGATTTCTGAGACACCTGGTGTATATAATATATATTTTAATATATTTTGTGTTAGGTATAGTACGTGCCATGGATCTAAACGACTCGGAAGTGAGATGTCAATGGAGGCTTGCGCAGGAACAGTCGGCTGAAAAACTACAAACTCGCGCTATATTATTATTTTTAATTTTTTAATTTTTCTTTAATCTAAAGTTCTAATTCCTTGCATAAAGTCATCCAAAAAATTATTTTCCATGCTTGTCTATGCAAAACTGTATTAGGCATCTGGATCAATTAACAATCAAAGAAACAACTTAACAATAGCGTACTGGACTGTACTTTATAGCAGGAAAGCGACAAGTGACACGACAACCAGCGATAACCAATCACCGACGAGCGCACGTTCTGTGCCGGTAACTGGGAGGTGGTGGGAGTCTTCCTTTCCCACAAAACAACCAGGACGGCTCTAAAATATGCATTTGCGACGCTGTTTGTGACTAACTTCAGAACCTTTTAGAACCGTGGCGCGTATTATACTTTGATAACGAGATATCGATTTCTTTTTTTTTTTATAGAATCCTAAACGTTCGGAATCGCAAGCCTTGTTATCGTGGTGTCTGGAATCAGCTTCCGGGTTCTATTTGACCTTACTGCAAGAGTTGTGCGAAGCGTTTCAGCTAGATCTTCCTTTTCGCAGACGGAGCATATCCTATGGCGATAGAACGTCGGAACAGCCGGTAATCCCGCCGCAGCGATCGTCTTGTCTTTACATCTGTCAGTATTGTTTAGTCCATCTGGGCGACATAGCGAGATACAGAAATCAGAGAAAGCAAGCTGAGACCTTTTATAGGTGAGCCTTAATAACTGGGTAATGTTAATAGGGATGTTGACTGTGTTCAAATAAAAACATAATTTTAACGAAAAGTGGTAGTTTCTATGATAGAAATACTAATAAACACTATATTTTTCCTTATTTTTAAGGAATTTAATTAATGTTTAATAAATAAAACCTGATAAAATCACTCTCAAGTCACGTGACAACAGACACCAATCAGAGCGCATGACGTCATAGAGTCAGCCGCTGTCAAAAAACTTCATTGTTTGGTTAATATTTAGTGTGTAATTTATTCGAAAATTTCTTTAAAAAAAGACTGCAAGGAGTTTTAACGTCGTGGAAAGTGTATTTATTAAGGCTAATAGTTCGAAAACTTAGAATTCATCTTTTATAACAAGAATTACGAAAAATTTTTTCATAACCTCATTAGTTTACTAGCGTTTATGAGCACAGCCTCCTACTTTGTGACCGCATCTATAGAATGGTAGCTCCTGTGTAAACTTTTGAGCCTCCTTTGGTATGAACAGGTGACGTCACGCGACTAGTATTGGCGTTTTGAACCGAAATTTGAAACGGGATTTAAAATACATGAGTTGTATTTAAATAAAAATAGTAAGTATTTGTGGCTATATTAGGTACTTATGCACGATTTAAAACGCTTTCCCAAAAATAGTCAACATCCCTATTGCATTAGTCATATCAAACTGCAAGCATTTAATGTACAGTGTAACCTTAATATAACCCTTTACAGTTTACACCCTAGAGATGAAATTATTTTAAATACTGTTAAAATGTCGTTACGTGGTTTCCTTAGTGTCCAAAACATTGTTTCTATGTTAATAAAGTATATTTTGGTGACTCTCAGATAAACTGACGATCGATCGACGTCGGTTGCGTCCACAAAAATAGTTTCGTGTACGATGTAGAATTTTTTCAAAGTCGAAACTCACGATTATATAATCTCGGGTTTAAAGGGATATCGAGCCTCAATATAATGATTGCGTACAAATTATGGATCACTTAGCTACAAGCTAGTATACTTTTGTGGCGCGTATAATCTATAACTTTTTGACAATACTGTACCACGACAACTACCTTAAAGTTAAGAAAATGGGGTTTCTTACATTGTTAAAACGAATCTTAGACCAACCTAACCTCTATACAGGGTGTTCTACAAGCTCTATGACAAACTTTGACAGATGGTAGGTCACTTGATTTTAAACATATTTTTTTTAATAAACCGATTCGTTTTTGTTTAGAAGTTACAAGCATTTAAAGAATCAAAAACGTAGGCTGATAAATAGAAATATCGGTTGTTATGACAATAATTATAGGTCAAGGAGGTCCAATATCATGGCCACCTCGTTCACCCGATCTGAATCCTCTGGATTTTTATTTATGGGGACACATGAAGCAACTGGTCTACCATATTGAATTCTTTCAAGTAACTGCTGATGGGTAGCGATTTCAACATGGTAGACCAGCTGCTTCATGTGTCCCCATAAATAAAAATCCAGAGGATTCAGATCGGGTGAACGAGGTGGCCATGATATTGGACCTCCTTGACCTATAATTATTGTCATAACAACCGATATTTCTATTTATCAGCCTACGTTTTTGATTCTTTAAATGCTTGTAACTTCTAAACAAAAACGAATCGGACTCATGTTTATTAAAAAAAAATATGTTTAAAATCAAGTGACCTACCATCTGTCAAAGTTTGTCATAGAGCTTGTAGAACATCCTGTATAACAAACTTCATTATAACGAATTACTTGGTATAACGAATATTTTCTAATTCCCTTCAACTTTGTTATATCGAGGTTGTACTGTATTTAATATTGTTCGTTCACTTTCAGGCATGCTATTCTCCTGTCACCAAACAGCGGCCAACCGTATAATCAGTTGGCTTTGTTGCAAGCGAGCCGAGGCGACCGACTGTCCACCGTGTTTTATTATGTTCGGAGCGTTTCTTTGGCCCACCCATTTCCGCCGGCCGCAAGCAATTTAACAAAAACATTTGAAATAGCTCTCGGAGAAATGTGAGTGAGAGTTTGTTTGAACATAAATTTGCTCTTAAATAACGTCCACTAATAATAATTATTTTTACAGGACGTTGACTGAACCTCACACTAAATTGTCGGTGACCGAATACGTGTCGGCCTTTCTAAAATTGCACGGAATGCTGCATCTCGGCTGTGATCTAGACAAAGCTGAAATATATGTCAAAAGTTTGATATCTGCATTGACTGCTCTCGCCGCAACTGAAAGTTTCACGTCGTTACGACTCGTACAGGTAGCTTAACGATTTTACGTACAGTAGAGCCTCGATAAGTTAAAATCCAAGGGAAACGTCAAAAAATTTAAGTTATCAAGTTTTTTACTTATCGAGAGTTGACGTTAGAGAGGTTGTCAGAGTAGAATTTTTAACTTACCGACGTTTGTGGATTTTATAGAAGATGTATTTAGTTCAATAGAGTTGACATACATTTTTTATCTATTCATTTAGAATCAATTATTTATTTATTTAAACAATCAATTATTTAAACAAAGAAATCAGTAAAGCGATTTAGTGGAAGACTTAAGTGAAAATCAATTAAATTTATGGCAAAACTTTTTGTTTGGAGGTCGATGTTCAGACTATTTGTTTAAGTTACCGAGGTTTTGTGATTTAAGTAATGGAGGATTTATGCTTTCAGGGGAAGGGATTTCAAAAATTTTTTAACTTATCGAGGTTCTACTGTATTATCCAAGCGTGTAGGCTTTCATGGCCGGCGTTGCCGTAAAACTTCTTGACTTCCAGGCTTGTACGCCATGGTCCGTTGGTGTTTCTACCTGACGTTTTGTCTACAACTGCTGTAGACATTATCAAAGGCGATGCGGTAGCGGGCAAAGTGTCCTTCTAGGCTGCTTACAGATAAGTGTGTCGATGACTGCTGCTCCTTCTTCTGTTATGCAAGGTGGGGATGTGTTCTCTACACGGTCGTAGTTCGCTCTTCTGTGATTGGTCGTTGTGCTCAGTAGTTTAGTATATCTCAGTAAAACCTGGACACCAAACTGAGATATACTAAACTACACAACGACCAATCACAGAAGAGCGAACTACGACTGTGTAGAGAACACTAACACACCTTGCATAAAAGAAGAAGAAGCAGCAGTCGTCGACACATTTACCTGTGAGCAGCCTAGAAGGACGCTTCGCCCGCTACCACATCGCCTTTGATAATGTCTACCGCAGTTGTAGTCGAAACGTCAGGCAGAAATACCAATGAACCATGGCGTACAAGCCAGAAAGCCAAGAAGATTTTACGTATTGTTTTTAAATTTCTGATTCGATGTCCATTTTAGATGCTCGCTATTAATTTATACACGTTGAATCAAGCCACTGAAAATTTCAAAGATGAAGAGCTGACAAACGAAGAAATTAAAGTGCGAGGATTCGTTCTAGATCTTTTGGCGGGTAGCCTTAACGCATGCTTGCTACCGGTTTATACTCTTCAACCGGCCAATTTATTGGAATATCGGGCTCTTCCGACCAGTAAGTTTAACTCTTATGTTCAGAATACAGATTCGAGGCACTGTAATACCATTCGACAAGTTTACAACAGAAAAATGGCGCGTTAGAAGTTATACTTGTTTGGAGTGATAAAAAACTAACTTTTAATTTGCACGCAAATAACTGAAATACCTGGACCGGTGTGAGATTAGCTTAAATAGAGTTATCAGACGTTATGTTGGTAGTCTTTTTCTGCGACCAACTTCATCTTGTTGATTTTGATCACGGTATAAGAAAGAATGGTAGTGTATCTTATATTCTTTTATACATGGAAGGGGTGAAGCTCTTATTGGGCGAATTACGGTGGAAACAGGTGGCTGAAGTAGAAAGAATTTCCTTTAATTTGTTGATTTTCTGTTTTTCAGTAAAGTTGATGATGGAATGGATTAGGTGTCATTCAAAAGTGTTGTTGGATCCGGTGTTTCTAAACCGCCTGCAGATTTGGCCGAGTTTTTGTAAACTTTTAAATACAATTCAGTCGTTGATTAAAGATTTCGAACACAAAAAATGTAAGTATTCGATCGTGGCTGTTCGTTCAAAGAGTTTCCGAATTTAATTCATGATTTTTTTTCGTATTAAGATAATCAAGTTCCACTGCCGGAAGATCGAGACCTACAGGGATTCCGACCTCTCGAGAAAGTGTTCAACACTCTTAATTTTACGTTGGACGATCTTCGAAAAGAAACTAAGCCTTTCAACCAACTTCGCGCCGTGCGACTTTTAAAAATCGGTTCCTGGCTTGCGTCACACAAAGTTAAGGACGCGTGCGTCATCACGTCACAGTATGTATTTTCTTTTTAACATGCTTTTTTTAGCTTCATTTGTTTTGTTTGTAAAAGAATCTTTGAAGGTGAAATTCATCAACTTCAAAACGTCAGATTAAACTGAAACTTTGCACACTTATCAAGGACCGATGACAATATAATACTTTAATAAGTTTGTCCCATTATCCTGACCAGGACCTTCAGGATAAAAAAAATAAAAGCTTTGAATGTGTTCGTAACGAAAATTTTGAACGTGAAAATTGACCACTTCAAAACGTCAAATTAAACTGAAATTTTGCACACTTATCAAGGACCGATGACAATACAATAATTTAATTAGTTTGTCCCATTATCTTGACCAGGACCTTCGGGATAAAAAAATAAAATCTTTGAATGTGTTTGTAACGGAATTTTTGAACGTGAAAATCACCCACTTCAAAACGTCGGACTGAACTGAAACTGCACATTTATCAAGGACCGATGACAATACAATACTTTAATAAGTTTGTCCCATTATCCTGACCAGGACCTTCAGGATAAAAATATAAAATCTTTGAATGTGTTTGTAACGGAATTTTTGAACGTGAAAATCACCCATTTCAAAACGTCAGATTAAACTGAAACTTTGCACACTTATCAAGGACCGATGACAATACAATACTTTAATAAGTTTGTCCCATTATCCTGACCAGGACCTTCAGGATAAAAAAATAAAATCTTTGAATGTGTTTGTAGCGGAATTTTTGAACGTGAAATTCACTCACTTCAAAACGTCAGATTAAACTGAAACTTTGCACACTTATCAAGGACCGATGACAATACAATAATTTAATTAGTTTGTCCCATTATCTTGACCAGGACCTTCAGGATAAAAAAATAAAATCTTTGAATGTGTTTGTAACGGAATTTTTGAACGTGAAAATCACACATTTCAAAACGTCAGATTAAACTGAAACTTTGCACACTTATCAAGGACTGATGACACTACAATAATTTTATAAATTTGAACCATTATCCTGCCCTTCAGGTTAAAAAAATTTACAGCAAGCTAGCTAACACGCAGTACAGTGATGTACGTTGCCTTGCCTACCCTATAGACAAATGCAATATTGTTTTGTAGTCGTATAATTAAAATTAAATTAAAAAAAAACTAAAACAACATGCTTTTATGACCTAAAAATGCATAATAATTTGACAACAAAATTAGTTTTACTGTAAAAAGCGTGGAGTGCTTAATATCGGTAATAAATTTTCATTACTAACTAATTGTAAACTAGAGCTATTATTTTAAAGTTTGTTCCGATCATGACTATGAATAGATGTAAAAAGAAGTAAAGTTTTAAATAAGCTTAAATTTTTATTGTCGCAACGTTTCAGAATTTTATTATTCCTTCCGAATAATAAAATTCTGAAACGTTGCGATAATAAAAATTTAATATTAACTTATTTGATCCTAAATCCGCGGAAAACTTTACATCTATTCATAGTTAGGATCGGAACAAACTTAAAAAAAAACCCAGGTCGCAGTGCCAAAACCCTGCAGACAATATAGTGTATTTGCTTGTATACGGCCGTGAGGTTTTATACTTTTATTATGTTAAATTAAGTTTGTTTTTGGGCAAAATAAAAAATTTAACCCCTTAATACACCCCTTAAAATAACATTTTTTTTCTTAATTGTAATATTATTATCAATCTAACGTCTACACCGAATTAAATACACTCTTCAATAAATAAGTCACTATCTGCAAATTAGTGTTTTCAAAAAATGTGTAAGTTCGGTCCTGTTAAGCCGATTTTATTAAAATTTTAGGGGCACTTTTTAATTGCTACTAACGGGTTAAATGTCAATTTTGAAACGATTCTGAGAATTTTTTCGGTATTTTGGGGCCCAAAAACATTTTTCAACCCCTAAAAACTACCCTTAAAATGGCCCGATTACGCCCATTTTAAATAGGCTTCTTGCGGTGATGGATTTCAACACGTGGGCTGAATTTCGTTGAAATCAATTAACTCTTTCGAAAGTTATTGCGCGTACACATATATATATATATATACGTATATAAATATATATATATATATATATATATATATAAACATTTTTAAAAATGGTGCCAAAGTGTTTAGGGGGTTATGAAACGTCGAGAAATTTTGGTCCGACCCCTAGGTCCCGCCATCCGACCGATGCCAATAGTGTATGTTGCCATATGCGGCAAATACACTAATAATAGCTCTATGTTTACAATTAGTTAGTAAATGAAAATTTATTACCGATATTAAGCACTCCACGCTTTTTACAGGAAAACTATTTTTTTTATCAAATTATTTTGCATTTTTTAGTTCATAAAAGCGTATTGATTAATTTTGGTGTCTATTAAAATCTTGATGTTTTTTAGGCCGGTGAAGGAAACAAAAGAAATAATATTCGAACCGGTTTGTAAGCAGGAATCGCCGACAAAGGATCTACTGAAAGAATTGGAACAACTGAAAATAGAACAGAACAGTTCGTCGAACGAAAGTAATGAAGCTGCTCCGAAAAAACATCTCAAAGGTAAATTAATAGAACAAAACTGCTGTCATTAAATCTTATACTTTGTTTCTCAGTTTCCGGATGCCCATATTCTGTAATCTTTTTAGGGTTCCGTAACTAAAAAAGAAAAAGGAACCCTAATAAGATCACTTCGTTGCCCGTCTGTCTGTCAAAATCCTTTTTCTCAGGAACGCGTGGAGGTATCAAGTCGAAATTAATATCAAATACTCAGGTCTGCACTCCCTTGGAGCTGTGAAAAAATCAAACTTCAAAATCAACGCAATAAATAAATATGGCCGTTTATGCTGCATATTTTGACACTCGCAAGGGAATCAAAACCTATAGGATACTTCCCGTTGACCTAGAATCATGAAATTTGGCAAGCAGCAACGTCTTATAGCACAAGTAATCACAAAAAAATGCTCTATTTTTCTATAAACTTCAAAATAGTGCATACTAGCGACATCGGACGGGATCTCTTAAAAGCTATTAGTTCAGGCATTTATGAGCCTTAGTGTGTATTACTATGGCCGCTATAACAACAAATAATAAAACTTAAAAAATTAAGTTAAGATAGTTTTAGCGTGGTATAATAAGAAAAATCACTTTTTGACAGATTTGCTCATCTTTTTTTCATAGGCTCGAATTAACGTTTTCTAATAAATCCCAAAGTTTCAGAATTTTTGGCCGTTTAGAACGCGAGATAATTAACAACAAAGTTCGCAATTTTCACATGCTTACCACGGTAATTCACGAAAATTGCGAACTTTGTTATTAATTTAGTATAATAACTTTTGTCTGCTATAATTGTTAAGAAACATTCATTGTTGTAGCACTATATTAGAAAAATTTATTATTCCAACACGTCACCGTCTGGATTTAAACCAGAATCTTTCCACTTTCGCGGCGGAATGAGTTAATCAGTTTAACTCATTAACTCATTCCGCCGCGAAAGTGGAAAGATTCTAGTTTAAATCCAGATGGTGACGTGTTGGAATAATAAATTTTTCTAATATAGTGCTACAACAATGAATGTTTCTTAACAATTATAGCAAACAAAAGCTAATATACTAAATTAATTCAGTTGGTACGTAGCTACAAGCGTATGTAAAATATCTACTAATTTGTTATTAATAATCTCGCGTTCTAAACGGTCAAAAATTCTGAAACTTTGGGATTTATTTGAAAAAGTTTAATTGAACCTATGAAACAAAATCTGTCGAAAAGTGATTTTTCTTATTATACCACGCTAGAACTACCTTAATAAATATTGTACGGTGGTCTGACTCGCACTTGGCCAGTTTTTTTGTCCACGTTTTGAAATGTTTAATTAATATTCCAGCTCACGACAAATCCAGGACGTTGACGGGAATTTTAAAGCCGCAAGGCTCGCTGGAAAGAGCTCGGGAGGAGCGCGAACAAGCGGCTCTGTTGAACGGCAGCGCAAGCGATAGCAGTTTGGCGAGCACCGAGACAGGCTCTTTGGACGTCTCCAGCGGCGTTCAGAGCAGCAACAGTACCAAGAGCAATGTGGCAGTAAATTACAGTGTGCCGAAATCTGGTAAAAAAGCGAGACAGAACGTCGCCATGCAAGCAATACTTAAAAAGGTTGAAGAAAATTCGAAACAGGTTTGTTGATAATATTTCACTATTACGGTAGTTGTCGTGGTTAAGGCACACCGTCAGAAAATTCTTAATTTTTGTATACTTATTAAGGATATGATAATACAATTACCCTGAAAATTTGAAGTCGATCGACCGTATATAATCCGAGATAAATTCAATTAAAAATTGGATAATTAACATTGATTGTATACGATCTCTGTAGTTCTTATTTAGAAAAAAAGAACTAACTGTCAGAAACTTTCCAAAAATTGACAGTCTTTCAATGCATTTGTTATGAGTTAAAAAAAAAATAAGAAAACATTTTTGACCGTCTAATTATTTATAAATAACGGTTTAAAGTTCAACAATTTATAGAAAAGTATACATGCATATGAATATTGTATGGGTTACATTTCCACGGGTACAGTCTTGTATTTCACTTCCTATTATGAATTTAACTGACATTTTTCGCTCTGCATTCTTACAGGTGAAATTCCAAACGGACGATAGCGAAAACAGTAAAGAAAAAACGGCGGCGGTGATAAAACAAAACACGATCAATTTGAAAAACAATGGCGGTGCCGAATTTGCGAAAAAAAATTCAGCCGGTATTTTATCTCTGAAAAACCAGTCGGGCTATCCTCATTTAGTTAACAGCGACAACAAAGAGAAATCTGAAAATCAAACCAAACATGGCGCTGGTCACAAACAATCGATGAACGCCGACAAACCTCAACCACAACCGGCTGCGTTCAGTTCGCAGCAGAACGCTGCGTTGCAGAATTACGTCGCGTTACCGTTGAACAAAACGAATTTCCCGCAGCCCAACATCAATTTTGCGACCGTTCCGTTCTCAAATCAGGCGCCGGCAAATCGAAACGTCGGAGAATTTCACTCTCATCAGAATTCGAGCGGTTTTAACAACTTTAATCAACAGAACATACAATACCCCCAACAACAACAACAACAACAACAGCAAAATGCGTCACCCCAGAGCTACCCGTATAATCCGGTTATAACAAATCAGTCGGGTTTCGGGGTGGCGACTCCGCTGAATGTGAACGTCCCCCCGCCGAACGTAAGCATGCCCCCGCCAAATATAAACGTGCCTCCTCTGAGCATGCAAGATTTCAGTTCGAAATCGTCCCCTTCGCAAACTTTTTCTACGGCCGCACCGAATTATAGTACCTTTTCGCCGAACGTGTCGAACGCAACGCAATTTAATTTTTCATCGGCCAATTACACTCCCATTCAACTTCCCCCTCAGTCGAACAATTTGAAACAACCGGCTCCCCACTTTTCGCCGTTTCAAACTTACAGCGCGCCGCAAAAAACCAACTTCGCGAACTACGATCTGAATGTCAGAAAGAATAATGGCGCGTTCCAGCAAAGAGGCTTCGATGCGAATTACGTTTCGAGCCCGCCGAGTCTAGGTGTCTGGAATGTCGGTGATAAGTTACCGATGCCGCCTTCCGGCTGGTGGCCGAATAACTCGACCGCGAAACAAGAAGTTCCACCGCGGTTTCAACAACTCAACGCGACTCAGTTTGTCGGTAGTCAGGGCGATAGAG
The DNA here is from genome assembly GCA_034508555.1 of Venustoraphidia nigricollis. Taxonomy (NCBI): domain Eukaryota; kingdom Metazoa; phylum Arthropoda; class Insecta; order Raphidioptera; family Raphidiidae; genus Venustoraphidia; species Venustoraphidia nigricollis. The sequence goes on from JAVRKA010000074.1 coordinate 1,546,616, forward strand.
ACGCCGCCCCGTTGCAGTGGAACGCGATGCAGAGTTCGAACACACTGCCGAACTTGCAATTGTTTATAAAACAACCGACGAACCAACCGAATCCGAATCAAGGTATAACGGCGAGGCAGAAACAGTTGCGAGAAAATAAAAAGTTGTCGTCGATTCCGAAAGAAATGGCCGGTGAACAAAATTCGCTCGGTAACGTCGTCGAATCGCAGCCCGTATCGCCTCCTGGATATTCTCTTTTCAATTCTTCGAACTGGACGCCGAATTTGTCGAACGCAATGACTTCGGGTCCTTCGGTTGGAACCGCGGAAGGCGCTGGTACCCCATTGCTCGGGCAGCAGTCGCTGTTTTCAGGGCCTGGGCCGTCGCCGTTGGAAAGATTGCTCGAACAACAGAAACAAATGAGAGGCGCGCCGCCGCCTCACGGCCAAGGAAACACATAGAGCGCGGTCGGTTGTTTAACAGAATTTTGGGAGATGCCGTCGATGCTATCGTAACGAAGAAGTACAGTAATAGGAACTGTATTAATCATGTGTCTGAATTTTAAGGATTCTCTTATCGATTTTTGTCCTTCTTAAGAAAGCCAGAATGTCGCCTGCCTACGAAAAGAATTTTGAGAAGCTTCTACGAATTGTAGATTTGAATTTCGAGACGCCCACTTGCAGAAGAATGCTTACTTTATGCCGGGCAGGTATAATTCTAGAAATATTATTTGTAACGATAGACAGTTTGTTCTGTTTGATTTTCTCAGTGAAAGGTTTAAATAAATAACACTTGAATAGTGTTTTAGTCACAAAATGGCACATACTTTTCTTTTATCGAAAAAGTAAGGTTATGTAGAGGACTTTTTTTTCAACAAGGGGCCATCCATAAATTACGTCACACGGATTTAAAGTTTTTTAATGATTTTTTGATTGGCTGCAAACTAGTTCACTCATAAGAGCGCTCTTTCGAACTGCACAACTCTAATTAGTTCTTTTGTTGTATTTTATTAAGCATGACGTGATTGCAGTCACTTTTTCCAACTGTGGGTAAAAAAAAAATAATTGGACAAAGAATTTATTTTAATTTAGATCAAACTAGTAGAAATCTTGTTAGTTACTTTTCTGTTGTTATTAAAAATTATAAATATGATTAAAAACATGACTGATCTATACAGATGTACATATTTTGTCTTTATAATTTTAAACTGAATTGATTTTTTTTGTTACTTAGTGTTCGGGCATTTTATAAAAGATGTTCAGAACAGAAAGAGACGTCGGGTGGGGGCTAGAAACATCGACGGTTGTTCATTGTAAATAATTTAAAATACAGTCGAACTCGGCAATGTGTGGCTTTGATTTTGACATGGAATTCATTGGCATGTAATGTTTTACTCGCACGTTTCACGAAAATCGACTGTTAAGGCGGGTATCCACTGAAATTGTTGGTAACTTCTGTGTTGGCAACTCTTCAGAAAGTCACCAATTTTGGTTCATATTTTGTCCACACCGGATTAAAATAAAACCCGGGTCGCAGTGCCAAAACCCTGCCGACAATATAGTGTATTTGATAATATAGGCAGTGTGGCTTTATTATGCACACTTAAGTTGGTTTTTGGGAAAAATAAAAAATTTGACTCCTTAGAATAACATTTTTTTTCTTAACTGCAATATTATTATCAATCTAACGTCTACACCGAATTAAATACACCCTTCAATAAATAAGTCACTATCTATAAATTAGTGTTTTCAAAAAATTTGTAAGTCCGGTCCTGTTGGGCTGATTTTATTAAAATTTTAGGGACACTTTTTAAATACTACTAAAAGGTTAAACATCAATTTTGAAACGATTCTGAGAATTTTTTCGGTATTTTAGGGCCCAAAAACATTTTTCAACCCCTAAAAACTACCCTTAAAATGGCCTGATTACGCCCATTTTAAATAGGCTTCTTGCGGTGATGGATTTCAATACGTGGGCCAAATTTCGTTAAAATCAATTAACTCTTTCGAAAGTTATTGCCCGCACACATATATATATATATACGTATATATATATATATATATATATATATATATATATACGTATATATATATATATATATATATATATATATATATATATACATATATTTATAAACATTTTCAAAAATGGTGGCAAAGTGTTTAGGAGGTTATGAAACGTCGAGAAATTTTGGTCCGACCCCTAGGTCCCGCCATCCGACCGACGCCAATAGTGTATGTTGCCTTATGGCAAATACACTAATAAGTCGCCAACAATTTGAGGAACATTTCAGTTGGCTACTAGCTGTCTCCACCAATTAGTTGACAAAATGTCGTCCAGCGAAGATATTATGCTGGCAGCCGCAGCGTTTATAATTTTAAGTGAAAAAAAGCGGCAACATAAGTATTGGGTACGACCAAGCCTCAAAGAAAGAAATATATATGTCCAGGAGACAGCCATGTTTCTATTTGCAATAGTTATTGTTTCCAACTGAGCAAGCGTATCCACCGAGAAATAAATGTCGGCAACACACGCATAAATATTGCCAACATGCGTTTTCCTTTGATGTTTACCGCTAACAATGGAAACACGGTTCCCTACTAGTGTTGTGCGATGACGAGATGTTTTTACAATCGAAACAATCGCAATCGTTCATAATAACAATCGAGTCCACAATCGACTCGGAGTTTGATTTTACAATCGAGATGTTCGATTGTTCAAGTCGATTATTTGCCACATAGGTTATAGCAATAGCATCGAATGCGAAAACATATTATAATGATAATATTATAGTCGTGATTCAAACGTATAATATACAGACTGATTTTTAAGTTCATTTATTTTTTTTAACGTGTAGAAATCAAACAGACGAATAACTATTTTTATTAAAACATCAATATAAGAGGGAAATAACCTTTCAAAGTTTAAATACAATTTTCAAATTTTATCTAATTTTGAGGTCGGCCCTGTCGTTATATTATGTCACTATGGAAATATGTTATGGCATTATCAAGTATAGTGGTGCCTATTTGAAACTGACATGTTTATTGATGTATTTTTGAGAGAATTGTTTGTACCTCAATTATTTTTGAACTCATGTTTTTAAACGATAATGAACTAGTGGACATGTTATTAATTTAGAACAATTTCTTTGAAAACTTGATAATTACAACAAATTTCCATAGTGACATAACATAACGCCAGGACCGACTTCAAAATTTAATTATATTTTGAAAGCCTGTTTTTCTTTTATTTTTGAATTTTGATAAAAAATTTACTTGAAGTATTTGTTCGTCTATTTGATTTCTAAACGCTGTTAAAAAAGAATTAACTTAAAAATCACCTATTTATATGCTAGCAGGTAGCCGACTGACTTCCACGTGACTCATGATTCACAGTCGGCACTGTTACACTGTAGGACTGTACATTGTACAATCGACCATGGGACTCGAATCTCGATGACATTTGTTGTGTGATGAACGATTGTATGTGGCTCTTGACACTGCACGACTACGATTCACTCGGTCTCGATGAACTATGAAACAATCGAGTCCAAGTGACAATCATCGAGAATCATCGAGATGTTTGAACAATCGAGACAATCGACTAAAACATCTCGTCATCGCACAACACTATTCCCTACATTTGTTTACAATTTTTGTTGACAACTTAAGATATACAACATGTGTTGACAACACAAAAGTTGACAATTTTCCTTTGGTGGAGACCCGACTTTATGTTTCAAATGCATTTTCGGTATATCACTATCTCATGAACCGCTCAACCAATCCCAGCAAACTCTGAAACACTCAGCCTCTGAGAATTTTGACAACTGACGTCAGACGCCTCGACGCTTTGTCTGCGTGAGGGTGCTTTTGCGCCGGACATTTCTAAATTGCTCCACTAAAACTTAAATATCTCGGGAACTACAAGTCCGATCGCGAAAATACAAAGTGCGTTGTGATCCTCAGAACTAAATCTCTTCAATAACGCCAATTCTGAGTACCAGAAGCACACTGAAAATAATAACATTTGAATCTAAAAATTTGAAATGCCTCGACTTAAAAATCGCGATAAAACTCGAACCAAAAATTTCAAATCGAAAACCGGCAATTGCTATGCAGAACGTCAACAGGCCTATCGTTTGAGACTAAAATCAAAGAAATCAGGTGTTGTAACCGAGTTTGACTTGACATGAAAATATAGGAAAAGGATCAAGTGGAAAAATTAACTTTTAGCGGTTGATCCGAGCCCAACTTGCTACAATAAAATCTTTTTGGGTGTATGGTGTCGGCTCTAAGTTTCATTGCTAATTAATTTGGTAATATTTTCCTCCTTATTTTTCATTATAACACAAGGTAATTAGACACGGAGGTGACCTCGTTCCATTGGATAGTAGTGGGGGGATTACGTCATCCAGTGGACTGTCAATTGATATTGCGTGGTTGTTGAATGGCCTACCAGCTGACGTAATTTATTAACGAGGTGACCTTGATTGTAACAAAAGTACCTTGTTTTATATTTTTAACGTTTAATTTCTGAATACTTGTATAATAATTAAAGTTGATGTGTTTTGTGAGTCATAATAAGCAAGAATATTCAGGTGTAAAATTTCTTGGCTTCCGGGCTTGTACGCCGTGGTCCATTGGTATTTCTACCTGTCGTTTCGTCTACAACTGCGGCAGACATTATCAAAGGCAATTAAGTAGCGAACGAAGTGTCCTTCTGGGCTGCTCACAGGTAAGTGTGTTGGCGACTGCTGCTACTGTTGTTCTCTACTCGGTCGTAGTTCGCTCTTCTCTGATTGGTTGTTGGGCTCAGTAGTTTAGTGTGCCTCAGTGCTGGTGTCCAGATATTGCTTAGATACAGCAACGAGACATACTAAACTACTGAGCCCAACGACCAATCAGAGAAGAGCGAACTACGACCGAGTAGAGAACACTAACGCATGTATCATCAAAGGCTATGTGGTAGCGGGCGAAGTTGCATGCGAACAGCCTAGAAGGAAACTTGTGAACGAAAATCAGGTAGAAATACCAATGAACCACGGCGTACAAGCCCGGAAGCCAAGAAGTTTACAACAGCGCCGGCCGCGAAAGCACTTGAATATTCAGGTGCTTAGAGATCTCAAAAACGTTGCCTGTTCGAGATGAAGTTTTTCGCATGAAAAACTCGTTTTTCAAAGGTGTCTAATCGAGCAACCCTGAACCGCTAAAGTGTAATTCAAGGTAAAATAAACAAAAATGAAAAGTTAAAATATTACGATCAATAGTATAATAATAATAAGCCACTTATTTCAGTAGCTTAGCAAATTTATTAGCCTACAAATAATTAAAATTGAAACCTAAAACGTAAAAATATAATTAAGATTTACACTATAGACCAGTATAATTAATAAGTTCACAGTAAATAATATAAAAACAATCAATTTTTGTTCTATACGCTTGGTCTCTGATTGGTCATTAATAAGGCCGGCCGTACAAGGACACTTTCGAGCAGTCGAAACTGACTGCTCCGACCATTGACTCGGTAAAAAAAATGGTGCGTGTACTCATGTACGCGCGGCAGAAGTTATACTTCTTTGACGCGATCGTGAGAATTGATATTCACATTTTCGTGAAAGATGCACATTGATAAAATAAATGAATTCATATTTTAAAAAAATGCAAGAATTGAGGTTATTTAACTGTCAAAAGTTGTTAAAGCTTTTAAGAAGTTCCGTTCGATGTCGCTAGTATGTTGTTTTATGAAATAACTATTCTGTTGTCAGAACAAAATGAGACGTGTCATGAATACAAAATAAAACTTACTGCATTTCTACGACGATTTCAACATAGCGGACAACAATGCGCCAAAAGAAGTATAACTTCAAACATATTCTACTGATATTGACCGCCCGGTTGCAATACAATATATACTGACAGTTCGTTTACGGCCGGCCTAACAGTTTATCAATTCATTGAATTCAGTATGCGAAACTGCGTTCACAATATTTGATATCATACGTTTTTTGTGATTCTTTGACAATTTTTTATTTTATTTGGAAACAAATTTGTAAATCTAACGATTTATGAATTCAAGTATGCGAAACTGCGTTCACAGTATTTGATATCATACGTTTTTAGTGATTCTTTGACAATTTTTTATTTTATTTGGAAACAAATTTGTAAATCTAACGATATATGAATTCAAGTATGCGAAACTGCGTTCACAGTATTTGATATCATACGTTTTTAGTGATTCTTTGACATTTTTTTTATTTGGAAACAAATTTGTAAATCTAACGATTTATGAATTCAATAACGCTCTTGTATTTTTCTTAACAATAACTTATTTAAATTATCATACTTAATAACCGAGGGGGAGAATAAACAACAGAAACATTTTTATTGTATTATTTTAGTTTGTTCTGAATTCCGTTTTTGTGCCAATTTTCAACCGAGATTTTTGGATGCGCCGTAAGGGGTCATCCATAAATTACGTCCCATTAATTTCATGATTTTTTGACCCCCCCCCCCATCTTTATCACAGGCTGTTACATTTGTAGGACCTCTTTCTCTGGTCACATATGTTGCAATTTTACACTTAGAACTGAGTAAACAGCAATTCAAAAATTGTTTTTTTAACACATTGACTGCTACGGAATTTTTCAAGATTCCGGTCTAAACAGCTAATTCGAAATCATGTTATACAGGGTGTTCTACAAGCTTTATGACAAACTTTGACAGATGGTAGGTCACTTGATTTTAAACATATTTTTTTTAATAAACATGGGTCCGATTCGTTTTTGTTTAGAAGCTACAAGCATTTAACCTTTATTAACAATTAACAATAAAAATTTAATTTAAATGATAATCACAAAACTTAAGACTATAAAAATTGTTCGAGAGTAACTGCTGATGGGTAGCGATTTCAATATGGTAGACCAGCTGCTTCATGTGTCCCCATAAATAAAAATCCAGAGGATTCAGATCGGGCGAACGAGGTGGCCATGATATTGGACCTCCTTGACCTATAATTATTGTCATAACAACCGATATTTCTATTTATCAGCCTACGTTTTTGATTCTTTAAATGCTTGTAAATCCTAAACAAAAACGAATCGGACCCATGTTTATTAAAAAAAATATGTCTAAAATCAAGTGACCTACCATCTGTCAAAGTTTGTCATAGAGCTTGTAGAACACCCTGTATATTATTAAAACTTTAATAATAATACATAGTAATAGTCAAAAAGCTTAAGAAATGTTTAATTGTATTTTCTGTTCATTTAAGCCAAATCTGATTTTTTTATTCTCTTACTTGAGGTCATCTATTCATGTTTACACTGTTATGCTACGAGTTTCCTCGTAGCTGTACAAATATGAAATGACGAGATAACTCGTAGTAGGCGTCCTGGGCAGGTAAACAGCCTACGAGATATCTCGTAGTTGGCAGTTAACGTGTTAATAAAAAACCAACATTAAATTGCACTATAATTCAATAATAAATCTCAGGTATTTGGATTAATAATACAAAACAATCGTGTTATTGTTAATCCAAATACCTTAGATTTATTATTGAATTATAGTAATAATTTTGGATGCAATATGTCTAATTAAATTAAACATTCTAGCCCTTGTTACGTAATGTCACATTTCGTCGACCCCCTCTTAACTTGTGATGCAATTTATGGATGTCCTCTAATTGAAACGAGAGCTCATCGTAAAACGTGTTATCAGTTGTCCTGGTCGCTTTAGGCGCCAGGTGCCAAAAAGTGTTGATGTTTGCAATAAAAGTTGATACCCTGATGAAGGGCTAGTGCCGGCGCTGCGTTGAAGTGATGTTTGTGAGTTTCTTAAGTCTGCGAATATCTCGGTTGAAATTTGGTAAGTCTATAATCTACAATTATTCATTCTTTATTTGACAGCAAATCAAAAAGAGATGAAATGTAGGCATGTCCAGACAATTATCAAAACGAATTGTTCGTAAACCCATTAACCTGCAATTTTGTAATTAAAAGAAAATTGGAAAGTAATCAGTTATTTCTAATATAGTATAGCGAATCACAATTTCATAAAAGTAAGAATAACCAAATAGTCACCAATTTTAAAATAAATATCCGTCATATTTGACTAAAATTAACCAGTTATGTCATGACAAGTGTGATGTAAAAATTAAGACAAAATAAACGAGAATATATTTGTTTCATTTTTATGTTTTTTTAATATTGATGTATTTATACATTTTCATGCGGATAGTGAATTGCTTATTGAAAGGTTAATGCATGTAATTAATTTGGTGCGAGATTGATAGAATACTTGCCAAATATTGAAATTGAGGAAAAACGAATGACTTCACGGAATGCATTAAAAAATTAAGTAGGTGAACATTTTATTTTGTCAAAAAAAAGTCATTTTACAAATAATACGTTTCTGACTTTCAAAAATTGGGGAAAAAAGTAATATCTAATTTGAAAAGGTGATTTTCTAAGACTATAAGCAGGGCCAACCAGAAAGGAAGATTACCAATAATTATATTGTTTGGTTGAGATTCACATTTCCGACTTGCATTGAAATTAAAAAAAAAATCGCATCAGGAGATTCATCTACCAATAAGAGATTTGACGGAAATGGATGACTATGCGAGGTGCTACTTGTTTTTTTTTTTTTTTGTGCTTCACAAAATAATATATTTTGTAAAAACACCAAAAAAAAAATGGATTGTACAGAACAGGTGAAATTTCTCAAACCTCGCAAAGATTTCTAATAATTAATCGTAAATAATGTGTCTGGAAATCCAAGTTATTTTATATGTCAAATAACTATTTTTAGCCGGTTTCTTTTATTTTTAATATAATTCAATAATAAATTTCAGATATTTGGATTAATAATACAAAACAATCGTGTTATTGTTAATCTTGCTACGTTTCGACTACTTTATTTAGTCTTCGTCAGGCTCATAACTAATAAATGAAATAATCAATCAAATGATTTATGTTTAAAAATTTATAATACTGAACACACATTGTATTTAAAATTAATTAAATAATGTTCAAAAAGATTGGTAACGTTCCAAATTTAGTTATTTTTACATGAATAACAAAAATTAATAGCAAGATTAACAATAACACGATTGTTTTGTATTATTAATCCAAATACCTGAGATTTATTATTGAATTATAGTAATAATTTTGGATGCGATGTAATCTCTAATTTATTTTTGATTCTACATTTACATAATATTTTTGGCAGTTTAGAAGTTACAAATTTAACTCTTCGCTCATTTCTTTAGACTCAGTTGTGATTTCTGTACGTGGAAGTCAAGGTCACTAGAAACTAAAGTTAGGCGTTAGCATTGTTGAATGTGTGACTAGGCGAGACGCGAGAGAGGGCAGGGAAGTAGACTTATGACGTCACATGGGGTCTTTTTGCAAACAGTTGGGTTAACAATAATTTAAAAATCAAGCCATGAACATCGGTGACGTAAGCAATCGACTCAACCAATCACAGACGTGACAATGCTTATAACCTCTTACGCCCAACCTTCTAGTATGCTAGTAACCTTGCGTGGAAGTACCTAGCGGAAAAAAATATATGCGATTATTCTATATTAATTACAATCGTCTTTATTCTGAACCATTGCAAATGTTAATTGGATTTTCTTAGTTTTATCATTTTATTATAACACACGTTTAAACGTATAAAAGTTTATACATCAAACCATGAGGAACCCCACGTACGTTTTGTAAGGAACTCCCCTTGCACTCCGCCCCTTTTGACCTCGCAAAAACCGCCATCTCGTACCAACACCTTAACGAGAAACAAGTTTAAAATCGTCGGTTTAGTAATACAATGTAAACTCTATGTAACGTCACTCGATTTAACGTCAAACTACATAAAACATCAAAATTACTCGACTTTGGTTGCTTTGCCTTGTCCCTACAATGATACACTCTATGTAGCATCACACCCACTCTCTATAACGACCATATGTCATTATAAAGCAAGTAATTTCGGCAACTTATAAAGCACCTATTTTAGGTACTTTTTAAGTTGCCGAAATTGATAAGAACTGCAGCTTTAGTGTCTAGCGTTGTTGTTAATTTGTGTTAATAGTAAAACAATATTGATAACGACAACTCTCTATAACGCCAGAAAATTGCGCAGTACCTTCAGCGTCGCTATATAGAGATTACACTCTGTATATGAAATAAAGAAAATATGTAAAACATATATACATAAATAAAGAGAAAAAAACAACTAATGACTCCAACCGGAGTTCTAGCGAATTAATGACCTTTTGTGTTCAAGGCAGCCGCTATACCTCACAACTACCGTAGTCTATTGGTACACAGCCGGTTTTTATGTTACACAGTAAACCAAGTATCGGCTTATATAGAATCAACTTCAGAATTCTTCATGGTTTGATGCTTAAACTATTATTCAAAATGTCGGCCATTCGTCCAAAAAACACTCGGTTTGTTGTACGTTAGTGCCGGGACTGTATTTGAAATTGATATCAAACTGACACAGAAACATTATTTTTATCGGTGTCTCAACAATCACAGTGCATTTGGTGTAATTCCCTAACCCCATTTCAAAGATCAAGCTATAGTCATTTCAGTCTTACTGAATAACATTATATAATGCAAAACATCCACTTTGCTTCATAATTGCAGATAATAATATTATAATTAACCAATTATGAGTTACATAATAATACAAGTGAAACGAAAAATGTACCACACGCCATTTTCGTCAACTGAACGAAAACTTTTTTTATTGAAAACTTAAATTGCATTTTTTTAGTGACAGGTCGGCGATCTCTTAATTAACATTTTGAAACCTCTCTTGAAATACGCTGTGAAATTTTCTAACTGAAACTTTTTTGTTGAGGGTGAGTTATTGAGGCGGCGAAACGGAAAAGCGCCATGGTAGATAAATAGGTTAGAAAGAGATGGAGCAGACGCAACAACTGACGCACTATTTATGAACTAAAAAGTGTGTTTAGTTGGTACTGGCATTTATGGTCGGGTAGGCAAAGTAATCAAGAAGTTCTATTTGTACGACCTTGAGTTCATACTCTCTTTTCTAGGGTTCTGTACGTCCGAAAAAAACGGAACCCTAGTAGAATAATTCGTGTGTCTGTCCGTCCGTCCGTCAAAGTCAATTTGCTCCGAATCTACTGGACCGATTACGTTGAAATTTGGTACATACATGAATTTCTGTGACCCAAACATGCAGGAATAACCTAAATAAATAAATTTTGAACATGAGAGTCATTTTTATGGGGTAAAGTAGGAAATTAAAAAAAAAAGTTTTGCAAACTGTACCGTGTGACATATCAAATGAAAGGGTTTGTAGTAAGGGTCTCAAATACAATTTCTTATAATTTTAAAATAAAAAGTTTTCAAGTTATTTAAGAAAATAGGTGAAATTTGACCATTACTCCTGTTATCTTCAAGATTACTGATCCTAAAATTTGGAAAAAATAGGGGATATAGGGCGTCACCCATAATTCACAGGAAAACCTAAACGAAAATCCTAAGTCTTGAAGTTCTCACGGAAAACGAAATGGTACAGAACCCTCTTCTCACGACCGGTTTTTTTTATTCACAAGACGAATAATTGATATCAATTTCTTAAAAAAACACTTAATGTAACATTTTTCGGTTTCTTAAAAGAGCGACGACCTGCTACCAAAACTCAGGACATACATTAATTTAGTTTCTTAACATCATATTTTTTCTCTAACGATGTGTTTCGCATATATTCTTTGTACAAAATAATGACTATTACGGAAAACGGCCTGAAATTGGTATATCGATAAATGTATGCCTATTTATTGTATTTTAAACAAAAGAAATTTAAAACAGCGCACACAATCAGTGTTTAAGTTTTTCTCTCTCTCTCTTTTAATAATAATATACCTACAGCAGCAAAATATTAAACGTGTTGAATTTAATGGTTAGTTTTTATTTATTTTGAAAATGACTATATAGAGTCTCGAACCTTCCAATAGCCGCACATAATATTTCATTTGTCAATTTTCGCTTCAGTCTAGATCAGGGGTGCTCAAACGGTCGATCGCGAGAACAAAGATGTTGACTGTATTTAAATAAAAACAGAATTTTAACGTTAAGTGGTAGTTTCTAAGATAAAAATACTAAAAAGCACAATATTTTTCCTGATTTTTAAGTTATTTAATTGATATTTAATACGCAAAATGTAATTAAATCACTCTCAAATCACGTGACAACGAACACCAATCAGAGTGCATGACGTCACTGGCTCGTTAACATCAACAGACGCTGTCATAGAGAAGGGCGCTGTTCACGCTGCCAAAAGGCTTCATTGTTTGGTTAATATTTAGTGTGTAATTTATTTGAAAATTTCTATGACAACAATTATTACGAAAAAACTTACCATCTCATCAGTTTAGCAGCGTTTATGAGCTTACGACGTCACGTGACAAGTATTGGCGTTTTGGAGCGAAATTTGAAACGGAATTTAAAGTACATGATTTTTAAAGCATGAGTCATATTTAAAAAATTCTAATAAATATTTGTGCATGATTTAAAACACTTTCTCAAAAATAGTCAACATCCCTACTGTTGGAGTCGATCGCAGAAAAGCATTTATAATCTATATTTCCTCGAAAGACTACAAAATAATTGCAATTTATCGATGCGGCAAAACGGTCACTTACAATTACCTACAGATCACGGCGCCATCTATCTAAATAATAGGTGTACTGAATTACGCTTACTTAGGTAAACAAATGTATCACCAATAAAAGTATATACCTTTGTAATTTTATTGAATATTTTGTGATCGATTAACGCCACTATAAGTCTGAGCACTCCTGATACACAAAATACGGTATATATCGGTTACAAAGACGACTTCGGGACCATAGAAAAGACATAAGCATTATACTTTTTAAAATAGCCGATCAAAATGAAATTTATTTGGATATACGGGATTTAATAATTAAAATTAAAACAATTGTTTTTTCTTTACATAAATTGAAGCACGTTCTAGTAAATTTTACGAAAAAAGAAATTGTTTTAATTTTATTCATTAGGCCCAATATATCTGAAAAGATTTTATTTTGATTACTTGTTTAATGTCAATATGTTTTTGCATAACAATACATACTGGCCGTGTTCATTGGCATTTTTCGTCCATTTTTATTTATTGCGCATGCGCAACAAAAACGGAAATGTTTATTTATGTGCAAACTCGTAAACAACTTGACAGATAACCAAAAAAATAAATAATATTATTAATATAATTTACTTTTTTGGTTATATGTCAAGTTGTTTATGGGTTTGCATATAAATAAACACAATTTCCTGTTTTTTGCGCATGCGTGAACGTTTAGTTTTGTTTAGTAGTAGTAATTCAAAATTACTAGAAATTAAGGTTGGGCGTTAGCATTGTTGAAGACGTGTCTAGGCGAGACGCGAGAGAGGGTTGAGGAAATAGGCTTGTGACGTCACAGAAGACTTTTTCCAAACAGTTGGGAAAAGTCTCACGTGAAAAAGCCATGGTCATCCGACATCCAGTGACGTAAGCAATCGACTCAACCAATCACAGATGTGACCATCTTTATAGCCTCTAATGCCCAACCTTCTAGTATTTTAGTAATCTTGGTATTAACTTGCATGTTTTGTTTATATTTAATACAGAATTCTGACAGCTTTTGTTTGTTCGTTAAGCTGGCATGTCTTTGTACCCGATGTCGTTATATTTGATATATGCTGTGTAGTTAAAAAATATTTAAACTACAGTAGAACCCGAATTAACCAAGTTGGCTTCATTAGTTACATCCAATTTTTACTACCAGCTTTGAATCTTCGCGCGTAAGAACGCCTGCGCCACAATCTGCGCAATGCAACTGCTTTTGCATCATTGACGTAAATATTTTAATGAGTAGTTTTGATTTTGTTATTGAAATAGCAAATTTTTTTTTTAATCATAAAACGTCTATTATTAGAGTTATTAGAATATTCAAGGTAGAACTGGTTCACAATAGCTCACATAATCGAGGTTCTACTATAGATTTGAAAATATACAGGTGTCCGAGAATTATCTTTACAACTTTGAAATTTAATAACTTTTGAAATAAAAAGGATATTCACATTCTGTTTTCTGCAGTTATTAGTGCAACTCATAAAGTTTTGTCCTGTTTAGGTTAGCACCTCCACATGTGCACCACGTGTGGCCCGAAGCACATCCAGTCGGTAATCGATTTCTTGCCAGGTACGCTGCAACATAACGTCTGTGACAGTGGCAAAAGCCTCTGTAATGCGGGTTTTTAAGTCAGCAATGTCAGTAACCTTTCTCCGATAAACAATATCCTTCAAATAACCCCAGAGAAAAAAACTTTATGAGTTGCATTAATAACTGCAGAACACAGAATGTGAATATCTTTTTTATTTCAAAAGTTATTAAATTTCAAAGTTGTAAAGATAATTCTCGGACACCCTGTATATTAATGAACAAGTATAGTTTGCGACGTTTATGGAAAGATATACATTGTAAAAAAAATTACGTCGAATGCTCACTGAAGGTTTAAACAAATTATACGACTATCAAAAATACAAAACAAAATGGATTCATGTACTTATGTACGAAGTTATACTTCTTTGGAATAATAAATAAAGAACATTTTTAATTTGCTCGCAAATAATTTATTGAAATAAAAGGACTGGAGTAAATTTAGCGTCAATGTAGGTATTAGACGCTACGCGCATGCAAACAGATCGCTACTTCTATTCTGTTGGTATCCTATTTCTGCGAGCAGATGTTAATTTCGATGTTAGCGTGCGCGCGCATCCAAAAAGTTCACACTCAAAAGAAGTACAACTTAAAATAATAAACATAATAATGGTAATTCAGTATAACAGGTATGTTCCAACGTGCAGTTTGTGTGAGGAAACAAAAATTGATGATTGTTTTACCTTGGTTCTCGATTCTATTGGTCTGTCAATGTGAAAAAAAGCAAAAAAAAACAAACTATCTCGGTCTCATTGCTAAAAGAATTTACACTGATTTTTCACTTGGCCCTTGGTAGAACATGATTATAACAAATAAATAAAAACGCTTGAAAATTCTACAAAAATAATTATTAAATGATTTCTCGACGATCGTTTTGGACAATAAGTCCATCCTCAGGAATATAAAACAACGATTAATAATCTGCTGCTCGTTAATCCGACACGCCCAGTAATCAGCTGTTTTAAAGTATGCAGAGGTCTAGAAAAATCGCTCTATAATTCGACATTTTTACGATATTGTGCTCTGTAATCCGACACACGTGTTTACTGGACAAATATTTCTCTATACGTCACGTTTCGTCGAGTGGTTCGCTCTGTAGACATTGGAAGGAGAAGACGTCACGTTGTTTGTGTTTATAGAAGTTCGAAATTAAAAATTGTTTTATTGTTAAAACCGTCAGTATCATATAATATAGTCATTATCGACTTTAGGAACAAAGAAAAAAGTTAAAAGAACTCTTTTTTAATAGTTAGTTTTAGTTCGACAT
Organism: Venustoraphidia nigricollis; assembly: GCA_034508555.1. NCBI lineage: Eukaryota > Metazoa > Arthropoda > Insecta > Raphidioptera > Raphidiidae > Venustoraphidia > Venustoraphidia nigricollis. The sequence goes on from JAVRKA010000074.1 coordinate 1,562,129, forward strand.
ACGCGAAAAATTCTGTTGTCGGATTAGTGAACGTGTCCTGAATTATGTTTTATATTCCTGAGGACGGACTTATTGTCCAAAACGATCGTTGAGAAATAATTTAATAATACTTCTTGTAGAATTTTCAAGTCTTTTTATTTATTTGTTATAATTCTTAAAAGTTTCTCGCTTTCTGTTTGGCCGTACAATCAATACGACACGTACCAATTCTCGAATCAGTTGAAAAAAAAAACAAAAACAAAATGGAATCAACTTGCTCTTACTCCCTAAATAAGCCTGTATAGCAATAGCTCAGAATGTTTAACTTTAAAATTTCACAACTACCTTCTTCTTGCTGAGCTGAAGTTACTGCTCTTTCATAAATTTTAAAAGATAGCTGTGCTAATTAAATCTGAGTTAAGGAATTTTATTCGATTAATTATAATTATTAAAACTACTTCTGTTGAAGAATTCTACCTAACTAATCAGATAATAAATATATTCTATTCTATTAAGGCATGCGTACAACAACCGGTCTGCGTATGGTCTGAAAACTGCACGTTGGAGCACACTTTTTATGCTAGGGAATTTTTTTTATAATGTCAGGCCTTTTGTGGGTTCCTATTTACGCAACAATACAAAAACAAATTGACTCGAATAAATTGAAAATACTTCTGCTAAGCCATTTCAAACGTGTCGTTTTATGTCTACCTCTATGCAGCATTTGTAACAAATTTTTGTTTTATCTTACAGAAAGTACTTAGTTTTTATTAATTGATACACAACATTTATTATCATTAGAAAAAAATACAATGTTTCATTTCGTATTTGAACACTTGCTATTCTAGATCTTTTTTTGTTTTGTTTTGTTTTTTTTTTTGTTTTTGGCTCAATTTTTATCTTTTTTTATTTATTACCATCGAAATATTTATAGCTGTTCAAGGTTTCTACTGACGTATTAAATACATTAATTTAAATTTAGTTTCTCATAAATTTTATATATTTTTAATTTATAAACGGGCTACGCTAGGTGCTGCAATAATGGCCGTGTTCATAGGCATTTTTGCGTCCATTTTTATTTATTGCGCATGCGCAAGAAAAACGAGAAATTGTGTTTATTTACGTTCATTTTTAATTGTTGGGCATGCGCATTAAACGGGAAATTGTGTGTATTTGCGTTTATTTTTATTTGTTGCGCTTGCGCAAAAAACGGGAAATTGTGTTTATTTGCGTCCATTTTTATTTGTTGCGCATGCGCAAAAATTATGTTTATTTATGTGCAGACTCGTGAACAACATGACAGATAACCAAAAAATAAATAGTATTATTTATATTATTTTTTTTTTTGGTTTAATTAATGTTTGCACATAAATAAACATTTCCCGTTTTTTTGCGCCTGCGCAATAAATAAAAATGGACGCAAAAAATGCCAATGAACACAGCCAATATAATTCTTATTCGAACTCTTTCACCGCAACAAAGAAAAAAAAAGACTATCCATAAATATAAATATCACTCAGATATTTTTTCCAAGTTAGAAAACGTTTCAAGAATTACGCTTTTCATCGCGATGAAAGAGCAAAAGTAAAAAATTTGCATCGAATAATTGTCGCTAACCGACACACCATTTTATAAAAACCGACACGATATTTTATTATTTCTTTAGAATATTATAGAACAGGCATCTTTCCAACTATTATTTTTCTCACTTGGCGCATCAGTAGAAACCCCAATCAGAAAAATTCTATAATCAAATAGAACGCAAATTAATTACTTTTTTAATTAATTGAATAACATTGGTTATACATAAATTAAACTAAATAACTGAATAACACTGAAAAACAAAATGTCAATTTTTCTTTTATTACCGAAAAAAGTTCGTAATAGTTACGACATACAGAATTATTGATTTCTCCGTATTACAATTATATATGCAATTAGTTTAACTGGCATTTTTAAAAAGTTTATTTTCAAATATATTTATAATTATTTCAGTTTAGCGCAGTAAATTTACAAAACGTGGTCTCTCTGCGTTAGATATTTCGCGCTGCCATTCAACATTAAAATAATTAAACACTGTATAATTGTTGTTTTGCAATTACTCACGAATTACATTTTGCTGTTCTTTTTTTTTTCCTTTTTCTGTTTTATAAATTGATGTTTTGTTTAATATTTCTATTCGTCTATTTATTAGCGTTTGCCGTTGTTAAAATTCATAGCACGTATAGGGGCCTTAAAAGTGGACGCTGCCTGCTGTTGGATTTGATATGCCAGCGGATGTATTTTAAATCCGTATAACCTACAAAAAATAAAGCACAAATATAATACAGTCAAACTTAGCGAGAAAACTCTCTAAGTGAGAGTAATTGCCAGGTACCGTCTTTGTAACCCTCTATAAAACCTCTTATAAGTGAGAAACAGAAACCTCTATAAGAGAAAGACGTTATTTACTCATGGACCTCTATAACTGAGACTACTACTTGCCTGTACCTCTATAAGCGATAGTCGAACGTATTAATAGTTCCACTAAATTTAAGAATGAATCATAAATAACTGAACTAACAAACATTGTTTTTGTGTCATTGGTTTTGTTTTTCGTATTCAATTCGAATGGCCAAATATTATTGTAAAAATTTTCGTTTCTTTTTTTAGCATCTATCTCGAATAATGCATAGATGTTTATCATTACATATTTGCTGTATTTTTGTTGACCTCTATAAGCTAGAAAAACCTCCATAAGCGAAAAAGATATCGCGATCCCTTAAACCAGGTTTGACTGTAATAATTAATAATAATAATAATGCGTTCAACGTCCGTTTCTCGACTTTATGTCATAACAGACGCCATTCGCACCATTACTATTTTTTTTTATCACTTCCCGTTATTTTCTACGTTTTTTTAAACTTCAACTTAATTAATAGCATTGGGCGAATGAAGGAATTATAGTACATTTTTTAACCTAGGAGTTTGATAGGTGATCGGCCATGGCCTCAAAAAAGGAACCATCTTGATATTTATCTGAAATTAATTGAGGGAAACCATGGAAAACCACAACAAGATGGCCGGTATAGGAATTACCGTTTCTCAGCGAGAAGCAGTAGGAAAAAGTCTCAGCAACATCTGCCTCCGCCAGGATTCGAACTCAGTACCTCCCGAATAATATAATTTTCTCTCACAACAAAGAAAAACTTTTTCGCTTTCCATATTCTGGTGAATTTAATAGGAAAAAAAAATTTACGTTTGCAGCCGAATACATCAGTTTTTTAGGCGTTAGATTCAGAAAAAGAACGTTTTGTTTAAAAACCCATACTCTTCAGAAACACAGATTACTTATTGGTGATATTTTTACAGTTTGTCCTGTTAAATAAGAAAAATTAAATAAAAATGGACGCACCTTGGTACAAATTGATTAACAGCACGTTTTGGTCGGTACTCGGGATGCACCATAAACAGCATATGCGGAAATCCGGTGCCAAAGTATGCACCGTCTGTGTGATGGTGCCTCGATGATTTTGGCGTATACACGTCCATGCATTTGGGACAATATGACTTCACCATCGCTTCACCAGGTACATCGGACAATCCTGCAGAATTCATTAAATTTTATTTGCACTGACTTTTCACTCGACTCTTGGTAGAACATGATTAATAATAACAAATAAAAAACCCAGGTCGCAGTGCCAAAACCCTGCCGACAATATAGTGTATTTGCTAATAGAGGCAGTGTGGCTTTATTATGTGAACTTAAGTTGGTTTTTGGGCAAAATAAAAAATTTGACTCCTTAATACACCACTTAAAATAATTTTTTTTTTCTTAGTTGCAATATTATTATCAATCGAACTTCTATATCAAATGATATACAACTTTCAGTAAATAATTCACTATCTGCAAACTAGTGTTTTCATAAAATTTGTAAGTCCGGTCCTATCGGGCCAATTTTATTGAAATTTTAGGGCCACTTTTTAATTGTTACTAAAGTGTTATATGTCAATTTTCAAACGTTTTTGAGAATTTTTTCGTTTTGGGGATCCAAAAACTTTTTTCAACCCCTAAAAACTACCCTTAAAATGGCCCGATTAGGCCTATTTTAAATAGGCTTCCTGCGGTGATAGATTTCAACATGTGGGCCAAATTTCGTTAAAATCAATTAACTCTTTCGAAAGTTATTGCTCGCACCTATATAAACATTTTTAAAAATGTTGCCAAAGTGTTTAGGAGGTTATGAAACGTCGAGAAATTTTGGTTCGACCCTTAGGTCCCGCCACCCGACCGATGCCAATAGTGTATGTTGCCATATGGCAAATACAATAATAATAGAACTGGAAAATTCTACGTAACATCTTTTATTAAATTATTTCTCAACGATCGTTTCGGACAATAAGTCTATCCTCAGGAATATAAAACATGTGTTTTATATTCCTGAGGATGAACTTAATGTTTGGAACGATCGTCGAGAAATAGTTTTTGAAGAATTTTCAGGTGTTTTTACTTATTTGTTATTATTCATTGTTTACTTTTTGATTATATATGTTTATAATGATAATTAGATGCGCTTACCAAGAGGCAACATGGGCTGTGATTCACAATATACTCGAGGGCAATGTCCAAAGTCACCCGATTGGTATTTTTCGATCATCTGAGCTATGCCCCGATTTGTGAGAATGTAGCGTGCATGAATCAAACCGTAGAGCATTTCTGCAGCCTGTTCTATTAAATCCGATTGATTTGGGTTGTCATCGAGCTCATCATCTATAAAAAAAAAGTGAACATTACGACCATTCACAAAATAAAAACACTTTTCAATAGAAAATTATTGCCCATACCTGGTTCAAGATCTAAAATCATATCTAAGGCTTGTCTATAATGTGGAACTTGTTCATTTAGACCTGTCAAATTAAATTTATCTTGTATATAATCTTCATCCACCTAAAAATATTAGAAATTGTTAGTAACATCACGAAATCAGACAAAATGTAAATTCGTTTAGGCATACCTCACAGAAAAATTCATTTCCCCTTAAACCACAAAACCACGATATCCATGAAACCTCCTCTGAACTACTCATTTTCCTAAAAAATAAATCTTTTGAGATTTCGTATTTAGAGAAAAATGTAAGTGAACTGTCTCTTTCTCGTTAAATCTTGAAACAAAATGATGACTGCTAGTTTAATACATATTATTTGTCTTCGTATTTTTAACAGTTTCAGTCGTTTTCAGCGTATCAAACGTTTTTATATCGCGAGTGGATTTGTATTTGTTCGATTATTTATTATTAAACTGCTATATATTTACATTAAACACCATAAAAAAACCTTTAAAATGTACCTTTTCGTACCCTGATTAGCCACGCTTAACGCTACTCCTCAAAAAGACGATACATATATTTTGCAGAAAACTGACTTATCAAATGAAGATTAGTGAGATACTATCGATACCACACTACAAAAACTGAATATATCCAGATACAAGGATCAAAGTCGACATCGTATAGTAGGTCTCTGGTGTAGACTTTATACCAATTTTAAGGAGGATACATTTTTCCTCATTTTTGAAAAATTTTCCCTTTTATATTTTTTGTAGAATGTTTATTTGTAATTTTTTTATATCAAAATGTACTAAAACGGTTTAGCTACGTAGTTTGTTAGTATGTGATATAACCTAAAAGTGGAAACGGGTTTTGTTATATTTAAATACGGAAAACATTTCACGCGCCTAAAATAAATTAATGAATAAAGCCGCCATTTGACCACGAATATCAACTTTTTAATTTGGTCACTACGCCTTTTAGTTGATAAATAATGATGTATACGGATTGTTAAACCGGATATTTTGTGATGCTTTTTTAAAATTGGAAAACCATATTTTTATCTAATTACTACGGCATCGTCAAGCAAAACTAGAAAAACGCTAATTGCGGTCGCGTACGTCGTAAAATCGTTTGCGATTTAATTGGATTCATTTTTAGTAACGAAATAACTAAAGTAAAAGGTTAGGTTTGAAGAAATGGTGCCCCTTGGTCCTGCTCCAGGACATCCCCAAGGGGGTGGAGTCGGTGGGCAAAACAGTTCAACAGGCACCGGAGCAAATTCCCTTACGCCGACAAGCAATTCAACAAAGTCCAGTAGCGTGGTACTTATAATTATAGCATTTTTCTTGTCTGACAAGCTGTTGCAAAATGAACAGCACGTTTTATGTATCTAATTGCGTAATGTGTTTGTAGAAACCAAATTACACATTGAAATTCACGTTGGCCGGTCATACAAAAGCAGTCTCGTCTGTAAAATTCAGTCCAAACGGTGAATGGCTTGCCAGCTCATGTAAGTTAATTATACGAAAATGTCTAATGCTGGGTTACTGAAAGCATTGTCAAAAAATTGTATTTGACAATGACCTTAGATATATTTACAGCGTTTATACAATACAGGAGCAGTCTAATGTCTTGAAACTCCCTGTTATTTAGAACATTAGATTGTATTCAGATAAAAACAAATGCTTGATCTACATTGAAAAAGATCGCTTTTCAAGCTGAGTTTTAATCAAAATGCGTAGAAAAGAATTGTTTCCAAGTGTAAATTGTACTAAAAACGATGTTAAGTATATGTATAGACAGTTTAAGAAGAATATTGTTTCAATCGAACAATTATTTTCCGAGCAGGATTGATTTAAAATTCTATAATGCTTTTCATGGGCAGACATATATACGCTCACAATCTAAGATCATTGTCAAATCAGATTTGTTGATTACGCTATCTGCAACTGATGCTGGGTTGTAGAATGGATTGTCAAATAATTTGATTTGACAATGACCTTAGATTGTGAACGTACATATTTCTTCTCATGGAAAGCATTGTAGAATTTTAATTCGATTTTGTTCGAAAAATAATTGATCGATTGAAATGATATTTTTTTAAAACTGTGTATACATTAGGGTTGCCATCTCTAAAATTTGGCAACCAGGACAAGACGCGTGAAGACCCCGGATTTTAGAGCCCAGAACCCGGACATGTCAACAGGGTTTTTTAAACGTAGTCAGTGTAATAAAAAGCAGTTGAAAATGTCATAAATCACATTTTTATTTATTTTCAGACCTTAAAATTAAATTTAGTCATCTTTTATCATCATTTTAAATGTACCTAACAAAACAGAATCTTATTACAGTTTGTTACAAATTGTTTTAATAATCAGTTAGAATTTTTTTATTCTTAAATTTTTAAACCCGGACTACAAATTAAGTCCCGCCCGGACGCTCCCCGGATGCCCTCTAAACTAGGACAAATCCGGGGAAACCCGGACGGATGGCAACCCTAGTATACATGTATTTAACATAGTTTTTTTGCATAATTATTACATATTAGTAGATTTTACATACGCTTGTAGCTACGTACCAGCTGAAGTAATTGATAACTCATTCTGCCGCGAAAGTGGAAAGTTCGGGTTTAAATCCTGACGGTGACGTGTTGGAATAATACATTTTTCTAATATAGTGCTACAACAATGAATGTTTCTTAACAATTATAGCAGACAATAGCTATTATACTAAATAATTATTACTTCAAAACGACATTTTTTGCGCATTTTAATCAAAACTTGACTTGAAAAATGATCTTTCTCTGTGTAAATCAAGCATTTGTTTTTGGGTGAATACAATCTACTGTTGTACATGACAGGGAGTTTTAATACGACATTAGACTGTTCTTGCATGTCTGAAAACTGTAATTGTATTATCACAATCTAAGGTCATTGTCAAATACAATTTTTTGACAATCTTTTCTGCAACCCAGCATGAGATTATTTTCTTATAACGATTTTACTTTCAGCGGCCGATAAACTAATAAAAATCTGGGGTGCTTACGATGGCAAATTTGAAAAGACAATATCGGGCCATAAGTTGGGTATAAGCGATGTCGCGTGGTCGACAGACAGTAGATTATTGGTGTCAGCCAGCGACGATAAGACGTTAAAAATTTGGGAGTTGTCGTCAGGCAAATGTTTAAAAACTTTGAAAGGACACAGTAATTACGTGTTCTGTTGCAACTTTAACCCCCAATCAAATCTAATCGTTTCTGGTTCGTTCGACGAATCGGTTAGAATATGGGATGTGAGGACAGGCAAATGTTTAAAAACTTTACCGGCGCATTCGGATCCAGTGAGCGCTGTACATTTTAACAGAGATGGCTCACTCATTGTGTCTAGCAGCTACGACGGCTTATGGTGAGTTTGCTGCGAAATATTTTTATTTATTGTAATTTGCACCGATTTTTCACTCAGCACTTGGTAGAACATGATTATTATACCGGGAATTTATTTTAAGATGAAACATACAAATTTCCGTTTACATAGTTACACAATAATATTACTGACCGCAATGTAATTCGCGTTTATTTTAAAATGGAACATAGGAATGCGTACTAGTAATAATAAATACACATGATATGATTTTTTTAAATAATCAAAGTAAATTTTCGGAAATTCCCCCATTCATTGCCAAGCAATGCCCTAAGCGGTCATGAAAATTCTTAAAAACGTTACTTAACTGAAGAGGTGTTATATCTCATGATGCATTTCGTATTTCAGTCTTCAATTGGTCTAAATTTAACAGATCACCATTGAATATTTGAGATTTTAAATATTCCCAGTAAAAAAAATCATTTGGGGCGAGGTCGGGTGACCTAGCTGGTCACGCTACCTCACCGCCACGCCCAATCCAACGACCTGGAAACGTACGGTTTAAAAACGCTCTAACATTTTGAGTAGGACGGTGGGGAAATGAAATTCGAAATAAATCGGACATTTGCCTTAAACTAAAATTTTGATTACTCTTCAGTGGACTACATTTTAAAGTATTATTCCAAACCACTGTACTCTTAAAACATATTATCAATTGAAGCTTATCGACGGTTGTTATTCTTCTGGATAGACGTTATTTTCTATTTTAAAATAAACGCGTAATTACATTGCTGTCAGAAATGTTGTTGTGTAACCATGTAAACGGAAATTTGTATGTTTCATCTTAAAATAAATTCACGGTATCCCTACTAATATTATAAATGTGAATGTGTTTGTTTGTTACGCTCTCTTAAAAAGAAATATTTTTTTTTAATTTTTTGGCCAAAAAATAAAAAAAATTTTTTTAATAAAAAGTATCCTATGTCCTTTCTAATACCTCTAAAATATGTGTACAAAGTTTCATGATAATCGGTTCAGTAGTTTTGGCGTGAAAGCGTAACAAACAAATTATAAATTCGAGTGAATGAACGAAGTGAGTGAGTGAGTAATTAAACAACTAATTATAAACTCGGACGAACGAACGGAGTGAGTGAGTAATGAAAGAATCCTAACTATTAAAATCGCGGGCGGAGCCGCGGGGAGCGGCTAGTACATATATAAAAGGCGATGTATGTATGTTATCTATGGACTCCAAAATGGCAGGACTGATTTTGATGAAATTTTTCGGGCTATCTTTAGATTAGTTCAACGGGTGATCCTGTGAAGTTTGGTAGCGATCGGACCAACAGATTTTTTTTTGACAATTTTCATTTTGCTTCCATTTTGGAACATTCACTATTACAAGCGTTTAAATTCGCGCAAATTCAATACACGTTAAGAATTTTATGATCATAATTTTTATCTTTTATGGCTTTAAATAATTAGTTCTGTCCGTGCGAAGCCGGACTGGGCCGCAAGTAACAAATAAAAACACTTGAAAATTCTACAAAAATTTATTATTAAATTATTTCTCGATGATCGTATCGGACAATAAGGTTTAATAACCTAGGTCGAAAACATTGAACATCCACATAAAAAAAGTTATAAAAAGCCAGTTTTTCAAGATTTTAGATAAATAAAGCATACAAAAATTCTATTTGAAAGTAATAACAGTGGATCACTCGGGTAAACGTTTTTCCATTTGAGATACGGAACCCTAACAGCCATATTACAAATAGTAAATCTTTGATTATAATCAATAGCGTGTAATAATGAAATAATATGCAATTGAATTTATCGTAAAAAATTGAAATGGAATAATATTCTGAATAATAAATAACATTTGAAGTTAAACCGAAGGCGAATTTGCACTACAGACAGACGGACCAAAAGCATTTAAAATGCGTATTACTCACCGACCAAAGACGTCCTAGTTTGTATGTCTGATTTTTCTCAAAAATTCACCTTAGGTTTTTTTTGTTTTTATTGTATTTTAAATATTACTGTTTGATGTTTTTAATCAGGTCAGATCATTATTCCAGTCCCTTTTATTTGGTAATTAAGTTTAATCTGAACCTTTCACAGTAACTACAAACATTGCAAGCACAGAACTTAAGTATATTCCAGTCAGCCTTCATTGTTTGACAAGTGGTTGTCAAACAACTGGCTATCAAAGATTACTTAGATTATCTAAGACTAAAGGTGCCTTTACACGAGCAATTTTTTGAGCAGTAATTGCCCGGCAACAGAATGGAGCAATTAATGGATCAATCTGGAGCAATTTCAATAAAATGCGGCAATTGTTTCGGCAATATTGCTTCTAATTGCTCCATATATTCCTTATTGCTATGATAGTTTAACTATCGTTTAAGGATGATTTGTCGGTATACTGAAAATGATGAAAATCGACTGAAAAAAAATATACTATTCTGGCAAGTCTACTAAAGCTCCTCAAAAAAATTGGGATTTTTTTACAAGCCCGTTGAAAAGTTATAACATTTATTAGTTGCAACAAATTAACACGTAGTTAAATGGAAAACATGCTATCAGACCTATTTAAATGAAAAAAAAATAATGAAATTGTGATGAGAAAAATTCCAAAAATTTCAGATCAATAGATTAAATATCCAAGAAACATAAAAGCGATTAATAATTGGTAGTTTCAATATTATTTGCAGAGAAAAATAATAAAAATGAGTGATATTTGCCGTATTTTTGAATAAGTAGTATGAATTACAAGAAAACGTGGCAACGTCGCAAACATAAAGTTTACGTTTCTGTGGTAATTAAATTTGTTTACGTTGTTGTAAATAAATTTTCTTGCTGACAATTTTTCCTTTCCATCGATATTGTCTGTCAGGTTTTTCTAAAATTGGATAATACCAACTATTAAAATAGTGCGGTGTTGTCACGCTTTCCTGAATAAAAACAAGAATTATTTTATTTAATTAAATAAAATAAAATTAAATTGGAAATTTACGAGCGTATGTATTTGTCTCCTAATTTTTTACTTTAATTTTTGGGATAATTTGTGACGATGATCACTGACAAAAAAAATTTAAGTTTTTATTTTTTTAAAGTTAAATTCAAGGTACAGTCACAAACAATAGTTATTTTACAATTTTCACTTATATTGAGATTTTTATGTTAATATTATTAAAATGACCACTAAATTTTATTCTTTTAGAAACTTAATATCAAAATTTAAATTATAAAAAAAAATGGTTGTTTTAAATCATTTATTTCAACAGATATTAAAAGATATGAATTTGGTGCAAATGTCATTAACTTTTGTTTCCGATTGTACCGACAAATCATCCTTAAGCGTATTGATAACTTGAAAAAGTCTTAATTAAAGAAAAGACGAAACGTTGCAATCAATGCGTGTTTAAATTGATTTATTTTCATTATTCCAATTACCCGTGATACTGTTTTCTACTAATTAATAATATTTACACATGCTTAGCAACACACCATAAGCTTCTGTCTGTACTTGTCAGTTTCACGTAATTTAGGAGACAAACTAACTTCTCCTTTCGGGGACAATTCTACTTCTCCTCGTCGCTAAAGAAGTTAAACTTCAAAAACATTTTGTAAACAATTAATAATATTAGTTGTAGGGCGAGGATTTATTAATTTTTTTTTCGAATTCAATCATTTTTAGTCGCATCTGGGATACGGCTTCAGGCCAGTGCTTAAAAACATTAATAGACGATGACAACCCGCCAGTGTCTTTTGTTAAATTTTCGCCAAATGGCAAATATATTCTGGCCGCAACACTAGATAACACTCTAAAGCTGTGGGATTATTCAAAAGGCAAATGTCTCAAAACCTATGTCGGACACAGAAATGAAAAATATTGTATATTTGCCAATTTCTCTGTAACGGGCGGAAAATGGATTGTTTGCGGATCGGAAGACAACATGGTTTATATATGGAATTTACAAACAAAAGAAGTTGTACAGAAGCTTCAAGGACACACAGGTTTGTTATTTCTTATCTTTTAATAGATTATAATGTTGTCTTAATAGGGTATATTCATAATTTTTGAAAATAGTTTACTGCCTTAAAGTTTCTAGAGTTAAAAAATTTGTACATTTATTTGAAAAATCGTCGGGTCCAGCTGGATTTGCTTTTTAATCTAGCTGGATTGAAAATGCCGCTGGATTGCAATTCCTACTAGACAATCACACGAGTAATTACGTTTACATATACTTTGACGTCACACTGCGTTTCGATATTTTATATTTCGCGCGTATTTATTGCCTTTTTGTTTAATTGATTTTTGTTATTTAGCAAACATTTAAGGTAGTTGTCGTGGCACAATATTGTCAAAAAGTTATAGATTATACGCGCCACAAAAGTATACTAGCTTGTAGCTAAGTGATCCATAATTTGTACGCAAGACTGCACCTGTGGAAACGTAACCCATACAGTATTCATATGCATGTATACTTTTCTATAAATTGTTGAACCGTTATTTATAAATAATTAGACGGTCAAAAAAATTTTCTTATTTTTTTTTAAACTCCTAACAAATGCATTGATAGACTGTCAGTTTTTGGAAAGTTTCTGACAGTCAGTTCTTTTTTTATAAATAAGAAACTGATTCAGAACTACAGAGATCGTATACAATCAATGTTAAGTATCCAATTTTTAATTGAATTTATCTCGGATTACATACGGTCGATCGACTTCAAATTTTCAGGGTAATTGTATTATCATGTCCTTAATAAGTATACAAAAATTAAGAATTTTCTGACGGTGTGCCTTAACCACGATAACTACCTTAAAAAGGAAAAAACTATTTGGATTTTAATCAATTGCAATAAAGATTACAAAAAATAAAAGCTGGACCAGGCTTCTAGTACTTAATAATTAATTCAATACTTAATGAGGTCTTTTAAAGTTTAAATAAAATATATTGCGTTTTTTTTTCTTTCTGTAGATGTTGTTTTGTGCACAACGTGTCATCCAACAGAAAACATCATTGCGTCAGCAGCTTTGGAAAATGATAAAACAATAAAATTATGGAAGAGCGACACGTAGGCTTGCACGTTCATCAAAATAATATTTGGATAAAAGTGCGTCGGATTATTCTATCCTCTGTCGAATGTTTCATATTACGCTATGTAATTAATTAATTAATTATCAACGCTATTTATAAAACAGTTTAAAGTGTAATTTATGCTATTGTTAAATAGTTTAATTAAGAAATAATTATTTCAATCATTAGATTCATAGAGAGAATTGTCTTAATACTATTTTTACAACAATGCTTGGTTTTATCTTTAAAAATGATGCAGACATTGTACATAATATAAATTAATTTTTCATTTTTAACTACCTAAGTATATTTTTTTAGAATGTAAGATAAAATAAAAATGTTTAATCGCTTTTTTAGCTGATCTTATTGTAAGCAATAATTAAGTCATTTTCTCTGTCTGTAGTTTTTAGTATTGGAGTAATTGGTACCATAATATTAACAAGTACGTAAGTCTAATAAAATATTTTTAATGAAGTTATTCAAAGAACAACGTTTTGATATTGCTATCCAAAACATTTATATTATTATATAAAAGGTGATGTATGTATGAATGTTATTTTTGGACTCCAAAACGATTAGACCGATTTTGATGAAATTTTCAAGCAGTCTCTAGATTAGCCCAGCAGGCGATCCTGTGAAGTTTGGCAGTGATCGGATCAACAGATTTTTTTCTTGTTTTTTTTCGACAATTTTGAATTCGCGCAAATTGAATAAGCGGTTCTAGGTAACTTATGTAACCGCGTCTGATATTAATTTTGACAAGTGCGTCCTATATTTTCATTTGATTGGTTAAGCGTATTTAAGTCAACACTGAGAAAATATGCCTATTATTCCATAAGAAAGTTCACAACATAATAATTAATAGATAATCTACAAATCCGGGTGAAGGAAATATCACAGAATAAAGCATTTATTTATATATTTAATTGCATCCGGGCATTCCATGGTGATTCTTAACTTTTTTTTAAATAAATATTGTAAACTCAAGAATATAGAAAAATGGCGCTCTAATTTTTAAATTTACTACGTGTTGCCAACTCTAGCCGACCAAACAAATCTAGTTTAAAGAAATGGACTGTAGGTCTATGATTGCAATCACTCAACATTTAGGGAATTTTTTGTCTTCCGGTGTTACCAGATGGCAACCATGGGAACTGTAGTTCCTTTAGTTCGTCTACTTTGAAAGTGCTGTTGTGTATAACACAGTGCTTTAAATAATTGTTAATTTTCGTCATCCGGACCTATTTGTGAAATCGCAATGGTTCAAAAAAAGGTAAATAGTTTTTAAAATATTTCCAAACTAGTATTTTTTACACGTATGGTACAGTACCAATTTATTTTAAATATTAACCAAACAGTTTTGACATGTGTACTATTTGGTCGTGTATTAAACAAATTGCTAGTTATATTGCACCTAAATGCAGTTTTAGTTTGCAAATTAAGTTTTGTTTAGTTTATTAAAGTAAGTTGATGTATAGTTCATTGAAATTGTTGACCTAATTGCTGTTTTCCTTAGTTTTTTCTTATTTCTTAATTCTAGCCAAAAAAGAAGGGAGGAAAAAAGGTAGCAGCGGCTCCGTTAGCTGTAAAAAAAGTCGAAGTAAAAAAAGTTGTAAACCCGCTGTTCGAAAAGAGGCCGCGGAATTTTGGAATTGGTACGTAAACTTTTACACGTGTATTTAATATTTCAAATTAGGTGTGAGTAATTCGATTAATAAATAATCAACTAATTCAAAGCAAACTTTGATACTTGTGAACTAAATAAATGTGTAAAAAATTCGGATCGTAGTGTTAAACCCTGCCGACAGTATAGTATATTTGTAAACACGGACATCGTGGCTTTACAGCGTGAACTTTCGATTGTTTTTGGACAAAATGAAAAATGTAGCACTTTAATACATCCCTTAAATTATTTATTATTTCTTAATTGCAATATTATCAATTCAATATCTACACAAAATTAAATACACCCTTCAGTAAAGGTATATCAGACGGTTGATTCGAATGAATGTTCGTTTGACTGAACATTCATTTTTGTTTCATTTCGCGTTCACACGGCACAGACAGAATGACATAGAAATGACCGTTCATTTCCTAGAAGATGCCGAATAAAGTTGTGCTCCTTGGAATTCGTTTGTGTTTGATCTATTGATTCTAAAAATTGACAAAAAAGAAGCGAAGTCTAATAATTGATTAGAGATTTTATAGAATTTGTCCGCATTGTTCTCTCATATTCATCAAGTTTGTGGTTCTAAAGACATTGATAATTTTTGAAATTTTCCAAAAACAGCAGCGTGTTTTGGTTGTTCCACTTGAGCACCATTGTGTCTCATACACTGGCAGAATATATTTACTATGCGGTGTCGTAGTCCCAAGTCCGTCTGCTGCAAGACACGACACAAAATGATCGAACCCGAATGAATGTTCTTTCGTGTTCAGAAGTTTCATTCAAAGTGCGAGTGAATGATGCCGAATGCTGATTTCTAGCGTTGTTGGATCGGTTAATTAATAAATATTAAATTCATTTGTCATTATTGCTTCACTCTGTGTTCAGATTTTTCTTCGAATATAATCTGTCACTACATTTAGTAGCTTATTTTTTAACGAGCAGTCGAATTGCTTTTTGAAATGATGATAAATATTTCTCGAACAATATTGTAGTGAAGACTACCAAACGAGCTTTTTAAAACTGATTTCAATTTGATATTTACGATATTGTACTACGAGATTGCGTCCGAGATATTGACGTTGAATCATTTTACAGGCCAGGACGTCCAACCGGAAAGAGATCTATCGCGTTTTGTGAGATGGCCAAAATACATTCGTATCCAACGACAAAAGGCAGTTTTACAAAAACGATTGAAGGTGCCGCCACCAATCAACCAGTTTACTCAAACGGCTGACAAACAAACAGGTAAAGAGAACTGTAAAATTATTGAAACATTTTTTCAAATTTTGTGCATGATGATTCTGTATTTGCTAACTGAAAAGTTTAGTGCTGAAAACTTTCTACCACCAAAAAAGAAAAACTGATACAAATTGTAGAAATAGTAATTTAAATATTCTAATACAGTCGAACCTGGATAAGCAAGAGTTCAAGGGGCCATGGTTTCTTTTTCGCTTATGGAGGTTTTTCACTAACCCGAGTTTCTAGCTTATAGAGGTACAGGGGTGGCCTTTCTCACTTAAAGAGGTCAATAAAAATACCGCAAATATGCAGTGATGAATTTTAAGTTTTAAAGACAACACTTTAATTTTTCGTTTTAATATTATGATTACGTGCGGAACCTTTGCAATTGATACTTATCAATTGTAGTAAGTTCGACAAATAAGGCAGTACATAAGCACATTTGGCCATTCGAATAGAATATGAAAAATATAACCAACAGAAAACAGTATCACGGGTAATTGGAATAATGAAAATAAATCAATTTAAACACTCATTGATTGCAACGTTTCGTCTTTTCTTTAATTAAGACTTTTTCAAGCTCTCAATATGCTTAAATGATAGTAAAACTATGATATAATATGCAATTTGGCATTACAAAAAACAATTATAAAAATTGAAAATTGTAGAAAAAAAATTTATAATTGTTTTTTGTAATGCCAAATTGCATATTATATCATAGTTTTACTATCATTTAAGCATATTGAGAGCTTGAAAAAGTCTTAATTAAAGAAAAGACGAAACGTTGTAATCAATGAGTGTTTAAATTGATTTATTTTCATTATTCCAATTACCCGTGATACTGTTTTCTATTATAACATATATCTGGAATTGAACTTTAAAAATAAATATAACCAACGATTCAAAAACAATGGTAGTTAGTTCAGCTATTTATGACTCGTTCTTAAATTTCGTGGAACTAATAATACCTTCGATTATCGCTTATAGAGGTACAGGCAAGTAGTAGTCTCAGTTATAGAGGTCCATGAGTGAAAAACGTCTTTCTCTTATAGAGGTTTCTGTTTCTCACTTATAAGAGGTTTTATAGAGGGTTACAAAGACGCTACCTGGCAAATACTCTCACTTATAGAGCTTTCTTGCTTACCCAGTTCTCGCTCACTCAGGTTTGACTATAATAAACTGTTAAAACAATTTTTCCAATTCAAATATTCAGGAATTTGGCTTTTGGGTACAGTGTAGCATAATTCTGAGCCAGTTTGTTTGTTTGTTTGTAGCGACACAGTTATTTAAACTGTTAGAAAAATATCGACCGGAAACGGCCGTCCAAAAGCGAAACAGATTGAAGGCTCGAGCTGAAGCCAAAGTCGCCAAAAAACAGGACACGCCCACCAAACGTCCGAATACCATTCGTGCCGGCGCCAATACTGTAACCAAGCTGGTCGAACAAAAGAAGGCCCAGCTTGTCGTGATTGCACATGACGTCGATCCATTGGAGGTTTGTGTTTTTGTTTAACGCAGGGTCATCAATCAAAAGACGATTGCAGTCACTGGCATTGATTATTGAGACAGTGTCGTTGTAGAGCATGAGGCTGTTTTCTTTTTAACACGTTGACTGCCAACTACGAGATATCTCGTAGGTTGTTTACTTGCCCAGGACGCCTACTATGAGTTATCTCAACTCTTCATTACTTGCCGTATTTAGAAAACTCGTAGCATAACACTGTAATTACGAATAGATGACCTCAGGAAAGAGAATAAAAAAATCTAGTTTGGCTTAAATGAACAGGAAAAACACTTAAACGTTTAAAAAAAACATTTCTTACGCCTCTTGATAAATTATTAAAGTTTTTAATAATATAACATGATCAAATCAAATTGGCTCTTTAGACCGGAATCGTGAAAAATTCCGTGGCAGTCAACGAGTTAATATAACGCCTGTATTTTTATTGTAGAAATTTATTTGGTCGGCTAAAGTTGGCAATATGTAAAAATTATATTGAGCCTCACCCTCATAAGCTCACACAAGTTTAATTTCTTTAGTTTTTAATATAATTACGGCGAAATTATTACACATTTTAAGAGGACACTTTGGTGTTTGTCATGTGAAAATTCTCACATGGACAGATCGTCACATTCATACCATAGTTTTATTTACGTACTATAATCTACATTCTACAGAAAAAACATTTTTATTATGAATTGTCTTTAATAATAATAATAATAATAATAATTTATTTCATCCAAGGACCATACAGCAGGTATAGGATAAGTCAATATACATTAAAATTAATCATTAAAATAATCATCGACACTAATACATCTTGTCAAGTAAAAAATTTTTAAGTGCTCTTTTAAATTTAAAAACATCAATAAAACATTTAATATTGGCTGGCAATTTGTTAAACAATCGGGTTGCCATGGGCAGAGGACCATTTTTAGTAACTGTAAGTCGACTAAAAGGAACACAAATCTCTTTTTTATCATAACCTCACATTATGTGACGTTTCAACATATTCTTGTATGTATTTAAAGAATGTTTAATCCGAAAATTGTTCTGATAACTGAAAATAGAGAATGTGATATTTAATATTTTCCTTTCTGAATTTACATGAAATATATGAGTTCCTACCATTTGTACGTCAAATTACAGAAATTATTTTATACTTCAATTGTTCCTAATTTTAAGCGTCAGATTTAAGTCGTGCATCCTTGTCTTACTATTTTGCGAATCAAAATGCAACACAGTATAAACTTCTGCCCTTGTCAGTTTCATGTAATTTAGGGGACAAACTAACTTCCCCTTTATTTGTTTATTCTACTTCCCCTCGATTTCTTAAATTTTTTCAAACAGATACGTCGCTAAAGAAGTTAAACTTCAAAAATGTCAGAATTAGAAATTAAATCGAGAATTTGAATTGTTTTTACGCGCAATGATGTTTTGAATTTCTTCACCTGAAAGTGTATCTTTCCTTTTTTTATAAAAAGCAAAGTGCGCTATGAAGACGCTTGACTCTGAGCAACTTCATACAAAATTCGTTATTGTTTTTGTGAATATGTATATATATTTTAGTTCGAAATGTTTCTTGCAGATGGTGTTGTTTTTACCGGCTCTTTGTCGTAAAATGGGCGTGCCCTACTGTATTGTAAAAGGCAAAGCTCGTTTAGGACTCCTCGTTAGACGTAAGACTTGCGCGGCTCTCTGTCTCACCCAGGTAAGAAATAATAATTAGAATAATAATAATTGGCGTTGAATAAATAAACATTTTGATATTATTTTTGGACAGGCGGTCTAATTTTAGTTGAAAAGTGCTTTGTCATTTCTATAGGAAAATCCCATTGAAGTTTTGCAAAATATGATGATTAAGTATTTGCTATCTGATAATCAAATGCAGATAATTAACTTACTACCACAAAATCTTATATCTGAAGCAAAACTCGCCACCTTAATTATTTGCATAAATCTCGTTATGTTAAATAATAACACAAAATCTATGTTATATTAAAATTCTTCGTATGTAAATGTTTAAATGGATGTAACTTAAAAACTATTTGACGGATTTTGATGAAAATTCGTTTGAAATATTGAGTGGAGCGGAGCTACATCTGTAATGCAGATGCGATCGCGCGGGCATCCTGTTCGGATCTTTTCTGCGAATGCCACATTTTTCTTTATGAGAATGTTCAAAGTACAGTGTAAACTCCATGTAACGTCACTCGGTATAACATCCAACTCCCTAAAACGTCGAAATTACTCGACTTTGGTTGGTTTGGCTTGTTGTCCATGCAATGATACACTCTATGTAGCATCACACCCACTCTAAATAACGACCATATGTCATTGTAAAGCTAGTAATTTCGGCAACTTATAAAGCACCTACTGTTTGTAGGTAGTTTCTAAGTTGCCGAAATTGATAAGAACTGCAGCTTTATTGTCTAGCTTGTGTTTACCTCGACTGTCAGTTGGCACCATACGTACCAAAGATTCTAAGAAATTCGTTTTTTTTTGTTTGTTGTGATTACTTTGCACGTGCTTACCTCAGCTGCTAGAGTCTAGACTGTCGTTAGGTTATTATTATGCATTATCTACACAAGTTACACATTTATTTATTGTATCAAAGCCTTCCAGAGTTTTTGTTTGAGTCCAGTTTCGATTTTTTTTTTTAAACTACACTAATAATTTTTAATGAATAAAATAACTTAATTAACTTCATCTTTAAAGTTCAATTCCAAAATATGTAATAATAGAAATTAGTTTCACGGGTAATTGGAATAAAAAATCAATTGAAACACTTATTGATTGCAACGTTTCGTCTTTATTAAATTAAGACTTTTTCAAGCTCTCAGTATGTTTAAATTATAATAAAACTTTGATTTAAAAGGCAATTTTGCATTACAAAGATCAATAAAATTGAAAATTGTAGAAAATAATATCTTCTTTTTTAACTTAATTAACGCTCGCCAGTGATTTCCACTTTTCGCGTCTGTCTTGTCAAGGCCCTCTGGCGTCTACTCGCGTCCCCTACTGCCTCCCCACTCATTTTTTATTCTTCTGTAGCGCACTCCTGATTGGTCACTTTCATTAATTAATTACTAATTAACTACGTTATCAAAAAATTCCAAACATGGATTTTTGGGCTCAGAATATTTTTCTCTTTCGGTCCTAACAATTGGGTGCGTGATTTCTGAGACACCGGGTATAATTATGTACTATTTGTTTGGGTATAATTGTTTTCCAGTATCCGTATTAATACATATAAAATTATTTGTCCGGTACCTGGACGAATAGGTGACCCGTAATTTAATTTAGTAATAAATTAATTATTAATTTACGTAATAAATAAGAAAAAAACCCGGGTCGCAGTGCCAAAACCCTGCCGACAATATAGTGTATTTGCTTGTGTAGGGCCGTGTGGTTTTATACTTTTATTATGTGAAATTAAGTTTGTTTTTGGGCAAAATAAAAAATTTAACCCCTTAATACACCCCCTAAAATAACATTTTTTTCTTAATTGTAATATTATTATCAATCTAACGTCTACACCGAATTAAATACACCCTTCAATAAATAAGTCACTATCTGCAAACTAGTGTTTTCATAAAATTTGTAAATCCGGTCCTGTCGGGCCGATTTTATTAAAATTGTGGGGACACTTTTTAATCACTACCAGAGGGTTAAATTTCAATTTTGAAACGAATCGAAGAATTTTTTCGGTATTTTGGGGCCCAAAAACAGTTTTCAACCCCTAAAAACTACCCTTAAAATAGCCCGACTAGGCCCATTTTAAATAGGCTTCTTGCGGTGATGGATTTTAACACGTGGGCCAAATTTCGTTGAAATCAATTAACTCTTTTGAAAGTTATTGCGCGTACACACACACACACACATATATATATATATATATATATATATATATATATATATATAAACATTTTTAAAAATGGTGCCAACGTGTTTAGGAGGTTATGAAACGTCGAGAAATTTTGGTCCGACCCCTAGGTCCCGCCATCCGACCGACGCCAATAGTGTATGTTGCCTTATGGCAAATACACTAACAACGCCGGGCAAATATGGCTATTCTATGAAAAAGTCCGCTGCAGCATAATGTCTATCTTTATTAGGTAGTTTACAAATCCAGGCAGAGCCAGCAGGGCCTTTAGGGTTCCATAAAATGGTATTTTTGTTCCGTTACACCTCGCGCAGTTTGGCTAACCAAATAAAAAAATATGAAAAATAGTTTACTGAAAATATTCTTTTGCATTATTCTTCATACCTATCTTGAGAGATAAAATAAAACTAGATCTACCTACCAAGGGCATCGCCAAAACAAAAATGTCAGATTTTTGAGGGTTAAGATAAATATTAACACATTTATTGAATCCTTAAATTTGATTTTAGTTTCAGAGTGATTCTGCTGAACGCTACATTTTGTTACTTACTTATTTTCTGTGACATTAGGCAGGAAAATTTATAACTTAAAAAAATCGAGAACCTCTAGGGAGGGGCAGCTGCCCCTACCTACCCCCCCTTGGCGACGTCCCTGTCTACCTACATTGATGAAACTGTTCTCACTATTTTTTATTCTGTTTTAGGTTGATTCTGGAGATCGCACAAATTTCAATAAACTGATCGAAGCTATTAAAACAAATTTCAACGATAGAGGCGACGAGATCAGACGTCACTGGGGAGGTGGTCTTCTTGGATCGAAATCTGCTGCTCGCATAGCTAAACTTGAAAAGGCTAAAGCAAGAGAATTGGCGCAGAAACAAGGATAAACCAGCCTATAATTTTGTAATTTGTGTAAACAAGTTATAAAAAATAAAAAAATATAAAATACCTAAAATTGATTTATTATTTGCAAAACTCGTGAAAACGTGAACAGAATTACGCCATTTAAAAAATAAGTGGCTAAGTTTAATATTTATAAAAATAATTTAATACACACTAAGGTGCAGAAATACTTAACTAATAGCTTTTAAGAGATTCGTCTGATTTCGCTAGTATGCATTATTGTGACGTTTATAGAAAAAAAATTTTTTTTTGTGATGTAACGACAAATTTACGGTTTTCGGATTTTTTCCTTAACTTGCGCGATAAGACATTGCTTTTTGCCAAATTTCATGATTGTAGCTCAACGGGAAATACCCTATAGGTTTTGATTCTGCAGCATAACGGCCATATCTTTTGATTGCGTTGACTTAGAAGTTTGATTTTTTCACAGCTCCAAGGGATTGTAAACCTGAGTATTTGGTATTGATTTCAACTTGATACCTCCACGCGTTCCTGAGAAAAAGGGACTTGACAGATGGACAACGACGTGATCCTATTAGAGTTCCTTTTTTCCTTCTGAGGTACGAAACCCTAAAAGAGATTGTGTATGTTACACTACAGAAGTAAAACTGATACATTTGTAAACAGATATTGGGGGAATCGAACCCATGATCTATATGTACACAAAATATAAACATAAAAAAAATTATCTAGTGATTTATATTTCTCGAACATATAAATTCGAACTAAGGTTTGTAATGGCCCATGGACTACCCCTAACTGTACCAAGCCAATGTACCAACAGTACCCTTGGACACCCTATAGTACCAATCGTGTGGACCTCACGGGTTGCAATGGGGAGGGGGGGTCCACAATCCACCTCACTTGTTTTTTTTTTTTTTTTTTATTTACTTTGTAACATCAGTTGCTAGCCCATAAGGGGCTATCCATAAATTACGTCACACAAATTCCCTCCCGAAATTTCGACTCCCAGAACTTCATCTCTATTATTAGTGTATTTGCCATATGGCAACATACACTATTGGCGTCGGTCGGATGGCGGGACCTAGGGGTCGGACCAAAATTTCTCGACGTTTCATAATCTCCTAAACACTTTGGCACCATTTTTAAAAATGTTTATATATATATGTATATATATTTATATACGTATATATATATATATATATATATATGTTTACGCGCAATAACTTTCAAAAGAGTTAATTGATTTCAACGAAATTTGGCCCACGTGTTGAAATCCATCACCGCAAGAAGCCAATTTAAAATGGGCCTAATCGGGCTATTTTAAGGGTAGTTTTTAGGGGTTGAAAAATGTTTTTGGGCCCCAAAATACCGAAAAAATTCTCCGAATCGTTTCAAAATTGTAATTTAGCCCTCTGGTAGTAATTAAAAAGTGTCCCCAAAATTTTAATAAAATCGGCCTGACAGGACCGAATTTACAAATTTTATGAAAACACTAGTTTGCAGATAGTGACTTATTTATTGAAGGGTGTATTTAATTCGGTGTAGACGTTAGATTGATGATAATATCACAATTAAGAAAAAAAATGTTATTTTAAGGGGTGTATTAAGGGGTTAAATTTTTTATTTTGCCCAAAAACAAACTTAATTTCACATAATAAAAGTATAAAACCACACGGCCCTATACAAGCAAATACACTATATTGTCGGCAGGGTTTTGGCACTGCGACCCGGGTTTTTTAATACGTTTCATTTAGTATTGAAAATCGGGCTCGGCGTGGTTGGCGCTGTGTCGATAAAACAACCAGTTTAGATAGAGCCCCAATTTCATTTTTGCACCGGGGCCTTTGATTACGTAGCTACGCCACTGTTCGTACTATGCTAATATAATCAAAAAATCATAACAATTATAATAATTTATTAGTACTTATGTAGGTACGACCCGTATTATTTAATTAAATTAGTGTACGTAAACAATATCAGCTGATCGAAAACTTGCCTTAAAAAAACTTTTATGAAATCACGACAGGTTCTGTAAACGAGTATTTAACCTTCAGCAAAACGAATGTTATTCAATATTGTCCTATGAATTGTGTAATGACCTATGTTATGTACACTGCCTATACTGATAAAGATTGTAGTGTTCTGTGTTGAGACAGACCGAAGTTCACATTAATTCTATTGCTAAATTAAATATACTTTATTTAAAAATTGAATTCTTGCTTTTTTATTGGTTTCATTATTTTATTTCTTACATATCAGAAGTTGGTTATACTCAAAATACGCCCTTAGATAAAGTAGAACAATGTGCATCATGTCGTTGCGCTCGAATGCGCCGTCAATAATATTGTTAAATCAAAAGTTGTTGAAGACGTTTCTCCTGAACTTCGATCTTGACGCTGACGCGCTGAAAAGTATAAAAGAAGAACAGGAAGTCGAATGGAAGATGCATTAGTTTATTCGGTTTAAGTGTTTGGTGAAATTACGAAATTTTGATAATATATGCGGTGAATGGTTATGAACTTATGTAATCAGCGCCGGTCCTACGGTAAAGGAACTGGAACGGTCGCTCTAGGCGCCAGGTGGCAAGGGATGCCAAAAAACCAAATGCGAAAAACCAGATTAGTGACTGATTGAAATTAACACCAAATACTAATTTAATCATACAGCGGTAGGAACTTTCTTAATGTTAAAGAAGCAGAAGTATAATAATGAAAGCTACTAAATTTAATTTAAATGCAACGAGTGTTTGCAACAAAAGTTGATTTTTGAAAATTTGGGATTTATTATTTATTTAACACAAAACCGAAGTAAAATTTATGTGAAGTGAAAACGTCGAACAAAGGGTGTTGAAAGACAACCTCGCTCTACCCTGATCAAGGGCTAGGGCCGGCGCTGCATGTAATATGAATTTTGCGTCGTTGTCGCGATACAAGATTAGCGACAGTTTTCTTACGTTGATGCTTAAACGGGATAATAGTGGAAACAAATTTAAAGTGGCAAAAGTTAAACCTCGTATGAAAGTAATTTGATGATTAAAGTAAATTAAAGTTGTGTGTATTCAACAAGAAAAAGACTTTGAAATTAAAATGCGTTTATGTGATGGCTTATGTGCCTTCGACGACGGTTTGCTTGGCAAGTTCACCTGGTAAAAGCACTGCAGTTTGAATTTCCCAGCTGGTGATTGTTAAACATTTGTTGTAATGCGCCAATCGTGAGGCCTCGACGACAATTCGTTCGAAAATATCGTTAACAAAACTGTTCATGATGCCATGGCTTTGCTTGAAATACCGGTGTCGGGACGTCCTTGTAACAAAACTTTGTAAATAGCGTAGCTTTCCTTCCTTTTACGGTACTTCTTCTTATCGATTTTTGAGATGTTCTTCTGCGCTTTGCCACAGGTTTTTGGAGGCATTTCTACTGATGAAATGTAACCAGATATTTTGCAATCTGTACGTTCCAATGTAAAATATAAGTTCGAAATAAAATAAAAAGTTAAAAAAATCGATTTTTTTTCTCCCGGATTTAGACAACCAAGAGGTGGCAACCCTATCTGTAGTTTGTCGTGTCTGTAAAGTCTTTTCGGTTTTGGCAATACTAGGATGGGGCTCACATTTTTTTAATCTATTGTTTACGTTGTCCACCTATTGTTTACGTTAACTTTCCGCATTCATCTTAAACTAAATCGTCGAGCGTCTACAATTTACATTCAACTTAAGTGCTGAGGTACGTTAAAACAATCTTTAAAAATAATTATAATTTAATAGTTGCTATAAAATGGTGAAGCAGAATGGATAATTTTAGTTTTTGACATGGAATTCATACGCATGTGAGGTCTCACTTGCACGTTCCACGAAAATCGATCGTTTTGTTTCAAATGTACTTTCGGTATACCACTATCTCACGAACCACTCAGCCAACATCAGCAAAATCTCAAACTTCCCATTCTACCAATGATACTGAGAATTTTGAGAACTGACTTTAGTCGCCTCTAGGTTTTGTCTGCTTAAGGGTGTTTTTACGCTGAAAATTTCTAAATGGCTCCACTAAAACTTGAATATCGCGGGAACTACAAGTTCGATCGCGAAAATACAAAGTGGGTTGTGATTCTCAGAACTAAATCTCTCCACTAACACCAATTCCGAGTACCAGAAGCACTCACAGAAAATAATAACAACATTTGAACCTAAAAATTTGAAATACCTCGACCTAAAAATCGCGATAAAATTCGAACCAAAAATTTCAAATCGAAAACCGCTAAATCCTACGCAGAGTGTCAACAGTCCTATTGTTTGAGATTAAAATCAAAGAAATCGGGCGAGAACTTAGAAAATGGCAACCGTTTGAAGATTGATGAAACCTCGTCAGCCCATGGTTCCATGTCTACCGGAACTCCGACGACTACCAGGTAAGATATTTTTTATTTAGTTTTTAGGGTTCCGTATCTCAAAAGGAAAAAAAACTGAACCCCTATAGAATCACTGCGTGTCCGTTCGTCCGTCTGTCACAGTCAATTTGCTCCGAAACTACTGGATCGATTGAGTTGAAATTTGGTACACATAATATGTAGTCGGTGAACCAAAGACGAACGTGTAACGTAAATAAATGAATTTTTAACATGTGGGTCATTTTTGGGGGGCAAATTAGGAAATTAAAAAAAAAAAGTTTTGCAAACTGTACCGTCTGACATATCAAATGAAATGGTTTGTAATAAGGGTCTCAAATAAATTTTTTTTTATAATTTTAAAATAAATAGTTTTAAAGTTATTTAAGAAAATAGATGAAAATTGACCATTCCTCCCCTTATCTCCGAAACTACTGAGCCTAAAAGTTTGAAAAAAAAATAGGGAATGTCGGGACTCACGTATAGTTTACAGGAAAACTTAAACGAAAATCCTAAGTCTGACATTTCTCACGGAAAACGGAATAATACGGAATCCTTTTCTCGCGATTTCGACTCGCACTTGACCGTTTTTTTGCATTACTGCATTATTATTATAATAATTAAAGTTAATATAAAATTTATTTGTTGGGAAAAAAGAACACTTTAAGTAAACACTTATTTGTTAATTTGCGACGTTTCGTCCCTTTATTGGAACTTTTTCAAGCTTATAACATTAAATGTTCTGTTTTGTAGATATAAAAGTTAACATATAGATATAAATTTTATTTAAACAATTGTTCATAAAAACTTTTATAATAAAACCGTTTTTTTAAAAAAATTTTACGGTTGATGGTCAAATTAATATATTTATTTAAATAAATATATTAATTTGAACATCAACCGTAAAAAATTAAAAAAAAACGGTTTTATTATAAAAGTTTTTATGAACAATTGTTTAAATGAAATTTATATCTACATGTTAACTTTTATATCTACTTAAACAGAACATTTAATGTTATAAGCTTGAAAAAGTTCCAATAAAGGGATGAAACGTCGCAAATTAACAAATAAGTGTTTACTTAAAGTGTCCTTTTTTCCCAACAAATAAATTTTATATTAATTACCAAGGACAAAAAAGCAAAAAGTCAATTAAAGTTAATTTTCCATTAGTTATAGATACCTACACTAGTTTGTTTTATTATTTAAAGCGTTTTTTTTTGCACGGAAGCCTAAAAATGACAATTTAACCGAGAACGAGAGTTAAATTTGACGATAAGTTGTTGGATAAGCGAGAGTTTACTTTAATGTTTGTAAACACAGAGTATACTTATCCTTGAATGTGTGAGTAGTGCTTTACTTGCAATATAATAATTGGGATGACATAATTTGCAATCAGTTTATGTTTTGTGCTCAGAGGAATCATTAGTACAGATACAACATGAGGAGATTTCTTTGTGATAGCAAAAGCTCGTGAGTAAAATTGTTTTTTATATTTATGCAGTAATGGATTTACGCCTAGGCCCGTATCTCGTGGGCTTAGGGCGGCAAACTTTTAGAGACGACAAAATTTCAAAAGTAAACAATGTTAGGACAGTTGAAATTTAAAAATTAATTTAGATTAGTTTTGTCATGAATGGAAAATTTGTAGTAAGATATATAATAAATAATTTAATTATTGAATTTACTTTTCAACTGTTGGGCAGAAAGATCTTTTTTTTTTTTTTTACACTAAAAAGGGTAAAAAGCTGTCTACGTGCAACTATGGGCCAAGATAAACGCTGCCCTTGCATTATTAAAGCTCGATTAGTGCAAGAAATTGATTATGAAGATGTAATCGACGTTTTTGCGCGAAGCAAAGCCAGACGGAAGAAATTATTGCCATGAGTGATAATTAAAAAAAATGTATTTATTAAATACATTTTTTTAATTATCTAATTTTCAAATATTTTCATTATTTCGCATTGCATTTTTTTATTTTAAATATAACTCTTCGTTAATTAAAATATAATTTTTCAAAGATAAATAATTATTTATCTTTGAAAAATTATATTTAAACTAATGAAGAGTTATATTTAAAATAATAAAATGCAATTCGAAATAATTAAAATATTTGAAAATTAGATGTTTAATTTCAATAATCACTTCCGCATATAGTAAAAAGTGCGCCATATGGGATGGGGCGGCATCGAACCTAAATCTGCCACTGTATTTATGATCGCCGAAATGGCACCCTAAATCTAAATTCTTATTACAATGCCATAGTTATAAAGAACCATATACCCTGACAATTTTATTATGTAAACGTATTGTATCAAGATTTTACATCATTCTTATAGACCGAAAGCTACTTAACTTTTTGGAAGCTTATTTTGCGTGAAAACGACATAATTTATAATATAGCAAATTTAGTCTATTTCTTTATCGTAATTTTTTAACAAATCAATAGTGCCTGACTATTGTATATAGTGTGAAAAACGCTTTGTAAGGTGGTATATTCTGCAATGAAATCGTCCATTAGTTACTAATAACTTTTAATCTGTGAAAATTGAATATTACATACACGTTTAAGCAAATTTTGTTATATCCAGACGAATTTTTTTATTCCTTTTGTATTATTTCAAGTTATTATTAAATAATTTCTTTGCAAGTGTTAGCCACAGTGACTTTTTTCGAGCTTGCTGAATAATTTGTAATAGTTTTTGATGACATATTATGTGAAATATAAAATTACTATAGGATGAGTTAAGGGTCAAGACATTTTGTTTAGATTGAACTTTTGGTATGCCTTTTTAAAAGCTTTGATTTGTCTGTCTGTCTGTTATACATGTTTAGTTTCGAAACACTTTTATGGTTTTGTATACTAAAAATTCAAGATGGTGGCTCCAATATGGCGGACTAATTTTGATGTTCCGGTACAACTTAAAGTCAATATCTATGTGTTTCGAGATTGTGGATTTCAAAACTTTACTTCTACAATGTTATGGGAAAGTTAGTCCTTGTAGGATTGGACGTTAATTTTAATTAATTCAGAATTAATTTTGATTGTTTTACATTTCAAAGTTGAAGTTAAAAATCTCCTATGTAGGCTGGACCAAAGGTGGGCAACCTTTTTTATAACATGGGCTAGAATAAATTTTAAGTTTTTTTCGATGGCCGTAGTAGTTAATTGACACCTTCTTTTGACCTGCAATTTTTTAGTCTGCAAATATGAAATAAATGAAAAAAAAATAGAAGTTTATTTATATTTTCAAGAATATTTGTTATTAGTGGGGACATTTGAAGTGAAAGATGTACTAAAATTATGAACAATGAACGTACATGTTGCTATGTGCCTTTCATATTCAATTTGAACTAGACGAATTTCATCGAAAAGTATTTGCTGATAATTTTTTCTTAAGATCTCGCCCGCCAGATAGAAGCATTTTGCGGACAGAGGCTGCCCACCGCTGGTCTAGACTAATTAGTAAAAGTAGACGAAAATGTATTGCGGAAAATTATCGAGGGTAGTCCCTTTATTAACATACAAAAAATCCCATCCTTCACTCTCTTTTAATTAATATTTTATAACCGAGCTGGGTAGATTAGTGGTGACAGCACTGGATTCGCATTCGGGAGGTACAGGTTCGAATCCCGGCGGGGGCAGATGTGGCTGGGACTTTTTCCTACTGCCTCTCGCCGAGAAACGGTAATTTCTGTACCGGCCATCCTAATTGAGGTTTTCCATGGTTTCCCTCAATTAATTCCAGATAAATATCGAAATGGTTCCTTATTTGATGCCATGGCCGATTACCAATCAAACTCCTAGCTCAAAAATTACCTATCCTATCCTAATTTCCTATAATTCCTTCATTCGCCCATTGCTATTGATTAAGTTGAAATTTTAGAAATGTAGAAAATAACGGGAAAGTGGTAAATGGAAAATAGTAATGGTGCGAATGGTGTCTGTTATGACATAAAGTCGAGAAACGGACGTTAAACGCATTATTATTATTATTAATTAATATTTTATAGGGGTGAAGTAGATGTAATTTTCATCAACAACTAAATGAATGTGCAGTTTTAACTGTACAAAATATTGAAAATTATGTGACAACCAGCTATAAAATGAAAAAAAAAATGTAGTATGTGTGTGACCCTCATTTTTAGTATATTGTTACTTCTCGTATAATAACATTATTTACGTTCTAGATACACAAACTACTATTATTAAAACGTTCTTTTATACAAAAAAGAAAAGCGATACAGGGAAGGGATGTACACCTATGTCATTATTTTGAGTATTTCGGAAAATATATAATATGTAATCATACAGAAACAATTAGTTTGTTGGTTTGCTTAATTATAGTTTTTTTGTTAGCATGAGTAATACAATTGTATTTTTAGACAATGCTGAGCGTTTTATAATCATATTTTTTTCATTGATGTTAAAATAATATCTCATCAAATTATATTATTTACTAAACAATGTATAAAAATGGCAAACAATGTTTTTAAATGACACGCGGATATTAAAATAATGACATATTTTTAGTGTATTTACCTACATACAGGGGTTTCCGCTAAGCACTGCAGATAAATAAATGTATATTATTTAGATACAGCAGCCATTTTTAGGGCTCCGTACCTCAAAAGGAAAAAGGAACCCTTATAGGATTACTTCGGCGTCCGTCCGTCTGCTTGTCTGTTTATCAAGACCCTTTTTCTCAGGAACGCGTGGAGGTATCAAGTTGAAATTAATATCTAATAAACATGCCTGCAATCCTTTGAAACTGTGAAAAAATCAAACTTCTAAGTCAACGCAATCAAAAGATACGGCCGTTTATATCGCAAGGGAATCTAAACCTATAGGGTATTTGCCGTTGACCTGAATTCTAGAATAATGAAATTTGGCAAGAAGCAATGTCTTATAGCACAAGTAAAGGAAAAAATCCGAAAATCGTAAAATTTGATTTCAATCCGTTCATCCGTTTGACCTGTATCGTGTTCACAGACATTTTCCAAAAATATGTTTTTTGGGTTCAGGGGACCTCAAAACGAAAAAATATTGTAAAATGTTGAAAAGTGAATTTTGATCTAAATTATTACCATTGCCCATTTTGTGGGTTGGGATGATCAAAAATTGAAAAATTAGGGCTGCCAAAAAGGTTGCAGGAGGATGAACTCTGGCACCCCAAGGTACTTGAAACCTACACTCAAATTAATTTATGTAGTCAATGAAATGAAAGAACAATAATAAAAAAACCCGGGTCGCAGTGCCAAAACCCTGCCGACAATATAGTGTATTTGCTAATACAGGCAGTGTGGCTTTATTATGCGAACTTAACTTGCTTTTTGGGCAAAATAAAAAATTTGACTCCTTAATACACCCCTTAAAATAACATTTTTTTTCTTAATTGCAATATTATTATCAATCGAGCTTCTATACCAAGTTATATACACCTTTCAGTAAATAATTCACTATCTGCAAACTAGTGTTTTCATAAAATTTTTAAATCCGGTCCTGTAAGGTCGATTTTATTGAAATTTTAGGGACACATTTTAATTACTGCCAGAGGGTTAAATTTCAATTTTGAAACGATTCGGAGAATTTTTTCGGTATTTTAGGGCCCAAAAACATTTTTCAACCCCTAAAAACTACCCTTAAAAAGGCCCTATTAGGCCCATTTTAAATAGGCTTCTTGCGGCGATGGATTTCAACACGTGGGCCAAATTTAGTTGAAATCAATTAACTCTTTCGAAAGTTATTGCCCGCACACATATATATATATACGTATATATATATATATATGTATATATATATATAAACATTTTTAAAAATGGTGCCAAAGTGTTTAGGAGGTTATGAAACGTCGAGAAATTTTGGTCCGACCCCTAGGTCCCGCCATCCGACCGATGCCAATAGTGTATGTTGCCATATGGCAAATACACTAATAACTGAATGTGAAGTCAGTAATCCTTGATCTGTCAGAAGAAAAAATATAAATTGTGGTTCCTTATTTGTCTTATTTGACCCCAAAAACAGGGGTCTTTTAGCCCGTTTGAGGGTCCGCAAATTTTTGATTAATTTGTAGTCTTAATGATACGTCATCATGAGATATTCATCATAAGAAAGGTTTCCAATATATATAGAGGTTCAAAGTGATCAAAATCGACTCACATGACACATAGAGCGAAGATGATAATTCAATGAAAAAGGTATCATTTTGACCACAAATCAACCAAAAATTTGTGAACCCCCAAACGGACTATTTTGGGGTCACTCTTTAACTAGGGTTGCCATCCGTTCGGGTTTCCCCGGATTTGTCCTAGTTTAGAGGGCATCCGGGGAGTGTCCGGGCGGAGCTTCATTTGTAGTCCGGGTTTAAAAATTTAAAGTCTTGGGCCGCCCGCGACACACGCGCTGTGTGTTTTATTTTAAGAATAAAAAAATTCTAACTGATTATTAAAACAATTTGTAACAAACTGTAATAAGATTTGGATTTAGAAAAAAAAAAGACTTATTGTACATGCTTATAGCTAGAGAAATACGTAGGGGATTTTAAAAATATTGATTTTTGTGTGATTGGCGAGTATTTGAATTAAATCGTTAAATTTTCAGCAAAAAAAAAGATAATCATTTGTTAATAAATAATGATTAAATTAACTTATCGAAAATCCCCTACGTATTTCTCTTCAAAATCTTATTTTAAAGATATTGTAACAAATTCGAATGAAAAGAATGAAAATTGTTGGAGTTATGCTGCGTGCCGTTTTGAAAAATCGTGTTTCGAGAAAAACGCATTTAAAGTTTTGAAATGCATTATAGACATTATAGACGCGCTTGGGGAAGAGCTCGAAATTACAAAAAAAAAAAATACTTTGAGGTATGAAATATTTTTCCCCATATTCTAAAAGGTTCAAAGTATTTTTTAAGCCTAAAAAAAAACGATTTTTTGAAAAATTTACAGTGGTGTTACCCCTTAACATGGGTATAGGGGAGAGTGGGGGAATGACGTGCAGCGGGTAATTTGTACGCTTTAGAATTTTTGTATAAACAGTGCCAGATTTATAGCATATTATCTAAAATAAAACTAATTTTATGTATATTTCTTGTTTCAGTGTTGAGGAGGTCACTTTTACGATTAATGGAACAGAGTATAAAGGTATGAAAAGACAAGAACTTTAACTTCTTTAACTTTTTATGATATTTTAATTTTATTTTTTTTTCATTCTTTACGGTACTCTTTTATATCTATACAGGTGATTTTTAAGTTGATCTTCTTTTTTAACAGTGTGTAGAAATCAAATAGGCGAACAAATATTTCAAGTAACTTTTTTATCAAAACTAAAAAATAAGAGAGAAACAGCCTTTCAAAGTTTAATAAAATTTTTTAAATGTTACTTAATTTTGAGATCGATCCTGGCGTTATATAATAATAGCTTATGTCATTATCAAGTATTTTGCTGCCTATTTGAAACAAAGTGGGGACAACTTCGAACAATTTCTGTGAATACTTGTTAATAACATAACATATTTCCATAGTGACATAACATAACGCCAAGATCGACCTCAGTAATATATACTCGTAGATAATGAATTTGGATTGCATTCCTTTTGATGATGACGTCCTGTTTAACAATTTTGTAAACGCTGAAGACTTCAGCTGCTGATCATCTTTAATCTACAATCCTCTTCTACTTGACTATTTTATATTCATATGGCAGTTTGCCGGCATGTTCAAACAATTCGTTCTAAGCATTCTATAGACAGTAACTACTGCGAAAAAAACGTATTCATTTCCATTTTTAAATATCTGTCAAGGTCAGGTAGCTATGTGATAATTCCTGCTCAAGAAAATTGCGCTGGTGTGTAAATAAGTCGCTAATTAGTACCCTTCTTACTCGTACTAGAGAACTTCGTGTCGTCGTTTCCATTTTTTGAAACTACTATCTAAAAAAAAGATTCTTTTTGAATGTCCTTAATTTTTTAAGCATCAATAGGTCTATAGCTCCGATATGGGAATTTAATTTCATATGGCAAGTTTTCATACATGAGTCATGTATCTACACTAATCTCCATTAATCTACATTAATATTATAAAGAGGAAAGATTTGTATTTTTGTGTGTATATTTGTAATAAATAAACTCAAAAACTACTGTGTCGATTTAAAAAATTCTTTCACCATTAGAAAGCTACATTCACCCTGAGTAACATAGGCTATATTTATTGCTAGAAAATATTAGGGATCCTTACTAAAACTTTAGTAACGTAACATCTTTCGTCGCATGCGCTGCGGAAACTATTGATGATAGAACAAAAGTATGTTCTACAATATTAAAGAACATATCAATAACTACAAAAAAACTTCGCGATATTATATGTCCAACTATTATCGTTATGTCACAATAGCCACTTTTTACATTTTAATAATCTATATAGATAAAAGACGATGTTTATGTAATCTATGGACTCCAAACGGGTAGACCATTTTTGGTGAAATTTTCAGGCAATCTTTAGATTAGCCCAGCGGGTGATCTTCTGAAGTTTGGTAGCGATCGGATTAACAGAATTTTTTAAATTTCTTTTTGGGAAATAAGATTTTTCTCCGTTTTTTGAACATTCACAAATAAAAGCGATTGAATTCGCGCAAATTAAATACACGTTGAGAATTTAATGATAATGATTCTCATCTTTTATATCCTATATATTACATTTACACCCGGGCGAAGCCGGACTGGGCCGCTAGCTTATAATATAAAAAGCGAAAATTTGCCAAGTGAAAGCTTAGCACCTATTTAGATCTCAATTCTTTATAGGTGGATACAGTAAGACCCCGATTAACGCGAGAGATACGTTCCAATAAGTTCCTGCGTTATACGAAACAGCGTAATAAGTCGATAATAGGCATAAGTGAAACAGAACCGAGATAAAGGAAATTTGTTAGTTTTTTTGTTTAATTTTGTAACATTTATTGTTAAATACTTTTTTTATCTCATTAATTAATTTTATTAATTACTACAATCGATTTTTGTTCATGAAATATTTATGGAAATCAAATAAAAGTTCGAGTAAGAAGTTATGTTGGTGATGAGGAAATTCCTCATTTGACATATTTTGTTTTTTTGTGAAGAAGTCATCAAATGTCGTTTGCCTTATTATGTTTTGTTCAGCAAGCTGTTGTCGGTAGCAAGATATTGCATCAAAGACACTTCGTCTTGCCTTTGAACTTCTATCAACATTTGAATCATTTTGTATAAATTGATCCATAATTTACGTTATAGTGGCTAAACTTTTAGAAACTGCGTTATACTGAAATAGCGTTCAGCGGAACAGCGTTAAACGAGGTCTTACTGTACCTTTTTTACATTTTGTCACTTCTAAGTCTTTGATGGGATAGATATTACGTTCTAAAATTAAAAATTGATAAATTGTTCAGCCTATATCCGGTTATTGCTGAAAAAAAAACAAACAGTGACTTGCAGTAATAAAAATGCGAAGACACAAGAAACTGTTATATCTATACTGTTTTTGTCCATTTTTTGAACATATCTTGGGTTATTCCTAAAACAACAAGCATCAGTAGTAAACAAAAGTTTATTTATTTAATTTAATTAAATGACAATTGACTATTTTATTAAGGTTCGTTCAGATGTAATATAGTCATTATGGCTGGAACACGATTTGGGTGCACCATATTGAGCCATTTTATACGCAGTGTACAGGTGTCGGCCGCTTCTGTATTAGAGTTGGGTAACTCAGGTCTGAGCCGACTCCGACAGATGATCCGTGAGAGCCGACTCACTTTTTTTTTTAAGCCGACGGATCAACGGATCCGCATAACTCAGTGAACACACAGAAGCACATTTTACACTTACGTATCAGTTCCTGCTTTGATGCATCTGTCAGCTCAAATGACTCATGCATCACATGTTTGGCTATGCATTCTTGATTCTATACAGGTCGTGATATGATTGACTGATCTAGGTAACTCAGTGGCAGACTGCAGTAACATATTCAGAACTGAGCTCTTTTTGAACCGGTTCAGTGAGCCGGCTCACATACGGGATCCAGATGCAAAGATGCAAATCACTAAAAAGACCCGTTTTTCCCATCTCTATTTGGTTCTGACCTCATAAATCATCATACTGGTTGTAACAAATTCAACGCTACTGTTATAGCATAGTAAAATAACTGATTCATGTATATTAAAAGACGTATTATTATGTGCCCACATCTGTTCCTTTGTAGTGGAATAAGACCTTGAGTGATTTTAATTGAGTATTGTAATGTCAAGGTTATTCTCCGCAAGGTAAACATGTTCATTGATTAATGCATTTTTATAACAAACTTAAACATCTTATCGTTACCTTCCCGGTATACTAGGAAGTTATTGTGATGAGTTCAAAATAAAAATAAAAAAATTTAACATATTTTATGTTTCAAGGTCATGATAGTATTTTTACATTATTTTCTAGCACGAAATCCCGCGAATTAAAAATGACATCGACTTCGTTGGGGCCCCAATCGAAGCGTTTTAACGTCAATATAATCTGAAAGATTTTTTTTAAAATCAGTTCTGTTGTTTTCCCCAGTGTTCTAAAATTGAAACTCTGTTTGTCCCAGTATTCCAAAATTTGAGCAAGTGTATAAAAAAATTCTATTTATGTTGATAGAAATGTTTATTAAGTTTGCCAACCTTAAGTTAAATAGAAAAATCACAATTAATTAAAAACATTGCTGTTATGAAATACTATTTATATAAAATATGTATGTCGTAGGATAATTAAAAAAATCGTATTTTTGCGAAAATTCTAGGACGTTTGCAAAAAACCGCATTCCAATTACCCGGTTTTTCCTAGGATTTTCGCGAAAATCCGATTTTTTCAATTATCCTACGACATATATACTACTAGCGGCTCAGTCCGGCTTCGCCCGGGTGTAAATGTAATATATAGAATATAAAAGATGAGAATCATTATCATTAAATTCTCAACGTGTATTGAATTTGCGTGAATTCAATCGCTTTTATTTGTGAATGTTCAAAAATCGAAGAAAAATCTTATTTCCCAAAAAGAAATTTAAAAAATTCTGTTGATCCGATCGCTACCAAACTTCAGAAGATCACCCGCTGGGCTAATCTAAAGATTGTCTGAAAATTTCATCAAAAATGGTCTACCCGTTTGGAGTCCATCGATTACATATGCATCGTCGTTTATCTATATAGATTATTAAAATGTAAAAAGTGGTTATTTTGACATAACGATAATAGTTGGACATATAGTATCGCGAAGTTTTTTGTAGTTATTGATATGTTCTTTAATATTGTAGAACATACTTTTGTTCTATCATCAACAGTTTCCGCAGCGCATGCGACGAAAGATGTTTTAAGGCATTTTTTTTACACCTTGGGTTACGTTACTAAAGTTTTAGTAAGGATCTCTAATATTTTCTAGCAATATATATAGCCTATGTTACTCAGGGTGAATGTAGCTTTCTAATGGTGAAAGAATTTTTTAAATCAGAACAGTAGTTTTTGAGTTTATTCATTACAAACATACAAAAATACAAATCTTTCTTTTTTATAATATTAGTGTAGATTTGAATTGCTAATTGCAGAAAGGGGACATCTCCATTTTCTGGGCAAATTGACATTTTTGTATATTTCGCTTCTAGAAGGCTAAACACATCGTTTACTGCACAAACGGGACATTTTGCATAGTTAGTTTAGATACAGTAGAGCGATTTAGTTCTCGTTTATTGCAGAAAGGAGACATGTCCGGGAGATGTCACTTTTCTGCGGTAAAGTACCGACAATCAGTACCGACATCTGATTGAACAACAAAGAACCTTGATCCAGTCGAGCAGTTCGTAGGCACTATAAAATAACAGAATAATAATTTGTTGTTTTATATTATTTTCTTTGTGGCCAGATTTTTACAAAAAAAACTGTCTGAGCAATGAATCCTACGGGAAAAATGTGCCACGCACTCAGAAGAAATCTTTTTCAATTTCGTTCTTCCACCATATGACAATTTCTTCCGCAAATGAAATAATTTGTAGGCAATTTATAAACTGTCCTGTAATTGACACTTACCGTCTGAGGAATACTGAGAAGGAAATAACTTCTTGTACAAAGAAAGCTTACCCTGAAAAGCTTCCTATTAGCAAAAAAAAAATGACCGACATATCAAACACATTAAAATTTATTCCCGAGGATTATTTGGAATTTTGGAGGGAAATTATTACATGGCCAACTGCTGATAAGGATTGCGAGTTCAATTACGCTATTTTGTGTTTATGTATTTTCATTTTTGTCAAAAATTTCAATTTTAAATAAAAAAAAGTTCATATCATTACTTTTAGTTTTCATTTACTGCAGAAAGGTGATATGTCCATTTGTCAAATTTGACAGTTGCTCAAAGAAAAAAAAACCAAAAATAAAAATATTTATCCTTGATTTATCAAACATATAGCAGAGAACACTCTGCAAAAAAATTTTGTTGATATATCTTTTCTTTAAAAAAATAAGAAGTTTTTTTCGTTTCCTGAACATTTTTAAAAAGTGGACATGTCCCCTTTCTGCAATTAGCAATTCATTTATACAAAACCCGGGAAAAACGGGTTAAACAAAAAGATTGCTAACTGAACTATAATAATAAGTAGACGTATATTCTGTTAATTATGCAAAAATATTCTGTTAAATCCGATGTTCTCTTTGATAATGATAATCATCTCCACGAATGACATCATCTTACTTGCGGTTTTAGCTAACCCGTCAATCATTAGTCATGAAACTATTTTCTTAGAGTACCCACGGAATCAAGAGGACTGCAAAAAAAAAACGATTAGAGACAGTGCCGGATTAAGCCAGCGTGGGGCCTGTAGCAAATTCTGTCAAGGGTTTGTTTTAGGTTCTCAAGTTTAGGGTATTAAATAAAACAAAACTGTTACAAATAAACTTTTCTGGATTTAATATGGGCAAATTTAGAGATAACACTTTCAATATCGACTTCTTTAAGCAAATCATGGTCTATATTTAACAAAGTGAGATGATTAAGACGTTCTTGGCCCATCGTGTTCCTCAATTTATTTTTGATACGTTTTAATGTTGAAAAAGAACGTTCGCCGCTGCAGTTAGTGATCATGAGAGACAAGTAAATGGGCAAGGCAATTTCTAAGTTTGGGAAACACGATTCTAAAGAATTATTTAATAAAAGTTTATAAAATTGCTGTTCCAGAGGCTCGTGCTTCTTGCTGTCAATAACAGTAGCCACATCTGTTTTCAGCATCTATATCACTGGTATAGATGCTAGTCTAAATATATCGATTATAATTAAACATTAGAACATTAACGTTAGAAAGTTCGTTAAATACCTACTTATTTTTATGGTTTAACGTGACGAAATTGAGTTTTAGATTTTCAAGTGGAAGTGAGGCATAGCCTAAGCGCTTCGCGTTTAAGGCATGCAAGATATTTTACGCTCCTATCTAAATGTTTTTTTATTACGGTCAGACAGGCGTTGGAGCGCGGGGCCCGTAGCATTTGCTACTCTTGCTACGTGGCTAATCCGGCACTGATTAGAGATACTAACGATTAAAATAATGAACCTGACACAGCATAATGAAAATGACAAAGCATATTGAAAAATTACAGAATGGATCAAAGAAGATATTAATTGTTAACATTTATAATTTTCTTTTTTTTTATAAGTGGTTTGCCATGTTCTTTTTTATGCTCAATATAATTGAGAATGATTTGCTTCAGGCAAATCCTGCTTTTTGCCGGATCATATTGTCTTCTTTGCTAACGTGACAACGGTATGTACCCCTATATTCTAGATTAGATGGATAGTGTAGTCCTGTGGTTCTCATACTTTTTTAACGACGGAACCCTTCGGAAACACTAAATATTTTACGGAGCTCTAAAATAAGCAAAACCTGGTTTTATGTTCATTCTTTAAGGCTGTCGGAACGCTCTGAATTTAGCCCACATTACGGGGCTAAAAAATACTGTTGCAAGGGTGCCGTTGTCAGTTGAGTACTCTAAATTATGGAAATATTTTAAAGATTTAAAAAACTTTTCCGAAAAAGTAAGAGTCACTTTAGGTTTGTGATGGAACAATTTTGTGAAATAAGTACGAATAAGGTCGTAGTGTGACATTGAAAACATGTGTTTTTTGGCACAATTAATGTCAACTTTTTGCTGGTCAATCGTACATAAATTACAAAAGTACTCCATTGGAGACATAGATTTGTTCTTTATCTTCCTTATAGAGAAAGAATTTTTGCAAAATGTTGACGAATAAGTCTA
Source organism: Venustoraphidia nigricollis (assembly GCA_034508555.1). NCBI lineage: Eukaryota > Metazoa > Arthropoda > Insecta > Raphidioptera > Raphidiidae > Venustoraphidia > Venustoraphidia nigricollis. The sequence continues at coordinate 1,603,195 of JAVRKA010000074.1, forward strand.
CAATCAGTTATCAACCGAATCCCTATTTTTGGCTTGAATTCAGAGCGTTCCGACAGTCTTAATGAAAATCATACAAAAATACGTTCTTTAATAACACTGTATTGATTTTAATAGAAATTGATAAAATAGTTTTCATTTAATAGAAGGTATGAAGTTGTTTCTTTTTTATTTTTGACCAACTGTTTAAGTCGGTGTTTCGTTTTTTAGGTTGATATTATTTCGACTGAGCCCTTGCTGAGGTCTAGCGGAGCCCTAGGGCTTCGCGGAGCACACTTTGAGAATGACTGGTGTAGTCGATATGAATATTGAGAACATATTTATGTCCTCAATATTTTAAAAATAAAGACCAATTTCCCAGTTTTATAAATACAATCACGCAAAAATGGCTGCACGGATTTGGATGAAATTTGGCACACTGTTAGTTTATTACCTGGATTAATACATAGGATACTTTTTATCCCGGAAAAATGTTAGGTTCCTGCGGGGTTATAAAAAAACGAACTGCAGGACGTATCCACTTGAAATTTGTTACTTTTCTTTTGTTGTTTTTCATGTTAAAAACAATTTCAAATTAATTTTTATCAAATATTTATTTTTAAAGGCTGTTTCTCTGATTGATTGGACAAAATCAGTAAGGGTAGCTAGTGCTAACCGCCTTTATTGGCATTATACAGGTACTGACTACTGTCTTAGTTAGACGGGATGGTATTTCAAATAAGCTCAGCAAATCCTGGTATTTAATACAACTCAAATCAAAATCAACTCAAATCAAATATTTATTTTTAAAGGCTGTTTCTCTGATTGATTGGACAAAATCAGTAAGGGTAGCTAGTGCTAACCGCCTTTATTGGCATTATACAGGTACTGACTACTGTCTTAGTTAGACGGGATGGTATTTCAAATAAGCTCAGCAAATCCTGGTATTTAATACAACTCTCGATTTGTTTTTGTGATTAAAATTTTGTTTCGAATTAATCGGAATCTATATTGTTTAAACGCTATGATAAAACGATAGTAATTGTAGTTTCATTATTTTTTTCTTGAATTATAGTCTCTCCGAATGTGGATGGCCTGACTGCTGAGACATCTTTGAATACTTACATTCGAGATTATGCTAAACTTAAAGGCACTAAGGCGATGTGTTTGGAAGGAGGCTGTGGATCCTGCATTGTTTCTGTAACATCAGAAGATCCAGTTACCAAACGAGACATCCATTATGCTGTTAATTCGGTAAATGATTTGCTATATCTATGTTGTTCAAAGTTAAACTAAACATTCAGATCTGAACCGGTTCAAAGAGCCGACTCCGACAGAAGATCCGTGCGAGCCGACTCACTTTTTTTGAGCCGACGGATCAACGGATCCTCATAACTCAGTGAAACACTTAACACACAGAAGCACATTTTGCACTTACGTATCAGTTCTTGCTTTGGTGCATCTGTCAGCTCAAATGACTCATGCATCACATGTTTGACTTGATTCTATACAGGTCGTGATATGATTGACTGAACTAGGTAACTCAGTGGCAGACTGCAGTAACATATTCAGAACTCGGCCCTTTTTGAACCGGTTCAGTGAGCCGGCTCACATACGGGATCCAGATGCAAAGATGCAGATCACTAAAAAGACCCGTTTTTCCCATCTCTAATGTATACACTAAGGGAGCGTCCATAAACCACGTAGCTCGATCAAGAGGGGGGGGGGGTCAGTTTAAAAGCTATGCTGAGCTACGTGAGGGGAGGGGTGAGTTGGAGTCAAGCTACGTAATTTTTTCCATGTATTTTATTTGGCACAATGAAAATAATTTGCAGAATAAGTTGAATATTTATTTTCAAACATTGGTTACTTTTATATCTTAAAACCGTTATATTTTTACAATGTCGTATGTATGTGTGACTTGAAACCAAGTTTTTTTTTAATAGTTTGTTAACAGAAAACACAAAATGTCGTCTGAAATTGATAATAATAAACAACTATGTTCCATCGGAGTGGGGGGGGGGGCTATTATAGGAATGGCTACGTTAAGCTACATGAAGAGGGGGAGGGGTTCCATAGAGACTGAAATACGGCCTCGTGGTTCATGAACGCTCTCTAAACAAAAATAGTAAATTATCTATGGGCAGTATTGTTAAATGTTATTATAAAAACATGGTACAGACGTTTCAGCTCCGGGTTTACGATTTTTTAGAACCGGAGCAGAAACTTGATAGTGGCACCCCCTCTCTCCAGCGTTTGAGATAAATTGTTTAAAAAAACTCAAAAATATGTAATAGGTGGCATTTTTTGTGATCGAGAGGGGAGAATAAGAGCCCTTTAAAACATTTGCACTCTTTATAAACCCATGACGAGTAAGGTGGTTCCACCCCATCCTCGTTACAATGATGTTATGCAGTCACCGAGCTGTGTAGAGTAGTGGTGACAGCACTAGACTAGCATTCGGGAGGTACCGTGTTCGAATCCCGGCGGGGGCAGATGTGGCTGGGACTTTTTCCTACTGCCTCTCGCCGAGAAACGGTAATTCCTGAACCGGCCATCTTGATTGAGGTTTTCCATGCTTTCCCTCAATTAATTCCAGATAAATATCGAGATGGTTTCTTATTTGAGGCCATGGTCGATTACCTATCAAACTCCTAGCTCAAAAATTACCTACCTTATCCTAATTTCCTATAATTCCTTCATTCGCCCATTGCTATTACGTAAGTTGAAGTTGCAAATATGTAGAAAATAACAGGAAGTGGTAGATGAAAAAATAGTAATGGTGCGAATGGCGTCTGTTATGACATAAAGTCGAGAAATGAACGTTAAACGCATTATTATTATTATTATATTATGTTGTGCAGTCGTTCTTGTGCATCCTGCAGTTTGCCAATGTGAACTTGTTGGATGATTTTAAGTTAGTTTTGTTAATTAGTATGATATTGTCAATTTTGTGTTATCCACAAACCTAGGTGGTGCCCCCCTAGCGGTCAAGTCTAGCCGTGCCTATCTTCATTGAAATTCTCCTCTGCAGATGAACATCCGTTTGTAGTTCATTTGTCAGAACAATTCATCGTGTCGTTATTTTATTATTACTGCTATTTTTGTTCTGTTCCTTTTGTAATATTATTTTTTATTTTAGTACCTCATTACATTAAATGAGGTCATAAAAATCATATAAATGATTGAATTGAAATATACATTGTTCAAAATAACAGTTGCAATTGCAATTCAGTAAACGATAAAATAACATCTCATCAGTGTCACAATCGTAATTACTAGGTGACGTATTATTGAAATGCTTATTTATAAAAAGCAGTAAATGCGCAATTAGAAAAAAGAATAGTTTAAACTACCAGGTTGGAGAAAAATTAATTTCGGGTTTTTTCATGTTTTTCAAAGCGAATTTATTCATATAAATTCTAAATACTAATTGATGATAGATACGCTATTTTGCTCGATGACCTTTTGCCACTTTTCTGGTAAAACTATAAATCCGTCACTATTGAACTCCTGAGATTTCTGGGAGAAAAACTGAACCAAGTGATTTTCACAAGCCTCTTTTGAAGCCAGCTTTACACCATAAAGAGAGTTCTGCAGAGACCGAAACAAATGGTAGTTGGACGGGGCAAGATCCGTGCTACACGGAGGGTGCCGAGTCACTAAATATGTGTGTGGTCTAGCGTGTCATGATGGAACGCTTTTCCTATTGATCATTAGGATTAAATTTATAATTATTACGTATATTTACAGAAGTGACCACTGTATGAACTTAATATTTCAATTACAATTTTTATCATTCACAAAAATGACAATATTTTGATAATATTATTTCACACATGTATTTGCAGTGCTTGGTGACAATCTTTTCATGTCAAGGATGGCACATAACCACGGTCGAAGGGATTGGCAATCAGAAAGATGGTTACCATCCTATTCAAAGTCGTCTGGCAAAATTCAATGGCACCCAGTGTGGATTCTGCTCACCAGGAATGGTAATGAACATGTATTCGCTTTATAATTCTGAAGATCCAAACGATCTGACAATGAAAGAAATAGAAAATTCATTTGGAGGAAATATGTGTCGGTGTACTGGGTACAGACCAATCGTTGATGCATTTAAATCATTATGCACTGACGCTGATCCGGCTCTACTAAAAAAGTGTAATGATATTGAGGATCTGAAGATATGTTCGAAATCTGGAAAGAAATGTGATGGATCTTCTTGCAAACCCACTTTGACGAACCCGGAGAAATCTAAGATACGGTTTCAAGTTGGAGATGCCAAGTGGTATAAGGTTTATAAACTGGAAGATCTTTACGCCACTCTAAAGGAAATTGGAGGTGCCAAGTATATGCTGGTTGCTGGAAATACTGGACATGGTTAGTAAACGAATTAATTGATTTTAAAATGTTTCGTTGAAAACTAAATGAATTTCTATGTATGACGTAATGATTAAGCTCCTTGTTTCATATTAATATATAAGAATTAACAGACATATATTAGTATTAAAAACTTGAGAAATTAATATCGATCTTCTATGTAAGGTGTCTTCCGACGGAATTCAGATATTGAAGTTTTTATCGATGTGATGTCCATTCCTGATTTGCGAAACTTTACGATAGGACCAATGGAGGTCGTCCTTGGCGGAAACATGAATTTGACAACAGTAATGAAAGTGATGCGAAAAATTTCCAAAGAGAAGGCAGTTTATGCGTATTTTAATGAAATCGCTGATCATATCGACGTAATCGCAAATGTGCCAGTAAGAAATGTAAGTATGTGAAAAAGAAGTGTATTTTTAATTATCAATAACACGTTTTCTTTGATGATAATAATATATTACTTTTTGAGGGTTTTCGTCCGTTTAGTAAATATTTTCGGCCTACTTATTGTTAGTTTTGTGTTTTGTACTCAGAATCTCCTGTAATCCTCTATCTATACATAGTATGTGAATCTTTTGCCTTCAAAGGCTGGCTTTTTGTTAGTTTTTTGCATTTTAGAGTTACATGGACTTTTTATTTTATACTTATCTGTTTTAATAATGTTAATAAGTAAAATAACGAGTAGTATTCAGTACAACACTGTTGAATGATTACAGACGGGAACTATTGCTGGAAATCTAGCTATGAAGCATTCCCATGATGATTTCCCATCAGATGTGTTTCTTACGTTGGAGACTTTTGGTGCTAAGCTGGTCATTGGTAAGTTTATAGCCAATAGTTATAAATTATTTTTTCTATTATTTGGGAAATATATGAAGTGCTTTTAATTACAGTTTTCAATTATATTCCTTACTGAATATTGCTTTCAAAAGAGACTCTTCAATTCAGTTCTACTGGGCTATCTTCTTTTTCAAAGGTTTTTGCATTTTAACAATTTGTTGCATAATTTACTGAACATTGTTTTCAGGAAGTAGAGATGGATCGACTCAAACTGTATCTTTATTGGATTTTCTTAAACTGGATATGAATCGAAAGGTTATTTTGAGTGTGAAACTGCGTCCATTGGATTCTTCATATAAATTTCGAACTTATAAGGTACTGTATGAGTCTATTGATTTCGAACATAGAGGTGAAAAATAGTAAATTGAATAACGTTTGCTTTTTTAGATAATGCCTCGAGCTCAAAATGCCCATGCTTACGTCAACGCTGGCTTTTGTTTCAAATTGAAAGCTGACAACACTGTCGAGGAGGCTTCGATTGTTTTTGGTGGCATAAATCCACACTTTATTCATGCAATTCAAACCGAAAAATATTTAATAGGAAAGAATATTTTTGACAATTCAGTGCTTCAAGGAGCTTACAAAACGCTTGAAGGTGAACTGAATCCTGACCATGTCCTGCCGGATGCTGAACCGGCGTTCAGAAAAGCATTGGCAATTGCTCTCTTCTATAAGGTAATGTCTTTTCTTCAAATGTTGAGATTATTTTTAAAAACAGAATCTTTGCGTATACACTGTCAGTCATAAATTAATTATCAAATACGATTTTTGATTTTACGTTTGAATTTTAGGCGGTTTTAAGTAATGCTCCTGCGAATAAAGTGAATAAGCTTTACGCAAGCGGTGGTCCCAAGTTCGACCGTTCTGTGTCTTCTGGTGTTCAAGAATATGACAGTAATAAATCAGAATGGCCTTTAAGAAAGCCAATTCCAAAATTGGAAGCCATGGTGCAATGTTCAGGTTTGTTAATTTTCTTTTACTTAATGATATTTTCTTCCTAGTAGGGGATTATTGTGATGAAAAAACGGCCAAGTGCAAGCCGAACTCGCGTGGTGAGGGTTCCGTACCATTCTTTTTTATATATGCTATTTACGTACGAGATACATACACTGCTATTATAGTCTGAAATGGTTTCAATTACGCATACAGTATGCAAGTATATCATTAAATTTTGGAATAAAAATAAGACTTAGCTTTTGTGTTTCTCTAGGAGAGGCAAAATATGTGTTTGATCATCCGGACACATATGGTCAAGATCTGCATGCTTCATTTGTTTTGGCACGCGCGCCACCGCAGTCGATTATCAAATCAGTAGATGCTTCTAAAGCTTTGGTAAGAATTTTAATATTTTAAATATTAATTAAAGATTCATTGATGACGTCACACGACATTTTTCCTGTATAGAGTAGTGGTAGATCTCGGCGACCACGCGAGTGAGAGGGGAAGAGAGAAGAAGTGAAACAGTGAATGTGAACTTGGCACCGAATATCTACCGCTACTCTAGATAAGACTAGCGGACTTCTTCATATCGTTAGTGTTCGGTTACGTAATATATTAGGGTGGAAATAACTATTCGGAGACTGCAGCGCCACTACGTCACTTAATATTACCGACAATAGATTGCCACCGAATGTCAGAGATTTTAGCGCCATATTACCGACAACTTTTAAAATAAATAGATTGCCACATTTGTTTTTCGGAATGTTATTTTCTGTAATGAAATTGCTAAAATTTTTAAACTGTAATTTTTTAATGAAAATATTAATTTTAAGATATTAACTTATATTTAGTCATTAGAGAGAAAAATAATCTCCAAAATGGCGTATTAAACATTAATTTTGATACAGTATTAAGGGAGATATTTCCTAGCGACAAAAAATACCTTTAAGAAATAATATATACCGGTCATTAATTTTGCTCTATTACATTGAATTTTTGTATTTTTTAGCAACTGCCTGGTGTTGTAGCATTTATTGATAAAAATAATATCCCTGGTAGAAACACATTCACCCCAAAAGAAGCTGGCTTACTTGCAGATGAGGAAATATTTTGTAGTGGAAAAGTTCTGTGCAATGGTCAACCGATTGGCTTAATCGTCGCTAAAAACAAAGATATAGCTAATAAAGCTGTTAAGCTTGTTAATGTTGAATACGTGAAGAGCGAAAGGAAGCCTTTAGTTACAATACGAGATGTTCTGAAGTCAAATGAAAAGGAAAGAGTGAAGCTTGGAAGAAGTTTGGAACCGAAATCGAAAGGTGCCAAAAATACAATTACTGTAATGTCATTAGTTGTCAGACGTCTCCTTCCACAGATGTACAGTTTAAGGCTGTCGGAACGCTCTGAATTTAAGCCAAAAATAGAGCTTCGGCTGTCAACTGATTGTAAACTTATTCGTCAACATTCTGCAAAAAATATTTCTCTATAAGGAAGATAAAAGACAAATCTAGGTCTCTAATGAACTACTTTTGTAATTTGTGTACGATTTACTAGAAAAAAGTTGTGCTAAAAAACACACGTTTTCAATGTCACACTATGATCTTATTCGTACTTATTTCACAAAACTGTTCCATCACAAACCTAAAGTGACTCTTCCTTTATCGGAAAACTTTTCTAAATCTTCAAAATATTTCCAAAAATTAGAGTAGTCAATTGACAGCGGCACCCTTTCAATAATATTTTTTAGCCTCGTTGTTGGCACCAGCCAAAAATTGAAACGTGCGGATGATTTGAGCGAGACAGAGCTAAAGAAAGTCACACCCACAATATGTCTTTTTTCTACCTCGCCCCTTACCGCTGGGTCTCAGCACAAACAAAATTCAGAGCGTTCCGACAGCCTTAAGGAATTGATTCTTTCTCGTGAAACTTGTAACCCCTCAAGAAAAGAAATAATACTTCTGAAAATAAAAGATTTGCTTCGCTTTTTCAGGTACTGATGTTAAACATGTTATAAAAGGATCATTTGATATTGGTTCTCAATACCATTATACAATGGAAACTCAAGGTTGCGTTTGTGTACCTACTGAGGATTCTTTGGACGTTTTCGCTTCTACTCAGTGGATGGATCTTTCCCATATTGCGATTTCGAAAGCACTAAACATCCCAGAAAATAAGTAAGAATTTAAATTTCTTCTTCTTCATTATAGTCCAGCAGCCACCGCAGTTCATTACCTACCTCTTTGAGAATTTGGACAGAGGAAAAACTTGGGCGTCTCGTCGAATCGAACGAACTCACGAAGATTCAGCCTGTTATTAATCACTTAAAAAAACAGGCGGTGGCTGCTAGACTATTATTGTTTCTATAAAAGTAAGGTTTTTGGAAAAGAGGAGGGTTGCAACATTAACATCTTTTATTGTAATATTTAATTTTATATGAAATATAATTACCTGCTTTATAGGATAAATATGGTGGTCCGTCGTCTTGGAGGTGCTTACGGTGCGAAGATATCTCGTGCTTCGATGGTGGCATGCGCTTGCGCAGTAGCAGCACATTCCCTTAATAAACCTGTTCACCTTCATTTGACATTGGAGAACAATATGGATGCAATTGGTAAACGTTGCCCATGTTCTGCTGATTACGAAGTTGGCGTCGATGATAAGGGGAAGATACAGTATTTGAAGAACTGCTTTTATTCAGATTATGGTTTCTTAACCAATGAACCGTTAGTTCCCTCCACTGTAACAACTGTTCAGAACTGTTACGACGCCAGCACATGGGAAATCAAAGGATATGGCGTATTTACAGAGACGCCGGTTAATACATATTGCAGAGCTCCAAGTAAATATGTTTTACTAAAATTTAATTTTGTTTAACAGAGTCATTCGGGTCAAGAGCACGCACTTTACTTTTCTCGAGCGCACCAAATTAAAAATAATTTAATATTAGGAATGCGACAATGATCATTAGATAGAGTATTTATTGCTTTACTAAATATATAAGTGTATGTATTAGCTAAGTATGTATACAGTTTTCTTAGAACTATACAATGATGAGACTCGGTCAGAATGCGAACTCTTGACCCTTAATGCGGGTAACGGTAGGCAGCCTGACGGACAAAAGTTCGCTCTCTTGCCCCACGGGACTACTTTTTAAATAACTCGCCTATGTACACACTTATTCTAGAGATAACCTAAAATTTTCACTTGATAACAGTAGTGGAGGAATATAAAACATACATGTACTAGTATATGTTTTATATTACTGAGGATGGACTTATTGTCCGAAACGATTGTGGAGAAATAATTTAATTATAACTTTTGTAGAATTTTCAGGTGTTTTTATTTATCCGTTATTATTATTGTTAAGGTACCACCGAAGGCGTGGCTATGATAGAAAGTATCATGGACCATATTGCCATGGTTACTGGCTTAGACCCAATCGATGTCCGAATCCAAAACATGCATAAAGATGAAAATCCGTTGCCAGCTCTAGTATCAGACACGAAGAAGGACACTGATTTTGATAAACGTAAACAAGAAGTTGACAATTTCAATAAAGTATGTATAAAGTGGGTTGAATGCAAAAAGAGTAGTGTTTTAAAACGCTTATTTTTAGCATTCTGTTTTTTTTCCTTCAATGAAAATGTTATTTAAGTTATGTAACGTACTGTGAACTGTTAACAATTGTATTCCGTGAATGAAAAAAATATCAAAAAAAAAAAACAACTATTGTCTCTTTAAAAGCAAAATGTATAAATTGCATTAATCTACAGTAAGACCCCGCCTACTGCGGGAGATACGTTCTAATAAGTTCCTGCGCTACACGAAACAGTGCTAAACGAGATTATTTTAATACGCGGATAATATGCATAAGTGAAACAGAACCGAGAATCACAAATTAATTATGGATTTATTGATTGCTAATATCGATTTTTATTCCTAAAAAATTTATTAAAATCAAATAAAATTATGATGAGGAAGGTTCCTCATTTGACATGTTTTGTTTTTTGTGAAGAAGTCATCTAATGTCGTTTGCCTTTTTCTGTTTCGTTCAGCAGGCTGTTGTCGATAGCAAGACATTGCATCAATGACACTTCGCCTTGTCTTTGAACTTCTGTCAACATTTGAATCATTTTATTTACACTGATCCATAATTTACGTTATAGTGGCCAACCGCGTAATACTGAAATAGTGTTAAGTGGAGCAGCGTTAAGCGAGGTCTTACTGTATCTTGAAATATTCTTTTAGATTAATTTAGTTAGTTTTCTTTTATATATTGTAATTTTAGGAAAATAGATGGCGAAAGAAAGGAATATCGTTGGTTCCATTACAATATCCAATGGAAGTTTTTGGAAATTTCACTGTCTATATTGCAATTTATTCAGCGGATGGGACAGTAGCTGTTTCACATGGAGGAATTGAAATGGGACAAGGCATTAATACTAAGGTTAACGAATATTTAAATTTACTATTAGTTATAATTCTCTTGTCGAACGTTTGGTTTTGATTTCATTTTTTTGTGCTAAAATAAGAAGATAACTATATAAGTCCTGAAATACTATCTGTGCTAAAAAAGATTGAAAATTAAAATAGAATGGGATGGTCCCTTGACTCAAATGCACCACATCCTGAAAGGATTTTTGTGCTTCCCCCTTTTACTGGATCTAGTCAGCAAATGATCTGGATCTTCTTATGAGCTCCAGAAGATTTGCTACTAGATTGTTCTATGGAACTATTCCATCCTCATCAATGTAGCCAAATATGGTTGTCCTACTGTGCTAAATATTATAATTTCTTAATTAAGGTGGCTCAAGTTGTTGCATACATTTTTGGAATCGATCTTGAAATGGTTAGTGTAAAACCATCCAATACTCTGACAGCTCCAAACAATATGGTTACAGGTGGAAGCGTAACGAGCGAAGCTTGCTGTTTGGTAAGTTTTTTTAAAATCTTGAATAAATTGAATAAATTTTGAGTTTTAATATTGTTCTAGGCTGCTATAAAATGTTGCAAGGATCTTCTTAAGAGATTGGAACCAATAAAAGAGAAACATAACAATCCTGATTGGAAAACATTAATCCACGAAGCTCGAATGGCTAACGTGGAGCTTGCAGCATCATACATGTGAATATTTTTACTTTATATTTTTTATTTTAAATCACACAATACATTTTTTAATATTTCTTTGATAAAATTTTCGAAGATTAAAAACAACACACAAAAAAATAAAAATTTATCTATATTTGATATTTGCATAGGCATAGGGTAGAATGGCGACCTACGTATTTTTCAAAATGAGAGACTTTTTCCTACTGCCTCTCGCCGAGAAACGGTAATTCTTGTACTGGCCATCTTGTTGAGATTTTTTATGGTCTCTTGCAATTAATTTCAGATAAATATTGAGATGGTTCCTTATTCGAGTCAATGGCTGATTACCTATCAAATTCCTTATTCTAATTTCCTGTACTTAATTCGCCCATTGCTATTACTTAAGTTGAAGTTTTAAAAATGTAGAAAATAACGGGAAGTGGTAGATGAAAAATAGTAATGTTGCGAGTGGCATCTGTTATGCCATAAAGTCGAGAAACGGACGTTAAAAGCATTATTATTTTTCAGAATGATTTACTTTTTTTCTGACATAGGTTTACTATGAATGACGGTCTAAGACCATACGAAATCTGGGGAGTCGCTGTTGCCGAAGTTGAGGTCGACCTTTTAACAGGACTCATACAGATATTGCGTTGTGATATCCTAGAAGATACAGGAGACAGCATCAGTCCAGAAGTTGACGTTGGACAGGTGGAAGGTGCTTTTGTGATGGGAATAGGATATTGGCTGATGGAAGTGATTATGCATGACCCTGAAGATGGAAAGTTATTGAACAACAGAACATGGACATATAAACCTCCTGGGGTTAAAGATTTACCGATCGATTTTAGAGTTAAATTCAGAAGAAATGCACCAAATCCAATTGGCGTTTTAAGATCTAAAGGTTGGTGAAACTATTAACCGTTTACATACTAACAAGGTTTCTGAAATAAATTTTCAATATCAAAGTTGTGTTACTTCTGAAGACTGATTATTCTGCCTGCTTTTGCTATTTTTTATATGGCACATACAGTGGCGGATTTACCAGCAGGCTGAGTAGGCTGAAGCCTAGGGCGGCAGATTTTAGGGGGCGGCAAATGTGACCCAAAAATTTTCGTCTTTTTAGTGTATTTGCCATATGGCAACATACACTATTGGCGTTGGTCGGATGGCGGGACCTAGGGGTCGGACCAAAATTTCTCGACGTTTCATAACCTCCTAAACACTTTCGCACCATTTTTAAAAATGTTTATATATATATGTATATATATATATATATATATATATATTTATATATATACGTATATATATATATATGTGTGCGGGCAATAACTTTCGAAGGAGTTAATTGATTTTAACGAAATTTGGCCCACGTGTTGAAATCCATCACCGCAAGAAGCCTATTTAAAATGGGCGTAATCGGGGCATTTTAAGGGTAGTTTTTAGGGGTTGAAAAATGTTTTTGGGCCCCAAAATACCGAAAAAATTCTCAGAATTGTTTCAAAATTGACATTTAAGCCTTTAGTAGTAATTAAAAAGTGTATCTAAAATTTTAATAAAATCGGCCCGACAGAACCGGACTTACAAATTTTTTGAAAACACTAATTTGCAGATAATGAGTTATTTATTGAAGGGTGTCTTTAATTCGATGTAGACGTTAGATTGATAATAATATTACAATTAAGAAAAAAAATGTTATTTTAAGGGGTGTATTAAGGGGTTAAATTTTTTATTTTGCCCAAAAACAAACTTAATTTCACATAATAAAAGTATAAAACCACACTGCCCTATCCAAACAAATACACTATATTGTCGGCAGGGTTTTGGTACTGCGACCCGGGTTTTTTTTATTAACCATTATTCATTACAATAATTTTCTCGATGTCATTCTCATTGGACAAAACACATTTTCATTAGCTATAATAAGAATAAGAACGATACTAAAGCAAATTTGATTGACTTATAAAATGACTCATTCAAGTCTGCTTTTGTATCGTTCTTATTCTTATTATAGCTAATGAAAATGTGCTCTGTCCAGTGACTAGTAATGTCCAATGACTAGTCATTTACCCTACCTAAATGTTACTAGGTCCACTCATACAATTGAATCAACGTGTAATATGTTTCAACATTTAAATATTTTTTTTGTACAACGTCATTTTTGTAATTAATATGATTGCGAACTAGGGTATTGAATTTCAGAAGTCAGTAGGGGCGGCAAAAATTTAATAGCCTACTGGCAGCAAATTTGTAAATCCGCCACTGGGCACATACACTGTTGGCGTCAGTCGAATGACGGGACCTAGGGGTCGGACCAAAATTTCTTGACGTTTCATAGTCTTCTGAACAATTTAGCATCATTTTTGAAAATGTTTATGTACAGTATGATGATAAGTTGATTTTTTTTAGCAGCGTGTAGAAATCAAATAGACGAACAAACAATTCAAGTAAATTTTTTATCAAAACTCAAAAATAAGAGAAACAGCCTCTCAAAGTTTAATTTAATTTTTAAAATTTTATTCAAGTTTGAGGTCGGTCCTGGCGTTATGTTACGTCACTATGGAAATATATTATGTCATTATCAAGTATCTTAATGCCTATTTGAAACAAAACGGGCACAATTTCTGTAAATACTTGATAATGACATAACATATTTCCATAGTGACATAACGTAACGCCCGGACCGACCTCAAAATTTAATTAAATGTTGAAAGCCTGTTTCTCTTTTGTTTTTGAGTTTTGATAAAAAAGTTACTTGAAATATTTGTTCGTCTATTTGATTTCTCCCTGTGAAAAAAAAGAATCAACTTAATCTAGATATAATTCTATATATACATGTTGGCACGAATCCGTCAGCGGACGAAGCCAGTTTAAAGTGGGTCTAATCAGACCAATTTAAGGGGTGTATTTAGAGGTTGTAAATTATTTTGGCGTCCAAAAACACCGAAAAAATCTCACAATCGTTTCAAAATTAAAAAAAAATTCGTAAGTAAACATTAAAATATGCTGCCAAAATTTTAATAAAATCTGGCCCGACAGGATCGGACTTACAAATTTTATGAAAACACGTAATAACATCGTTCATCGTTTTACCATTCCAGCTCCAAGAAATGATACTAATTTAGGTTAAAATTCACTTTTCACAATTTTTCAATATTTTTCATATTGAAGATCTTTGAGTTCAGAAAACCTATTTTTGGAAAACGTGGGTTCTTTTGTTTTGGTAGGATGATTACCATGTAAATAAGAAGAACCCTATTACTTTTGGGTAAAAATCGGCACATGCGTAGAAGAGATGTGTCCTATAACGTTATTTTTTCTATTAATTAACGGTGTAGTTTCCATATTTATTTCTAGTTAGAGAGATGGGGGAGGGGCTATATTTGTATGTGGCAATGCTAAATTAATTCTTTATTAATATATATTTTATTGTTTTTAGCGACTGGTGAACCACCATTGAATATGAGTGTTGTAATTCCATTGGCAGTTCGTTACGCATTGGCTTCCGCAAGAAGAGATAGCAACCCCAATAATACTCTTTGGTGTCCTATGAGTATGCTCTTTTTATTATCGATTCTTTTAAGGTAGTTGTCGTGGTTGAAGGCACACCGTCAGAAAATTCTTAATTTTTGTATACTTATTAAGGACATGATAATACAATTACCCTGAAAATTTGAAGTCGATCGACCGTATATAATCCGAGATAAATTCAATTAAAAATTGGATAATTAACATTGATTGTATTCGATCTCTGTAGTTCTGAACCAGTTACTTATTTATAAAAAAAGAACTAACTGTCAGAAACTTTCCAAAAACTGACAGTCTTTCAGTGCATTTGTTATGAGTTTAAAAAAAAAATAAGAAAACGTTTTTAACCGTCTAATTATTTATAAATAACGGTTTAAAGTTCAACAATTTATAGAAAAGTATACATGCATATGAATATTGTATGGGTTACGTTTCCACGGGTACAGTCTTGCGTACAAATTATGGATCACTTAGAAACAAGCTAGTATACTTTTGTGGCGCGTATAATCTATAACTTTTTGACAATATTGTACCACAACAACTACCTTAAATTAAAAATTATAAAAACAGAATGCTTATCTATAATCATGTATATCTTATTTATTTATTGCAGATGGGCCCACTTCAACTGAAAACATTTTCATGAATGCATTATCTAACTATGCAGATTATAAAATTGAGTAAGTGCATAAAAAATACGATTTTCAGTTTAGTAATTAGTTATTGGAATAGATTGTTGATTAATATATTAGATTTATCGTTCTATTGTGTTAACAATCTAGGTACATTTTTATAGTTAAGAAATATAATATTGTTGCAAATATATATTATCGTTTTTTTTTATCTACGTACAGATTTGCCTAATCATACATGTTTTTTGAAAATTTTCAAAATTCATGGAAATACATTTTTTTATTGTTTTTATTAATTTTTTATTGTAAACACTTCGTAACGGTGAGCGCAACGGATGGGCTCGTTGAATTCAGCGGGTCATTTTCTATAAGTATACCGAATTTGCAAAGGATCTAAGAGATTTCCCATTTTTGTCCAAAAAAACACTAAGACTATACTTACTACGGGAAAAATCTCGATTTTCGTCAAAGATCAAAAAGTCGTTTTTTGGTTTCTAACGGCTTAAACAGCCTTAGACTAATATAGAATGACGTTTTAAATTCAAAAATAGGCCCTAGTTTGCGTCCGGTGGCCTTTTCAATATGTGTTCTTTTTACGAGCATTCTTTGAATGGCTCTATCTCCGAAACGGTAATAGATACAGACCTCTGGGTGCGTTCATCGAATTTAGAATGTCGTCATCTGTTTGCGTACCAAATTTAAAAGGTATCCGATAGATATTCCAGAGATTCAAAAATACGCCCTAGTTTGCGTTCGGCGGCCTTTTTAAGCTGTGTTCTTTTTACGAGCATTTTTTGAATGGCTCTATCTACCAAACGGTAATAGATACAGGCCTCATTGAATTTAGAATGTCGTTTTCTGTCAGTATACCAAATTTAAAAGGTATCCGATATAGTCGTTGGCCGAATGCGGAGTTGAACCATAAAATTTCGACAGTTTACGATATAATGGAGAACTTGGCATTGTTTAGGATATAATAGGCACATTTATTTGTTTGTTAGTTGCAGTACGGAACCTTCGGCGAGTGCGTTACAGTCGCCCTTGACTGCTTTTTTAAGAGAACACCTAATTACTAAGCAAATTGTATCAATAATTTATTCAATTTTGCTGAATTAAAATGTGTGTGCTCTTAAAAATTATGAAAAATTCCGTTATAAAGCGTTTCTGAACTCTCGTCCATAGGAACTTTTTTTCTTGTGTTAGTTGTCAAGTGCTGAAAATAATTAATTATTAATAATAATAATTATTATTATGGATAATAAAATTACAAAAAGACGACAAAAAAAAGTATCATCTAGTCAATACAAATTGATGATTGATTTTGTTGACGCTAATAAAAATATGTTGAGTGTAAAACTTTCATCAACCGAATCCACAATTGTGGATAAAAAATGGGAAAAATTAGCCCTTATACTGAATTCCAATTCGAATTTTGGATTAATAAAAAACGTAAAAGAATGATAAAAAAATTATAACGCGTGTACGTTATAATATAATTCTATTATTAACCTGTTTTCATTCTCAATTAACTTCAAAATATGTAAGTGAAATATTTCGCCGTCCATTTTAATTAATAAACACTCAAAGTGTCAGCTTAACAACACCCATTTACAAGTTACAATTTATCCACTCTTATAAACACGTCACATGATCATTTTAACCACTTGTGGCAATCACTTTGCTTAGCAGAATAAGAAACAAATAAAAGTGGCTGCCCAGAGTGTTTATGTTCCTAAGCACTTGGTAATCACCGTGATTATCATTAGTAGAATAGCCCTGTATGATATAGGAACATGCGTTCTTCTTTTTGCTCCACGTGGAAAATCTTCTAGCGGCGCGCATTCTAGTCTTCAAACAGATTTATATTTTAAGTGACCTTGACGCTGCCGTAAAATTGAATAAACAGGGCGGTGCAAATTCAGCATATTCAATTGTGTCCTTTATTGTACAGTAAGTCGCTAAAATTGTTGCAATAACTCCGATAACGAGGACACAACGAGGTAATATAAAATCAAAAAATATTCTTTTGCTCGATTCATGTAATCTACATGATGTGTCGTTCGTCACTGAAGTATTTTCGTATCCATTGCTGTAAATATTTTTTTCAGTATCTTTGCGATATTGTTTTTGGATCGATAGTATTTTAATATAAAATAGAGTCGGCAGGACGAACATCAAAGGTCCTGTAAACGTTCCACCTATTAAACCCATCACAATATCAAAACGGGGAACTGCTTCGGCAAAAAGAACTGCGAATAACATTATTATCGAACGAATCAAACATCTTTTGCCGTTGAAAACTGAAAACAAAGTTTAAAATTAAAATTATTGCGACAAGAAGACACATTATGTTATGCCAAGGTTAACAGAATACTAGAAGGCTGGGCGTAAGAGGCTATTAGCATGGTTACGTCTGTGATTGGTTGAGTCGATTGCTTACGTCACCGATGCCCATATCTTGATTTTACCAATATTGTTATCCCGACTGTAGATTGGGCGTAAGACGCTATAAACATGATCGCGCCTGTGATTGGTAGAGTCGATTGCTTATGTCACCGATGCCCATGGCTTGGTTTTTCAATTATTGTTACCCCAACTGTTTGGAAAAAGACTCCATGTGGCGTCACAAGCCTACTTCCCCTGCCCTCTCTCACGTCTCGTCGTCACACCTTCAACAATGCTAACGCCCAACCTTTGTTTCTAGTAACCTTGATGTTATGCTTCATTCAACTTGAGTGTCCTTACCTCTTGGAATTTGCAAATAATCTTCAACGTCTTGATACAAAGCACTGTTGCCAACCGCAGACGTGAAACATAACTGTATGGTTACTAATAAAACTGTAAAATACAGTGGTAAGCTTTTTGGTAATCCTTGAAGAATGTTATGGTGTACTGCCATTCCATATTTGCTTGACACTAGTATTAGTGTTATCAGGAATATCAGCGATGAAACTGAAATAATAAAAAATAATTAATTTGTTTGAATTTAATACAGCTGTTGAGTGTTGTATGATAAAGAATTTTTATTGGATTCCAGCTAAATTTAGCTGGAATCCAATAAAAATTCTTTATCATAAAAAATAATGTCGTTCAACATCCAAAAATCTATTTTGCATCAATTCATCTAAATCTTTTGTGATATGGAATTTTCTAAATGCAAGGAATTTGTGACACAGTGGATAAACTTTTTACGAAAATGTTCAGTTTTTGTCGTTTTTGGAAACTACCCAATGCCTACCATTTGCAATGTTTTTCTTGTGAGACGTAGAGTCATACGGGGTAAGAGCACGTATCGGGTAACAGATTGCAGTGCTCCGCGGGGAATGAGGGGATAGGTAGCGCGTGTATGACGAAGTCATGGCGAGCGAGCTATATTGAAGCCAGGCGTTACATCGCTGTGTGGCGTTGTGAAAAAAACAAACAAAAAAGACGTAATTTTATTGTTTATCACGTATAGACGTTAGATAAACGTGATAAGTAGTTTTTTAGTATTGTAACACTATGAATACAGTAGTCTCGTGGGGCAAGAGAGCGTCTTTTGTCCGTCAGATTGCGTACCGTTACCCGCATTAGAGTCAAGAGTTCGCATTCTGACCGAGCCTCATCATTGTCTAATTGTAAGAAAACTATATACACTAATGTAATACATACATTTATGTATTTAGTAAAGCATTAAATACTCTAATGATTATCATCACATTCCTAATACTAAATTATTTTTGTTTTGGTGTGCTCGAGAAAGGCAAAGTGCGTGCTCTTAACCCGAATGGCTCTACCATTGTTTATTAATATGTATATGATAAAATTTTAATTGAGAAAATAGTATAAAAAATAGATTAAACGTACACAATAATGCGTAAATAACTGCCGTAGTAATCTTGTTTTTGTTCTGCATGTCAACTTGAACGGTTAATATCATTGGATGGATGTCAAATTGAAATGCGATGATCCCATAACCTGATAACAGATTCTGCCATAAGCTGTGGTTGATTGGCGGAAACTCCCATGGTCTTAAAGGGGTTGTGTCAGAAATTATACAGAACCATGTCAGTACTACTACTAATAATATCGTTATTACTGACGTAGCGGATACTGCTCTGAAATAAAATAAACATTATATTTTATTGTTATTTTTCGATTACTGCGCTGTTCTAGAAGAATCTAGATAAAATTTCGTGATATTCGTAGCGTTGTATTTTTGTTTTGCATCCTTATTGAAGCCCGAAAAACATGTAAAAATATTTTTTAAATCTTTAATATTTCTTCTTTTTAATGTCTTTTATTAAAAAAAAATGTTGATAGCTAAAAGAAAATTGTAGAGGAGATGCTATTACGAACTCACTTCATATCTTTTGGACTTCCTAGCCACATCATAGGACATAGTACAACTCCAACAATTATCATCCAATAACAGTACGAGAAATCAAAATTGTAATCACTCATTTTGAGGCCGAGAAGTTGTAGATTTTGTGAAGCTGAAAAAAACGTGCAAAAAGCATGAACCTTGTTTTTTTATACCAGTAAGATAGCTATAGTTTACTACAATTGTTACGAAACACCTATCGTTACAACACTATAAAACAAAACAAATATTTTCGAATAATGTCACCGTCAGGACTCTAACCCGAATCTTTCACTATCGTGGCAACTGAGTTAACACTTACTCTGTAGTAACACATTAAAACAATTGACTTGTCTCGTATTTAAAGCCTATGTACTGTTATTCATCTCATGCGAGAACTAATTTTTAAATTAGGTTCATGTCTAGATGTTTCACTTTTTGAGAGAATTGCTATGGGGCAATTATGCTACCCAGAAACAATCAGAAAATTTAAAAACATGGCGGATCAAACGAACCAATTAGAAATCGTTACCTTTTTGTCTTAACTCTTACTAGAAAACTCTAAGTGGAATCAAAATATATTTTACTATATAGGAACAAATTGAACACTAGTATAATACGCGCCACGGTTCCAAAAAGGTTCTGAAGTTAGATGCAAATGGAGGCTTGCGCAAGTACAGTGGGTTGAAAAACTACAAACTCGCGCTATATTGTTATAATTTAATTTTTCTTTAATCTAAAGGTCTAATTCCTTGCATAAAGTCATCCAAAAAATTATTTTTCGTGCTTGTCTATGCAAAACTTTATTAGGCATCTTGATCAATTAACAATCAAACAAACAATTTAACAATAGCGTACTGGACTGTACTTTATAGCAGGAAAACGACAAGTGACACGACAACCAGCGATAATCAATCACCGACGAGCGCACATTCTGTGCCGATAACTGAGAGATAGTGGGAGTCTTCCTTTCCCACAAAACAACCAGATAGAGATGAAAAAAACGGGTCTTTTTAGTGATCTGCATCTTTGCATCTGGATCCCGTATGTGAGCCGGCTCACTGAACCGGTTCAAAAAGAGCCGAGTTCTGAATATGTTACTGCAGTCTGCCATTGAGTTATCTAGTTCAGTCAATCATATCACGATCTGTATAGAATCAAGAATGCATAGCCAAACATGTGATGCATGAGTCATTTGAGCTGACAGATGCATCAAAGCAAGAACTGAAACGTAAGTGTAAAATGTGCTTCTGTGTGTTAAGTGTTTCACTGAGTTATGCGGATCCGTTGATTCGTTGGCTCAAAAAAAAATGAGTCGGCTCTCACGGATCTTCTGTCGGAGTCGGCTCTTTGAACCGGTTCAGATCTGAGTTACCCAACTCTAAACTAGGACGGCTCTAAAATATGCATTTGCGACGCTGTTTGTGATTAACTTCAGAACCTTTTAGAATCGTGGCGAGTTTATTTAGTTTTAAAAAAGAATGGTGTTTTTTTCTATTCGCTCTTCTTAATTTTCTTACCAACGAGGATGTTGGGTATTCCCGCACTGAACACGGTGATGTCCAAGAGCAGTGCAACACATCGAGAAGTGGTGGTTCCTAGCGTGAACTGTGCCAAGGCAGCGTAGGGATATCGTTCCTTGGAGGCCATCATCTGGGGTTCTAAGTCTGTAGCTAGTCTCCAACATTTACCTAACAGACTGGCAGTGTACACTTGTAATGCAAAGACGCCCGCTGTGAACGGGATGCCCAGCCATCCTGAAAAAAAATCATTCAGTTAGTTCAACCGCAATATGAGATATGGTTAAATTAATGAAAATGCAGTTGCGGGCAAGATTTGCAATATGGTTGTATTGTTATAGATATTGAAAAAATAGGAAAATTCTTTTTTCTTTCGCTAATAGATAAATTCCGTGTTTTTTAAATTCTAATATCATCTATACGTCGTATAAATAAAATTGAAAGTTCTGTTTGTAATGTCAAAATAACAGCTTTTTACTAAATGCATATGAAAATATGTACTGTACTTAATGTAGTTGTCGTGGTACAATATTGTCAAAAAGTTATAGATTATACGCGCCAAAAAAGTATACTAGCTTGTAGCTAAGTGATCCAAGGGCGTACCCAGGATCAAAGCTAGGGGGGGGCAAGCCATGGTCGTTCAGGTTGTAACATTTTATCACGGAAAAGGTGAATGAAACCAAAATATTAAGAAAATTATGTATAATTATAGTAGTGCTTTATCAACTAAGTTATTACAATTATTTACTTGAAAAAAAAATTATTCTAGTTACATGTCTTATACTAGTATCATTTTTCTTGGATTTGTAGAAGTAAAGTTATTTCAAGAATTGTAAAAATTCCAGCAACAAAATTTAATAACGACTTATTTTTTGCTTTCAGGGGGGGGGCAACTGCCCCCCTCTGCCCCTCGCTGGGTACGCCCTTGAAGTGATCCATAATTTGTACGCAAGACTGTACCCGTGGAAACGTAACCCATATAGTATTCATATGCATGTATACTTTTCTATAAATTGTTGAACTTTAAACCGTTATTTATAAATAATTAGACGGTCCAAAATTTTTTCTTATTTTTTTTTAAACTCATAACAAATGCATTGAAAGACTGTCAGTTTTTGGAAAGTTTCTGACAGTTAGTTTTTTTTTTATAAATAAGAAACTGGTTTAGAACTACAAAGATCGTATACAATCAATGTTAATTATTCAATTTTTAATTGAATTTATCTCGGATTATATACGGTCGATCGACTTCAAATTTTCAGGGTAATTGTATTATCATGTCCTTAATAAGTATACAAAAATTAAGAACTTTCTGACGGTGTGCCTTAACCACGATAACTACCTTAATCAAAAAAGCAATTTTTAAAATTTTTGTCGGTCTGTCTGTTCCGAAACGGCTTGACCGATTTTGACAGAACTTTCACTGGCAGATAGTTGGTTTTATAAGGAGTAACTTAGGCTAATTTTATTTTAGAAAAATAATTAGGGTTCCGCTCAAAAAAATTAAAACCCTTGAAATTGTGAATAAAATCTGATTCAAATAAATATACATCCAATATCTATTATACCAATGGTTCCTAACCAGTGGTCCATGGACCACAGGTGGTCCGTGAGAGCCCCGGAAGTGGTCCGCAAGAGGGTCCGGTAGCACACATAAAAAGTTGCCATTAAATTTTAAAAGCGAGATGCGTTGAAATAGATTGGTGAATAAGTCCGTGCTTATGGCTATCATAATGAATGTGTTTTAAAAAACTGTTTTACTAACGCCTTTGCATTTGGTCAAAACTGATGGGGGAGGGGTGTTATAGCATGGAAAGTTCGCCCTGATTGAATTTCAAGCTGAGTGGTCTACAGACTTTTACGGGTTGGGAACGACTGGTATTACATACATACATATTATACTCTATATATCACGCGGACAAAGTCGCGGGCAAATTGCTAGTATTTTTTCCAAAATTGGTGTCAAATTGTTCACGAGGCTATGAAACGTCCAGAAATTTTTTGTCCGACCCCTAGGTTCCGCCATCCGACCGACACCAACAGTGTATATGTCACATGGCAAATACACTAATAAGCTTCAAGCAGTGGCGGATCCAGAGGGGGGGGCTATGGGGGCTAAAGCCCCCCCCCAGAGCCACAGTAAAAAAAATTAATTTCTAGAAATCCCAGGATAAATTTTTCCCCAAACAAGACAAGAATACTTTATCCTCGAAAGGAGTTTTCCAGTCTCAAAGGCACATTTTTCCGTAATTTCGAAGAACTGATGTGCCTATTTCATATTTAAACAAAATATACGTCGATTATATCATGAAATTCATGTGAATCAATTCAAATATTACTGTGTTTTTGTACTGCATTTATGAAATCAGAAACATAGACATACGAAACTTTTTCCCAAAAAGGCCACGCTTATCGGGCCCATCCGACACTACCATTATGCAAGAGAATCCTGCAGGAATAGATAATGCACAATCTAAGGTAATTTACAACAGGTTTTAACTCTCGAGCCCCCCCAGACCTGGATCCTAGTTCCGCCACTGGCTTCAAGGTGAGTGTTGTGCAATGTTATGAAAATATAATTGTTGGAGTAAAGCTGATGAAACACATAGCGCCTTTGAGTTGTAACAGAAACGCTTAATAGACGATATCTAAACTTTGTAACTTACTACAAATATATTAATAATATTTACACATATTATTAATAAATATATTAATGCTGCCCATGCTTTAATATTAGACTACACCTAAATTATATTATGTAAAAATATTCTACTTCTTTGCGTGTACTTAACGCTGTCGGAACGTTCTGAATTTAAGCCAAAAATAGGACTTCAGCTGATAGCTGATTATAGAATTGTTCGTCAACATCTTGCAAACATTCTAAAAAGAACAAATCTAGATATCTAGTGGACTACTTTTGTAATTTATGTACGATTTACTAGAAAAAAGTTGACATCGATCTTATTCATACTTATTTCACAAAATTGTTCCATCACAAACCTAAAGTGACTCTTCCTTTTTCGGAAAAGTTTTTTAAATCTTCAAAATATTTCCAAAAATTGGAGTAATCAACTGACAGCGGCACTCTTGCAACAACATTTTTTAGTCTCGTAGCGTGGCTTAAATTCAGAGCGTTCAGACAGGCTTAAAATGGTATGTATCAATTTTTGTTTATGCGAATTATTAGTGTATTTGCCATATGGCAACATACACTATTGGCGTCGGTCGGATGGCGGGACCTAGGGGTCGGACCAAAATTTCTCGGCGTTTCATAACCTCCTAAACACTTTGGCACCATTTTTAAAAATGTTTATATATATATGTATATATATATTTATATATATATATATATATATATATATATATATATATATATATATATATGTGTGCGGGCAATAACTTTCGAAAGAGTTAATTGATTTCAACTAAATTTGGCCCACGCGTTGAAATCCATCACCGCAAGAAGCCTATTTAAAATGGGCCTAATCGGATCATTTTAAGGGTAGTTTTTAGGGGTTGAAAATTGTTTTTGGACCCCAAAACACCAAAAAATTTCTCCGAATCGTTTCAAAATTGAAATTTAACCCTCTAGTAGTAATTAAAATGTGTCCTTAAAATTTTAATAAAATCGGCCCGACAGGACCGGATTTACAAATTTTGTGAAAACACTATTTTGCAGATAGGGAATTTTTTACTGAAAGGTGTATATAATTTGGTATATAGGTTCGATTGATAATAATATTGCAATTAAGAAAAAAAAAATGTTATTTTAAGGGGTGTATTAAGGAGTAAAATTTTTTATTTTGCCCAAAAACCAACTTAAGCTCGCATAATAAAGTCACACTGCCTGTATAGCAAATACACTATATTGTCGGCAGGGTTTTGGCACTGCGACCCGGGTTTTTTTTTCTTTATAGTAGCTAACGTGCCTAATATGGTAATAGCCTTTAGTGTCCAATCCCCACAAATTTTAAACTAGCATGTGAAATACACTTTTTGCACTACCCCTTATAAAACAGCCACTTTACATGCATGTATAGAGGCATGTAAAGTGATTCATTACGCACGAGTGCAGTAAAGTAAAACAAAACTGGTCACGCTATACCAATTCCATAGTAGACCACTGTTTGTCTGTCAGTTGAGTTTTTTTATAACCAGAAGGAACGTTTCTTCAAAAGAGAATTGATAACATTTTTGAAAATGAAGTGAAATTCGTCTATTTTATAGGAGGTACCTTAAAAAAAAGTGGTGCGCGTAATTATGTACGCGCGGCAGAAGTTATACTTCATTGTAACAGAGAAATGAGACGTGTTATCTATGAATACAAAGTAAAACTATACTTCATCGAAGTCAGCTTTATCGACAATCAACCTTGCGAGTAGTACTTATTTACTTTGGATAATAAGTGGACATTGTAACAGAAATGAGACGTGTCATTTATGAATACAAAGTAAAACTATGTCAGCTTTATCGACGATTTCAACCTTGCCGATATACGTGGCACATTCATATTAAATTGATAACTAACTTCATGGCGTCTCATGCGTGTGCAACTTCCGTAACAGAGAAAAATTTTTCCCCCAATGCGCCAAAACAAGTATAACTTCAAAAATACCACAATTTGTGTTGGAATCCACGAATACAAATAAGCTTAGTTAAAATCGGTTCAGTGATTTCTAAGATAAACGTATCGGAAAAGTCGCGAGATTTTACAAAAGAATAAGTTTTGAGGAAGTTCTGTTTGAAGTCGCTACTCGCAAGCTAGGTATTATAATAGTAATTTCCAAACATTGAATAGACGCTAGAGATGGGAAAAACGGGTCTTTTTAGTGATCTGCATCTTTGCATCTGGATCCCGTAAGTGAGCTGGCTCACTGAACCAGTTCAAAAAGAGCCGAGTTCTGAATATGTTACTGCAGTCTGCCAGTGAGCTACCTAGTTCAGTCAATCATATCACGACTTGTATAGAATCAAGAATGCATAGCCAAACATGTGATGCATGAGTCATTTGAGCTGACAGATGCATCAAAGCAAGAACTGATACGTAAGTGGTAAAATGTGCTTCTGTGTGTTAAGTGTTTCACTGAGTTATGCGGATCCGTTGATCCGTCGACTCAAAAAAAAGTGAGTCGGCTCTCACGAATCCTCTGTCGGAGTCGGCTCTTTGAACCGGTTCAGATCTGAGTTACCCAATTCTAATAGACGCTGATGATCTTAGATGTTGAGCGTCTATAATCTACAATCAATCAATCCAAGCATTGAATCGTTTGTGTAACTTAGCCGATTAAATTTTTTTAATAAATTAATGATGCACCAATGATGCACACCTAGTGTGTATTCGTCTTTAATAATTAAGTGAATACTTAGAAAAAAAATACAAATTATAGATAAATTTTGACACCGCGTTTAACCAAGTTACCTTGTAAAATATGTTGTTTAAATATAACAATTAAACTCCGTTGGTTACAAATGTTGTGAAATACAGTTTTCTCCAGAAAATAGATTTTATTTTTTCAGATTCGTATGTATTATTCATACGTACGGTTCAATATAATATATAAACAGTGTGTATGTCTTAAATCCTATCAGTGCTAAAAATAGTGTGAAATATAAACAAACAAAAAAAAAATAGAAAAAAATATTTACGTAAAAATTAAAATTAAGTGCGATAAGTATTTTTTGTGTTTAAAATCTTCGTGAAGTCGTTATAATAAGTTACATTTGTTTAATTCTTGAGATTTTTAAAATAATAACAATGTACATTCTTATTGTAACCTTATTTTTGGGTGCTATTTTGTTGAAGTTTTTTTTAAGAACGAATTATTGGAAGAAGCGAGGAGTAAATTATGAGCCCGCAATTCCGATTTTGGGAAGTTTGTGGAAGACAACATTACAGAAAGAACATGTTGTTTTTTCTTTACAAAAAATATACGAAAAAAATTATAACAAACAGTAAGTGCTTTTTTAAAAGATATTAAGTATATTAATGAACAAAAATCATCGTGTTCAGATATATTTTTAAATTTGGTTGCTGTGTATTAGGACTTTAGAAGATTCAATACTTGAGTTTTGTTTCTAGAGAGAACAAATTTACCGAAAAAACTCCGTGCGCTTTGTAACACAGCTCAACACACATTTTGGTGTCTGCGATTTGTTCTTGGGTAAATTTGTGGTGCAGAATTCAAAAACATAATCAGATATTTTGGTCTATTTGCTCTATAGTTTCTGAGATACGATATAAACATTCTATTTTATGTATCAGTAAACAAATATTTTCGCTTAAAAGCTCTAATCTACACTAATATTATAAAGAGGAAAGATTTGTATTTTTGTGTGTGTGTATGTTTGTAATGAATAAACTCAAAAATTACTGTGCCGATTTAAAAAATTCTTTCACCATTAGAAAGCTACATTCACCCTGAGTAACATAGGCTATATTTATTGCTAGAAAATATTAGGGATCCTTACTAAAACTTTAGTAACGTAACCCAAGGTGTAAAAAAATGCCATAAAACATCTTTCGTCGCATGCGCTGCGGAAACTATTGATGATAGAACAAAAGTATGTTCTGCAATATTAAAGAACATAATATCAATAACTACAAAAAAACTTCGCGATACAACTGTTATCGTTATGTCACAATAACCACTTTTTACATTTTAATAATCTATATAGATAAAAGACGATGCATATGTAATCTATGGACTCCATACGGATAGACCATGTTTGATGAAATTTTCAGACAATCTTTAGATTAGCTCAGCGGGTGATCTTCTTAAGTTTGGTAGCGATCGGATCAAAAGAATTTTTTAAATTTCTTTTTGGGAAATAAGATTTTTCTTCGATTTTTGAACATTCACAAATAAAAGCGATTGAATTCGCGCAAATTCAATATACGTTGAGAATTTAATGATAATGATTCTCATCTTTTATATCCTATATATTACATTTACACTCGGGCGAAGCCGGACTGGGCCGCTATTTTTTATATAAAAAATCTGTATGTATTGTAATTTTTTAGA
The DNA here is from genome assembly GCA_034508555.1 of Venustoraphidia nigricollis. NCBI lineage: Eukaryota > Metazoa > Arthropoda > Insecta > Raphidioptera > Raphidiidae > Venustoraphidia > Venustoraphidia nigricollis. The sequence goes on from JAVRKA010000074.1 coordinate 1,631,465, forward strand.
TGCGTCGGTTATCATTTTTTCAATACACCAATTCTGCTAGTCAAAGATCCAAAACTAATTAAAGCAATTACTATTAAAGATTTCGACCATTTTGTTGACCATAATGGTATGTTCATAAATGAAGATGTAGATCCACTATTTAAGAGAAATCTGTTTTCATTAAAAGGTGAGTTTTACAAGGTACCAAGAATGGCACAGCGCAAGCTCTCGTTGAAAAATTGAAATGCGGGAGAGAAAATTAATTGCGACAGTTGTATTTGGACTATTCAAAATCATTGGTGTGCGACGTTTGGTCTCATTTATTAAGACCTTTTCACTTTTCATAGTCCAAATACCTGTGACACTGTTATCAATTATTAATTATAGTACGCGCCATGGATCTGAAAAGCTCGGAAGTTAGATGCAAATTGAGGCTTCCGTAGGTACAGTCGGTTGAAAAACTACACACTCCCGCTATATTATTTTTTTTTAATTTTGTAATTTTTCTTTAATCTAAAGGTCTAATTCCTTGCATAAAGTCATCCAAAAAATTATTTTTCGTGCTTGTCTATGCAAAACTGTATTAGACATCTTGATCAATTAACAATCAAAGAAACAACTTAACAATAGCGTACTGGACTGTACTTTATAGCAGGAAAGCGACAAGTGATAAGACAACCAGCGATAAACAATCACGAAGAGCGCATGTTCTGTGCCGGTAACTGGAAGGTGGTGGGAGTCTGTTTTTCTCACAAAACAACCAGGACGGCTCTAAAATATGTATTTGCGACACTGTTTGTGACTAATTTCAGAACCTTTTAGAACCGTGGCGCGTATTATAACTTGGATGTGAAATGATGATGAGTTTTTTTAATAATGTTTCAGGAAAACGTTGGCACGAATTACGAGCCGCTACAAGTCCGGCATTCACTGGCAGTAAAATGAAATTTATGTTTTCGTTAATATCTGAATGTGGCAAACAAGTAGCAAATTATTTGAAAGATGAAATCATTAAAACTGGAACAAACAACCCGATGGATGTTGACATGAAGGATATATTGTCACGTTATACAATGGATGTTATTGCAACTGCGGCATTTGGTGTCAAAGTAGATTCACTTAAAGACAAAGAAAATGAGTTCTATATGATGGGGAAAAATGCCACAAACTTTAAAATGTGGAAATTTTTGTTGACATCAGTAGCCCCGTGGGCACTAAAAGTATGTTAGAATTTTTTAACGGCAATAATAAAAACCCGGGTCGCAGTGCCAAAACCCTGCCGACAATATAGTGTATTTGCTGATACAGGCAGTGTGGCTTTATTATGCGAACTTAAGTTGGTTTTTGGGCAAAATAAAAAATTTGACTCCTTAATACACCCCTTAAAATAACATTTTTTTTTCTTAATGGCAATATTATTATCAATCGAACCTCTATACCAAATTATATGCAACTTTCAGTAAATAATTCACTATCTGCAAACTAGTGTTTTCGTAAAATTTGTAAGTCCGGTCCTGTCGGGCCGATTTTATTAAAATTTTAGGGACACTTTTTAATTACTACCGGAGGATTAAATTTCAATTTTGAAACGATTCGGAGAATTTTTTCGGTATTTTGGGCCCCAAAAACATTTTTCAACGCCTAAAAACTACCCTTAAAATGGCCCGATTGGGCCCATTTTAAATAGGCTTCGTGCGGTGATGGATTCCAACATGTGTGCCAAATTTCGTTAAAATAAATTAACTTCTTCGAAAGTTATAGCCCGCACACATATATACCTATATATATATATATATATATATATATATATATATAAATATATATATATATATATATATATGTACATATATATATAAACATTTTTAAAAATTGTGGCAAAGTGTTTAGGAGGTTATGAAACGTCGAGAAATTTTGGTCCGACCCCTAGGTCCCGCCATCCGACCGACGCCAATAGTGTATGTTGTCATATGGCAAATACACTAATAATAATGCATTTAACGTCCGTTTCTTGACTTTATGTCATAACAGATGCCATTCGCACCATTACTATTTTCCATTTTATCACTTCCCGTTATTTTCTACACTTCTAAAACTTCAACTTAACTAATAACAATGGGCGAATAAAGGAATTACAGAAAATTAGGAGAGGATAGGTAATTTTTGAACTAGGAGTTTGATAGGTAATCGGCGATCACCTCAAATAAGGAACCATCTCGATATTTATCTGAAATTAATTGAGGGAATCCATGGAAATCCTCAATCAAGATGCCCGGTATAGGAATTACCGTTTCTCGGCGAGAGGCAGTAGGAAAAAGTCCCAGCCACATCTGAACCCCATCGGGATTCGAACCCGTACCTCCCGAATGCCAGTCTAATGCTGTACTCTGCCCAGCTCGGTTTTTTAACGGCAATTCAAACACTTTGAAAACGTAAAATCCGTATAAAATTTGTTGACCTTCAGACTTGTTTTGTAGCATTTAATAACTTTTTTGCATATTTCTATAAAATTGCTGCTTTTCATGCCTGTAGAGTTATTGCGAAATCATACATTTAACACTAGTGCTGTAATGTTGCGTAAAGTTAAAGAAACGTAGTCGTGTTGTCCTTTTCGTTGTAATAATCATAGCCTGATAATATTTTGACTCGTGTGACTATTAAAACTCGCTGACATTCGTGTTTGTCATTCGTCAAAATATTAGTCATTACGCACTAGATACATAATCTACTATTGCATATACTGTGTACGACAATATAATTATTCTGTTAAAAGTCATATATTGCAGCTATTAATTTGTTTTTGCAATTTATTATTATAACTATTGCTTACAATTATTTTATTAATTTTTTATATTACGTTCGTTTCAGTTTTTCAATTCAGGAATTATACCCAAACCGGTTGAAAAATTTGTACGAAGGATAATTCACGAGAACATAGAAGCCAGAGAACGGGATGGCATTGTTAGACCAGATTTGATTCATATATTGATGCAAGCACGAAAAGGAGCTTCCGATAATGAAATAGATGATAGCGAACTGGATAAACTTTACGGAATGAATACTGCTGATAATAAAATTTCAAGAAAAATTGGTGAGTTGTAATTTTTCAGTGGCAGTGAAAAGTTTTGAAAAACATCAGAACCAAAATATGTTTTTATTAAGTTATAATTTGAGAATGACTTGCAAAGGCGTACCCAGGATCAAAACTAGGGGGAGGGCAAGCCATGGTCGTTCAGGTTGTAACATTTTATTACGGAAAAGGTGAATGAAACCAAAATATTAAGAAAATTATGTATAATTATAGCAGTGCTTTATCAACTAAGTTATTACAATTATTTGCTTGAAAAAAAAATTATTCTAGTTACATGTCTTACACTATAGTATCATTTTTCTTGGATTTGTAGAAGTAAAGTTATTTCAAGAATTGTAAAAATTCCAGCAACAAAATTTAATAACGACTTATTTTTTGCTTCCAGGGGGGGGGCAGCTGCCCCCCCCCCTGCCCCTCGCTGGGTACGCCCTTGATGACTTGGTCTTCTCGTTCGAGTGCTGAGTTTAAAATCGATTTTGTGAATGTTGAGTCTAGATTAAACGTGTAAAAGGAAGGGTACAATGCTGTTTTCGGGTTCATTTATTATGTATTTGTTTTGGTTAACTATCGTCCATTTATATTTTTATAGTTCGTATTTGAAATTTAACTACATTTTGAACATTTTTTTCTGCAAATGTTTGATCATCAGGTTACGCCCAAACAAATTAATAATTGATAATCGTGTTAGGGTATTTGAACTATTAAATGTCAAAAACAATTAGGTAATCATTATGTTGACAATAACAAGAATATTAGAATACTAGAAGGGTGGGCGTAAGAGGCTGTAAACGTGGTCACGTCTGTGATTGGTTGAGCCGATTGCTTACGTCACCGATGCCCATGGTTTGGTTATTCAAATATGTTTATCTTAACTGTTTGGAAAAACACTCCACAAGCCTACTTCCCCCGCCCTCTCACCCGTTTCCCCAAGTCACACCTTCAGCAATACTAACGCCCAACTTTAGTTTTTAGTAATCTTGGACAGTAAAACTTGTTGAGTTGCTTGAAAAAGTCTTAATAAACGAGACAAAATCTAGCATATCAATGATTGTGTAATTGTTTTTGACTTTTAATAATCCGAATACCTATTATACTGCAATATTATAAACTAGCGGTACCTGTGCGAATAATTCGCACTAAAATTCGTTTCTAATTTCTCACACTCTTTATAACTTTCTTCTTTTTGTTGTATTACATTACGAAGCTCAGTGACGGTTCAAGAAAATATTTTTCTAAAACTATCATATAGAGGCGCAAGTATCGAAAACGTTGACCTGAAGCGCCACTATATGAAAAGTATTGATACATACGTGAGTTGATTTGAAATTGAACAAAAGAGTTACCGACCGTTAATCATATTGACGTTGTTTCAAAATCAAAGCCGTCAGATGGCAGCATTGCTGTATTGTGTCTTCATGTATATCTATATATATAATTTTAATAATTAATAAATTTACAAAAATAAAAGCAATAATAAATTTTTTAGTTGTTGATGTCGGTAGAGCAAGCAATTATCTATAAAATGATATAAAATTTATATGGAGCAATTGTGTGGTTTTTTCGAAAAAGGGAGGCAAACATCTTAACCTTAGCATATTATATAGCGTAATATATGATTATTGTAATGCTTTATTGTTCATTTGAGAATTATCAAAGAACACGCATAACTCGGGGAGGGGGTTAAATAAAAAAGTTCGGGCATCACTGATCTAGCCGACCAACCCATTGTTGGTTGAAATTTACGCAGTGATTAATACCAGGAAAACCGTAAATCGCGATTAGAAGCGATTAAAAAAAATAATAAAAATATATGGTTCATTTTAATACTAATATTAGGTATATGCAATGCTTGTACATAATTAATTGCGCTGTTTCCTTACAATTTTTAGACTTAACAGAAGAAGACATCGCTGGACAAGCTTTTGTATTTTTCGTGGCTGGATTCGATGCTGCTGCGACTTCACTTTGCTTTGCAGCTTACGAATTAGCCTTAAATCCCGAAGTTCAGAGACATCTCCAGGATGAAATTGATGGAATAATTGATGAGAAATTAATTTATCAATCCATGCAACAACTTAAATATATGGACATGGTGATAGCAGGTATTTGCGGCGCTACTAACAATTGGGTTTTTGAATGAATTTTTTTACATAAATGGAAATATCACTTACAAGTTTTATAGCGAAACTACTTTTATTATTTTGTTTAATTTCATAATGAAAAAGTTATATTTGTTTTAAAAATAATGTTTAAGCTAAGATCCGATAACGCGCCAAAAACTTCTGTCACGTCAAAATGTTTTTATGGTCCTGGTTGCCATAGTTACTTTGATAGTATGTATTAATAATTTCCGATTGTATGTCCGGATGTCCGGATGTCCAGATGTCCGTCTGTCTTTCCAGACCCTCCAGAAGGCCCCAGCAGACTTAGGAAGTTGAAATTTGGCACACTTATAGTACGAAACACGGGACAGATCCTTACGTAGCCGGATTTTCGATTTTCTCCCCGGGGGTCAAAATAGGGGGTTTTTTAGAAAAAAACTTCATAGAACATAATAGGCCATGGATGGGTATTTAGTTGCCTTGGTTACCAATAACAAACTCAGAAACATTCTGATATCAAATGTCTAATAAGTTTGCAAATAATTAAAAAAATTTTAATTAAGCTAATAATCAGTTGAAAAAAGTGTAGAATAATTGTGTGCGCAGTGAGTTATTAGTTTACAGATTATTTTTCGTCTTATAGCAGTAAAAAATGTGAGTTAAAAGAAAACACTGAAAAAATTAATATTACAATTTAGTGCATATGGAAAACCATACTTCTGTATGGAAAATACGAAAACCGCATTTTGGCGTCTAAAATAGGTTTAGGAGTCACAGTGTTGCCAGAAATAATTATGGTCCAATATGTTTTTAACATATTCACAGTTCAGGTTTAAGAAAGTTGCTGTTGCAGAAACTATGAAACATGAAATTTGGAATACATACCTATTTCTTCTATAACCTAACAAAGGGATATTCAAAATGTGTTTTTACAGATTGGGCGCTCATAAAAAAATCGATCTAGATAAGTTTTATTCTTGGAAGCCCCCGTTTTCTTACAAATTTAATCATTTAAAAAAATTATTTTTTGACGTTTCAAAATACTGTAATATTGTAAGTAAGTTTTGGAATTACAAATGAGCAGTTGTGTCAGAATACTGAAAATGAATCCCTTTAATATGTTATACTAAGTAAGACGTAAATTATTTTAATAAAAATGAAGAAATATTGTTAATATTGTTAATTTCAATAATTGGCGTAAGGTATGTTATTTTTATATCATGACGTATTATTAAACATTATTCTAGCCTAGAATTTCAGCTCCAGAAATGTGAAAATAGACACATTTTTCCAAACAAAAAAAAAGCACAAAAACCTGAAATTAATAGCACTTAAAACTGTATTTAGATACGTGTCATTTTAATACCGTTAACCATTTTGTTAGTTCCTTTGGGAATAATCAATATCTAGAAAACATTGCTTTTATATTATTATTCGTTTTAAGTGAAAATAGTTGATTTCAACTTATTAATTTTAAAAACACAGTAATGTAGGTAACATATTTAATTTCACTAAATAAACACATGCAATTTTTGTCGAATTTTTAAACACACTGACTGCCTAAACCTATTGCTATACAAATAATTCAAGAATTTCAAGGCGGGTTATTTTGATTTTTCACCGCTGCTTTTAAGTACGAAAACCGGATATATATTTTTATTGACGATTTTAACTTAAACTTGACTACTGTCAAATTTTCGAAAATAATCACGCACTGTTAAATCATAACCTTCACATATCACTTTTGCGACAATAAATAAATATTTTCAAACAATGAAAAAAAACCGTTAATTTATTTCAGTTACATTTTAATGATACCAAAGTTTCTTAAGCGATAATCAAGAAACTTTGGTATCATCAAAATGTAACTGAAATAAATTAACGGTATTTTTTCATTGTTTGAAAATTTTTATTTATTGTTTTATTGTTACCAATTTTTTTAATTGTTATTTTAAATGAGAAAAAAAATTAAAAAACATAATATACATTTTTGTATACTATTTTAAAAATCACAGCAAATTAATATATTGTTTATTGAGCTCCCCGAGCAAAGCTCGGTCTCCCAGACTAATTAATTAATTCATGTAAGTTTTTCAACATATATGTGTAATTTGTTTTTTTCCACGCCTTACTCACTATATGCTACGTCAAAAATTTTTAATTTACAAATAAAACCATTAAAAAATAATTATTCGCCCAGCGTGGGACTACAACTCAGGATCCTGCAGATTTGAATTTGATCCACACATTTTGACTTCCTAGGTCAACGGAACATAACTTAAGGGGGTCTTCTAAAATATATGTTAAGGTACATGTTATATGTACAAGCAATATGCTATTTTGAATATTTGAACTTCAATTGTGCCTGACGGAGACAGGCCTAACCCACTAGTGTATTATAAAGCCATACACAAATGCACAACTTTTGTCATTTTGACGTCACAAACATTCCTGGTACGTTTTGTAATCAAGTGATATCTTATGAAGTTTTATACATTTTAATTAATTTGTTATTAATTACCTATGGCTTAATTTTTTTTTCTTTTCATTCTTCAATATTATTTACGATATATTATTTAAAAATAAAAAAATTTAGTAGTTTTTTTAAATTCAAATACTCAATTACAAAACATGTAAATAAAAAAAAAATAAAAACAACAAATTAGCGTGCACTCCATAACCATACATATTTTGTTACTGGACGTACCGCTCATGTTTTTGTCGATGATATATTCTCCATATTGGTTGGCACTGCGACCCAAGTTTTTTTATTTAATAATTTTGACAATTTTTGAAGCTATTCGATATATGTATTGTTTTCTTTTTTTTAGAAACTTTTAGAAAATGGCCGCAGACAGCATTTATCGACAGAATGTGTACTAAACCATATACATTAAAAACAGATGAAGGTGATATAAATTTGGAACCGGGGATGGTGATCAATATTCCTGTGAGAGGTCTTCATCATGATCCAAAATATTTTCCACATCCAGAGAAATTTGATCCTGAACGTTTTTCTGATGAAAATAAGAATTCAATTGAACAGTGCGCCTATTTACCATTTGGTAGTGGACCAAGAATTTGCATAGGTAACATTTTTGAAACTTATAAAATAACTAGCGGCCCGATCGGTTTCGCTCGGATTAAGACGTATTATGCTGCAGTGGTCTTTCTTATAGACTAATAGATAAATTTGCCCGGTGTTGCTTTCTATTTATTATTAATAGCCGCACGCGATTGATATGAAACACGGCAGCGACAACGGTAGTGGAGCCTTCGTCTCCACCGTATTATTATCTTACCTCGCCGCGCTGCGCCCCACTCGGTAGCATCAACAGTAGTGGAGTTTTCGGCTCCACCATATTGCGATCTTGCCTCGCGGGGCTGCGCTTCGTTCGGCAGTGTCAACAGTAGTGGAGCCTTCGGTTTCACCTACAGGGTTCAATGTGAATCTAAACCATTCTCGAATCCACTTGAACACACGCAAAAAGTTCCATTAAAATCGGTCCAGCCGTTTAGGAGGAGCTCAGTCACATACACGCGTAGAGAAGATTTTTATATATAAAAATTATAATTTCATGTAAGCTGACTTATCTCGTCTTTTTTAGGTCAACGATTCGCTTTAATGGAAACTAAAGTAGCACTGTATTATTTATTAAAGAACTTTGATATAGTTCCTGTTGACAAAACACAAATTCCACTAAAATTGTCGCCTAAGACACATACGATGGTTACTGAAAAAGGATTTCATCTTGGTCTGAAATTAAGGAAAATAAACAAATAATTGTAAACAAATGTATCAACTACAGTATTTAAAAGAATGCTATTCAGTATTGTTATATGAATTGTGTAATGGTTTATGTTATGTAAACTGCGTATATTGGTATTGTAAAGATTGTAAGCGGATGCCGTAGCATTCTGTGCTGAGGCATGGTGGAGTTCATATTGAATATACTTTATTTAATAATTGAATTCGTGTTTACTTATTGGCTTCATCAGTTTATTTCCTACAATTATATAACTTTCTTTCTGCACAACCTCCATAGAATAGCTGCTCTACATACATGTATATAGCCATGTAAATTAACTCATTACGCACTAGTAAAGTAAAACAAAACTGGTCTCGCAGTACGAATTCTATAGTAAATCATGTCCAGCAAACTGTCAGGAGATGGACCTATGAGCAGCAGATTGGGACCTGGCTTTAGGTAACAAACATGGGAAGAAAATGCTTGCAGGTCCTTCCTCAAAGTTAACTGAGGACTCAATTAGACTTAGCAGACCGATACTCAGAAAGGTGATTGGGCTTTTAACCGGTCATGCTTTCTTGAGAAAATACCTACATGTGATGGGGATACATCAGGAATCAACACTATGTAGATTTTGCGAAATGGAGGATGAACCAGCGGACAGCCACCCATATCGTGTTCGAATGTGAGGCTTTAACTTACAGGAGAACAACCATCTTTGGTTACATCGATGAGGATGGAATAGTTCCACAGGATAATCTAGTAGCAAATCTTCTGGAGCTCATAAGAAGATCCAGACTATTTGATGACTAGATCCAGTAAAAGGGGAAGCACAAAAATCCTTTCAGGATGTGGTGCATTTGGGCCAAGAGACCACCCCATTCTATTTTAATCTTTAATCTATTTAATAGTAAATCACTGTTGATTTTTTTTGAAGTTATACTTCTTTTGACACACTGACAATAAATTTGCGTACGCAGCATGCATTGAAATGTTGCGGAAGCTGTTTCTGATAATGTCACCAATCTGGGGTGCAGTACATTCGTGAATAACGTATAAGTATATTTATCATCCTATTTTATTTTATCAATGTACATCTTTAACAAAAATGTGAATTTCAATTATCGCGATCACGCCAAAGAAGTATAACTTCTGCCGCGCGAACATAATTACACGCACCATTTTTTTTTAAATGATATATTTAAATATTTGAATTTTTTATATCAAGAAATTTAATTTCTTTAAAAAAATAAACAATTGCTTGAGTGTATTATAGGTTTTTAATTATTACAAGTTTATATTAGTGTATTTGCCATATGGCACATACACTATTGACGTCGGTCGGACGGCGGGACCTAGGGGTTGGATCAAAATGTCTCGATGTTTCACATCATTCTAAGCAACTTGGCGTCATTTTTGGAAATGTTATGTCCTAACTGACTGACTGGCTGACTGATCTATCAACGCACAGCCAAAACTACTACGACTAGTCAGCTGAAATTTGGAACATATGTTTATTTTATAACGTAAGTATCCACTAAGAAAGGATATTTGGAAATTTCAACTTTAAGTGGGAGATGGATAGGGAAAGTTACTATGGGAGTATCAGAGCCGTCTTTAACCTATTGCAGGAGGCCCTGGGCACTTTAGTATAATGGGGCTTCTATGACTATTAAGGAGTACTACTTTTTCTTAATAAAAGAGCATAATTACTAAGCAATGAAAGTGATTTCTGTCTTTCAGCGCGGCAACACTGAAAGAGACTTATAGAAAATGACACACTGAATTCAACGAGCCCATCCGTTGCGCTGTATCTCTCATCGTTACGAAGTTAGAGCCCTTCGAACTGATTTTTTGGAAAATCTGGAAAATGTGTATATGGAAGATTTCAAATTCTGTATGCAAATTATGGATTGCAATCCAGCGGCATTTTCAATCCAGCTGGATTTATGCTGCATCAAAGCAAATCCAGCGCGAATTCAGCATTAAGGTAGTTGTCGTGGTACAATATTGTCAAAAAGTTATAGATTATACGCGCCACAAAAGTATACTAGCTTGTAGCTAAGTGATCCATAATTTGTACGCAAGACTGTACCCGTGGAAACGTAACCCATACAGTATTCATATGCATGTATACTTTTCTATAAATTGTTGAACTTTAAACCGTTATTTATAAATAATTACACGGTCGAAAAAATGTTCTTATTTTTTTTTAACTCATAACAAATGCATTGAAAGACTGTCAGTTTTTGGAAAGTTTCTGACAGTTAGTTCTTTTTTTATAAATAAGAAACTGGTTCAGAACTACAGAGATCGTATACAATCAATGTTAATTATCCAATTTTTAATTGAATTTATCTCGGATTATATACGGTCGATCGACTTCAAATTTTCAGGGTAATTGTATTATCATGTCCTTAATAAGTATACAAAAATTAAGAACTTTCTGACGGTGTGACTTAACCACGACAACTACCTTAATCGATTTTTCAAATAAATGAAACACTTTTTTTTAAACTCTAGAAACTTTAATAACTATTTGTCTATATTTACATCAAATGTTCGTTTGTAGTTATAAGTAGTTTTTTACATTAGTAAAGTACTCTAATAGTAACATAAGTAATAGTTACAAATATTCGGAGTATTATTATTAATTATCACAACACAATCATAAATCACCTAAATTGATATTCTAGATATCTGAAATAGTTATATTAAGATGACGGCCGTTCAGATCCGTCTTTAATCTATTGGAGGCCCTGGGTGCTTTGGTATAATGGAGCCCCTATGACTATTGAAGAGGACTATTTTTTCTTAATAAAAGAACATAATTACTAAGCAAATCAATAATTAACAAATACAATTAAAAAATATATCGATATATTTGTTGGAAGTATCGGTTATCGGATGCTGATCTGGAACTAGGGGGCCCCATCGATCGCGGGACCCTGGGCATGTGCCCAGAGTGCCCAGTAGAAAAGAAGACCCTGGGGAGTATCGGTTTTTTTAAAGGTAAGATCTTGAAATTTGGAATTCTAGGGTGTATTTAATTTCGTTCAGATGTTAGATTGATAATAGTTTTGAAAAAAATATTATTTTAAGAGATCAGATTTTTATTTTGTATAAAAACACACGTAAGTTTACACTGTCGGTAGGGTTTGGCACTGCGACCTGAGGTTTTTGTAGACTATGACCAATTAAATGTCCTTGGTTTTTGAAGTATAAAAAGTGCGGATTTACACAATTGTTTAGAGATCACATGAAATGCGTATGTGTTACCTATGATTGAACAAATTACTGAAGGCTCTATTTACAAAGAATATATCTACCTTTAATTTACATGTTTCTATAATATTTGGATTTTATTCGCGTATATATAATAAAAATATACCTAATAATAGTGCGTTTAACGTTCGTTTCTCGACTTTATGTCATAACAAACGCGATTCGCACCATTACGATTTTTTCATCTATTACTTCCCGTTATTTTCTACGTTTTTAAAAGTTCAACTTAATTAACAGCAATGAAGGAATTATAGGAAATTAGGCTAAGGTAGGCAAATTTTTGAACCAGGAGTTTGATAAGTCTCGAAATTTATCTGGAATATCCCAGCCACATCTGTCCCTGTCGATTCCCGGCAGGGGCAGATGTGGCTGGGACTTTTTCCTACTGTCTCTCGCCGAGAAGCGGTAATTCCTGTACCGGCCATCTTGATTGAGGTTTTCCATGGTTTCCCTCAATTAATGCCAGATAAATATCGAGATGGTTCCTTATTTGAGGCCATGGCCGATTACCTATCGAACTCCTAGTTCAAAAATTACCTACCTTATTCTAATTTCTTATAATTCCTTCATTCGCCCATTGCTATTATATAAATTGAAGTTTTAAAAAATGTAGAAAATAACGGGAGGTGGTAAATGGAAAATAGTAATGGTGCGAATGGCGTCTGTTGTGACATAAAGTCCAGAAACGAACGTTAAACGCATTATTATTATTTATCTGGAATGTATTGAGGGAAACCATGGAAAACCTCAACAATTTGGCCGGTACAGGAATTACCGTTTCTCGGCGAGGGGCAGTAGGAAAGGCTCCCAGTCACATCTGCCCCCGTCGGGTTTCAAACCCGCTACCTCCTGAATGCGAGTTTAGCATTCTCACCACTACTCTACCTTGTTCCCGTTCGTCTATGCAACAGAATGCGATAATGTTTTAGTCTCATGAATATTATATCGACATATAGCCCAAATCGTGCATCAAAGTTTAATTTTGATACAGTATTCATAAGGGAGATATTTCATACCGACAAAAAACACCTTTGAGAAATAATACATAGGTACCGATAAGCACGCAAGGCATAATGATAAGCTAATCTATTGAGTACCTGAGGAAGTTGTAACACACAACGAAATGTTGCAATCAATATTTGCTAATTAGCATTTTTATTTATAATCCTTCATCTTCTTAGCCTAAATTTTGAAGTTATTAGTGTATTTGCCATATGGCAACATACACTATTGGCGTCGGTCGGATGGCGGTACCTAGGGGTCGGACCAAAATTTCTCGACGTTTCATAACCTCCTAAACACTTTGGCACCATTTTTAAAAATGTTTATATATATATATATATATATATACATATATATATATACATATATATATACATATATATATATATTTATATACGTATATATATATGTGTGCGGGCAATAACTTTCGAAAGAGTTAATTGATTTCAACGAAATTTGGCCCGCGTGTTGAAATCCGTCACCGCAAGAAGCCTATTTAAAATGGGCGTAATCGGGGCATTTTAAGGGTAGTTTTTAGGGGTTGAAAAATGTTTTTGGGCCCTAAAATACCGAAAAAATTCTCAGAATCGTTTCAAAATTGACACTTAATCCTTTAGTAGTAATAAAAAAGTGTCCCTAAAATTTTAATAAAATCGGCCTGACAGGACCGGACTTACAAATTTTATGAAAACACTACTTTGCAGATAGTAAATTATTTACTGAAAGTTGTATATAATTTGGTATAGAGGTTCAATTGATAATAGTATTGCCATTAAGATAAAAAATGTTATTTTAAGGGGTGTATTAAGGAGTCAAATTTTGCCCAAAAACCAACATAAGTTCGCATAATAAAGCCACACTGCCTCTATTATCAAATACACTATATTGTCGGCAGGGTTTTGGCACTGCGACCAGGGTTTTTTTTATTTTTTTTATTATTCTACACAAAAAAAGTTTAAAAGCGCTCATTTTCTATTCAAATCCGCACTTTGTTACTGCATTTCGTCAGTGCTGAATAAATTGTAATTAACATGAAACATATACTGATTATAGTATATTCATTGATTGTACAGATTTATTAAAAATAATTAAACTGTTAAGGCTGTCGGAACGCTCTGAATTTTGTTTGTGCTGAGACCCAGCAGTAAGGGGCGAAGTAGGCAAAAGACATATTGTGGGTGTGATTTTTTTTAGCTCTGCTCGCTCAAATCATTCGCACGTTTCAATTTTTGGCTGGTGCCAACTACGAGGCTAAAAAATGTTGTTGCAAGGGTGCCGCTGTCTATTGATTACTCTAATTTTTGGAAATATTTTGAAGATTTAAAAAACTTTTCCAAAAAAGAAAGAGTCACTTTAGGTTTGTGATGGAACAGTTTTGTGAAATAAGTACGAATAAGGTCGTAGTGTGACATTGAAAACGTGTGTTTTTTTAGCACAATTAATGCCAACTTTTTTCTAGTAAATCGTACATAAATTAAAAACATAGTCCATTAGAGACCTAGATTTGTCCTTTATCTTCCTTATAGAGAAATTTTTTTTGCAGAATGTTGACGAATAAGTCTACAATCAGTTGACAGCCGAAGCTCTATTTTTGACTTAAATTTAAAGCGTTCCGACAGCCTTAAGTGTTATCATTCCACCTGCACGAGTGGGAAATGGTCCTAAATTAGGTGAAAACTCATTTTTCAAAAATTTTTTTTTCGCTTAAAGGTCTCCCGAGTCGAAAAAAACAATTTAGGAAAAAGTTTGATAAGTTTGTTAAGAACATCTTATTCTGAAAATTTCAGCTTTCTAGCATTATCCAGACCGAAGTTATGACGGTTCGAAAATGCGACGAAACGCTCCCAGAAAAGGTAGGTATAATACGCGCCACGGTTCTAAAAGGTTCTGAAGCTAGATGCAAATAGAGGCTTGCGCAGGTACAGTCGGTTGAAAAACTACAAACTCACGCTATATTATTATTTTTAATTTTTATTTAATCTAAAGGTCTAATTCCTTGCATAAAGCCATCTAAAAAATATTTTTCATGCTTGTCTATGCAAAACTGTATTAGGCATCTTGATCAATTAATAATCAAAGAAACAACTTAACAATAGCGTACTGTACTGTACTTTATAGCAGGAAAGCGACAAGTGACAAGACAACCAGCGATAACCCATCACCGACGAGCGCACGTTCTGTGCCGGTAAGTGGAAGGTAGTGGGAGTCTTCTTTTCCCACAAAACAAACAGGACGGCTCTAAAATATGCATTTGCGACGCTGTTTGTGACTAACTTCAGAACCTTTTAGAACCATGGCGAGTATTATACTGTCTCGCTTCCTTTGGCTCGTCTTGGCGGGGGCACTCCCGTGCCCCTAGATGCCCCTATAATTTGTCCCATTAAAATACAGTAGAATCCGTTTATTATGACTCCGCCTATATTGACCAACCGCCTATTATGACGTAATTACACAACGAGGTTTGGTTTTCATATAAAATTCTTTGTAACAAAGTCGGATATAATGACTTCGCTTACAGTGACATGTCGCTTATTATGACCCATTTTTAATAAATTTTGTCCGTTTATAGTGACCGACATGATTCTTTACACCTTCGGCAATGTTCGTTGATTCCCGACAACGTTCGGCACGTGGCTTGTTTTTGTTTTGAATCTCAGTGAGTAATTGATAGTTGAACGTCACGCATTGTTTTTAGTGATATCCTATGTAAAAAAATGTCATCTCAACGTCGTAAAGCATTTACGATTAAGGAGAAAGGTGAATAATATGCAGATTAGAAAATGGAGAATCAAATTCATCTCTCGTAAAGGAATTGGGCGTGGGTTATTCGACAATCTCAATGATTTTCAAAAACAAGAACCGGATTAAGCGATCGTTCAATTCAAATGTTTTGAAACCGAAGAGGCTTCGAAAATCGCGCAAGAAAATGTTGATAAAGCGTTAATTCAGTGGTTTAAAATCACGAGAAACAAAGGAATACCCGTCAGCCCTATGCTACCTAAAAAAAGGGTTTTTTTTCACAAAAATGCTTTGTATGACGTCCGCTTAGTATGACGTGTTTGTCAATTCCTTTCGATGTCATTATAAACGGATTCCACTGTATGATATATTTTAGCCTTAATAAATTCCAACAGGTATTTGAAACGGTTTTTCACAGATTATATTATTGTGTCAATATTTATGTACTTGTACCACTCGTTGCATGTGAATTACATCAGTTTCCCAGAATATGGTTCTTTTAATATGTTTATATATATAAAACGAGTTTTGCTTGCTACACAAGTTATTGTCAATTTGAGTCGTTAACTGTCAACTCTAAATATTCAAATTACAATTGATTTCAAATTAACTGGTATTGTATATTTGAAAATATTTAGATCATATAAACATATTAAATACTTCTTTAGCATCTAATATTGTTAGTAAGCTAAAATAAATCTATAACAGTTGTAAAAAATAAAGCAGTGGTTTAAAAATGTGGTATGTGGTAGTTGTGCTTATTTTGGTGTTTGCGTTTTGGAAATATTTAACCTCGAACTATTGGGAGAAAAAAGGATTAGAACATGAGCCTCGTATTCCAATTCTTGGGACTTTTTGGAAAGCGACATTGCAATTGGAACATATGACATGTACAGTAAGAAAGTTGTATGAAAAATATTATGACAAACAGTAAGTAATAAATCTATTTATGCAAACATCATAACATAATCGTAGAATTTACATATCTCTATAAATCGAAATTTATAAAATAATAGCTATAGGATTTCTTGAAGTCACTGATAACTCATTTCGTCGCGAAAGTGATCCAACGGTGACAGTATTTGAAAATATTTTTTTCAAATGTAGCATTGTAACAATGGATACGTCTTAACAATTGTAGTAATTATGAAATTTATGCTGGGCTACACAAAACATTGTCAAACAATTGTATTTGACAATGACCTACGGTGATAATATATTGTATAATTACAATATTCATGAGTTCAATGTCGTATTCAAACTCTCTGTCATGTACAACATTAGATTTGTATTCACACAAAAACAAATGCTTGATTTACACAGAGAAAGATTGTTTTTCAAGTCAAATTTTGATTGAAATGCGTAGAAAAATGTCGTTTCGAAATAAAAATTATGCGAAAAACTATGTTAAATACACGTATACACAGCTTAAAAAAATATCAATTCAATCGATTAATTATTTTTCGATCAGAATCGAATTAAAATTCTACTTTTCTTATGGACAAATGTGTGTATTCATAATCTAAGGTCATTCATAAAAGATACGCAGTCTGTATTTCTGAAATTGTTTAAACTAAAAAGTGAGAATACTCTTCTTAAAAAGTAAAGAAATATATGTTAAGGATTGTGGGGGGGGGGGGGTGAGGCTAACATACATAAAAGATACGCTGTCTATATTTTTGAAACTAAAAACGTGAGACACGGGGAAAAATACTCTTCTTTGAAAATAAAGAAATACATGTTCGACTGACTTTTGAACACATCTACCCGAACGGGGTGGGGGTAGATTTTCTATAAAAAAACTGTGGGTACAATATATACCACGTGGATGAAATCGTGGGTAAACTGCTGGTAATATTATAAGACGGTATTAATCAATATTTGTATGAAATAAAAATACATTTTAATTTTTGCAGATATGTAGGTATTTACTTTTTCAATCTACCAATGCTTATGGTTAAAGATCCAGAGTTAATAAAAGCCATAACGATAAAAGATTTTGATCATTTCGTTGATCGAAACACACAATTTGTTCGAGAGGATTTAGATGCACTTTTCGGAAAAAATCTCTTTGCTTTGAAAGGCAAGTTTAATGCGTAGGACAAGGAAAACCTACCACTACATTTGTAGGATTTTGTGGCCATTCAATTATACTAATATTTAGTAAGCAGCTGCATACAAAAAATCAGCTGGTTATTAATAATTTTTATGACCTCGTTATTTCGACATATTCGGCGTGGAGGACGCTCCAACTCAAACCATCGATTTTGTAGGACAATTGTTTTTCCGAGTTTATTATCATATTATCTTAAAATTTCAATGAAAAATTTACTGTTAGTCAGACAATTTCGACACCCTACCAATTCGACATGTTTTACATCTGAGTTCATTATCTACCTCTTTGAGAATTTGGACAGAGGAAAAACTTGGGCGTCTCGGCGAACCGAACGAACTCACGAAGATTCAGCCTGTTATTAATCACTTAAAAAAACAGGCGGTGGCTGCTGGACTATATTTTTTTATTACATTTAATGCACACTATATTCATATTTCCTCAATGTTAAAAATTTGAATAAAAAAAGACGCGCCAAAGCGCAATTTGCTAGTTACCTGACACATGACGTCACACGCAAGGAAACAGCAAGTAATTGCTATAGTAAGGAAAACGAAAATTTGTTTATTTTCTTGAATAATTCTGTATGGTTACTGGCGTGTGACGTCACCAGAGTTGGAACTAAGCGCAGACCTCAAAAAATATTAAATTTTATTCAAAAATTTTATACAAAGTAAAGTGGATAGGCTTTTTTACGCTGTAATATATTAAAATGACAACAATTTATTACATATTTTAACCGAGTAAAAGAGCCTATTAAAGCCTTCTTCAATTATTTCTGAAATAAAATGTCAGGAAAACGCTGGCATGACATGCGATCAGCTTTGAGTCCAGCATTCACAGGCAGCAAAATGAAATTTATGTTTGAGCTAATATCGGACTGTGGCGAGCAAGTAGCAAATTATATCAAAGCAGAATATGAAAAAAGTAAAAATGGAAAACCGATGGATGTTGAAATAAAAGATATTATGTCGCGATATACAATGGATGTCATTGGCACGACTGCGTTTGGTATAAAAGTTAACTCCCTTAAAGAAAGAGAAAATGATTTTTATCAGATTGGGAAGCAGGCGACACAGTTCGGGTTGTGGAGAATGTTATTGGTTTCAATATCTCCGTTGTTAATGAAGGTACGATAATATGTCATAATCTTAGATACATTGTATAATAGAAACCGGTCAAGTGCGAGTCGAACTCGCGAGCAGAGGGTTCCGTACTATTCCGTTTAGATTTTCCTGTAAATTATAGGTGACACCCGACATTCCCTATTTTTTTCAAAATTTTAGGTTCAGTAGTTTCCGACATAAGGGGGGGATGGTCAATTGTTAATCTATTTTCTCAAATAACTTTAAAATTATTAATTTTAAAATTATAAAACAACATATTTGAGACCCTTACTACAAGCCCTTTCATTTGATATGTCACACGGTACAGTTTGCAAAACTTTTTTTTAATTTTCATAATTTATCCCCCAAACGACCCCCATGTTCAAAGTTCATTTATTTGAGTTACACCGACTTACATATGTGTACCAAATTTCAACTCAATCGGTCTAGCAGTTTCAAAAAAATTGGCTGTGACAGACGGACGAACAGACACGCGGCGTTTTTTCCTTTTGAGGTACGGAACCCTAATAATCATAATAATACATCGCTGGCAGTTAATAATAATAATAATAATAATAATGCGTTTAACGTCCGTTTCTCGACTTTATGTCATAACAGACGCCATTCGCACCATTACTATTTTCCATTTACCACCTCCCGTTATTTTCTACAATTTAAACTTCAACTTATATAATAGCAATGGGCGAATGAAGGAATTATAGGAAATTAGGATAAGGCAGGTAATTTTTGAGCTAGGAGTTTAATAGGTAATCGGCCATGGCCTCAAATAAGGATAATAATCATAATAATACATCGCTGGCAGTTAATTAAAAACTTGAGCGAACGAGCGAAGCAAATGCGTAACGTATTAATTAATGAAGTTGGAATCGTAGGGAATTGGACAGTTTATGAAAAGAATTAACTTTGATTAAGTTGAACGTTTCGTTGCTAATTGCAACTTCCTCAGCAACTATATTTAAAAACAAACAACAAAATAGTAAATATTACAATGATAATTCCCTACGATTCCAACTTCATTAAAATTATGGACACGAATTTACCAACAGTATTAATTAATTTTAAAATTGAACGAACGAGCAAAATAATTTATATATAATATAATTTATATATAAAAATTTATTAACGCAATAATTGAAGTATTACTTAACTAACAAAATGGCGTTAAAATTTTTCAAATGGGTGTACATTGACGAAAATGTCGGTGAACATACATACAAATGAATATAGAACATATCCTCCTTTTTTGAAGTCGCTTAAAAATGGTTACCCACGCGAAGTCGGACGAAGCACCTGTATAAATTTTAATTTTTATTAAAATTTCCCATCGAAATTTTAAATTGAATATGAATTTTTTATTCAAATATTCTTTTATAACATTTTTCTTTTACATTTATCTATGAAAGAATTCTTGAGAGAATAATAAAACAAATTAATTATCATTTGGACCTAAAAGGTCAATTCCCAAAGCTAAATAAAGTGATTTAATTTGTTCAAGGCATATTATTGGATAAACTGGTTCATACTAACGTGAATTTAAAGTGTTTCATTTCATAAAGCCCTACATTTTTTTTTGATCCACCACTTAGAACTCGAGAAAAAAAATCACAAAAAAAAGCTTATTTTTTCGACGCGCCTGGGTAGTGTAAGCCCTTAAGTCGGTTAAAAATGAAACGAAGACACCCAAATGGGCATATTTTTGAATTTTCTAGTAATAAAACAAAATAAATAACAATATCTTTCTTTCATATTTTTTAGGCATTTAAAATGGGAATTGTACCCAAGGCCGTTAACAATTTTATACGAAGTGTTATTAATGAAAATATACGAACTCGAGAGCGTGATAACATCGTTAGACCAGACATGATACATTTGTTGATGCAGGCGCGAAAGGGAACTTTGGATCACGACACTGAAGAGAATGACCAGGATAAATTGTATGGAATGAATACTGCTACGATTAAAAACAACAAGCGAATAGGTTAGATGCAAGATTAGTTTTTAAGGGAGCGTTTATAAACTACGTAGCTCGAACAAGAAGGAGGGGGGGGGGGTCAGTTCGGAGCTACGCTGAACTACGTGAGGAGAGAAGGGAGTTGGAGTCAAGCTACGTAATTTTTGGAACGAAGCTTATCGCGGGTTGGCGAGGGGATCTAGCCGAGAAAAAATGTAACATGTCACGAAAAACCGTAAGACAAATGTCTCACGAAAAACCGTAAGACGTATAATGTATACTGGTATACGGTGATACCGGGTGTTTTTAGATTATACCGGGTGTTTTTAGATTATAGCGGGTGTTTTTAGATATTACCGGGTGTTTTTAGATTATATCGGGTGTATTATATTATACCGGGTGTTTTTATATTATACCGGGCGTTTTTAGATTATACCGGGTGTTGTTAGATTATACCGGGTGTTTTTAGATTATACCTGGTGTTTTCAGATTATACCGGGTGTTTTAGATTATACCGGGTGTTTTTAGATTATATAAAACGCGTTACGAAAAACGTCTTATACGAAAGGGACTTCGTTCCAAACGCGTGTCCCGCGACACGTTCCAAGTTTTTTTCATGTATTTTACTTGGCACAATGAAAATAATTTGTAGCGAATAAGTTGAATATTTATTTTCAAACATTGGTTACTTTTATATCTTAATATCTAAGATATAACGAATATCAGTCTTGATCATTTTAAACCAAATTTTTTTAATAGTTTGTTAACAGAAAACACAGAATGTCTTCTGGACTTGATAATAAACAACTATGTCCCATCCGGAAGGGGGGTCCCAGAGAGACTGAAATAGGGCCACGTGGTTTGTGGACGCTCCTTGAGTTTTTAAATATGAAAATATTTCTAGAATCGGTTAAAGTTATGCTGTTTGTCTCTGCATAACGCGATACACAAAACATAAAATACTTTTATGAAGGACGCGTATTGAATCGATTCGGTTTAGTTCGCAGCGTCAAGGAACAATCCAAATTTTTAGAAAACACACTTTGTTGAAGCTATACTTCTTTTGGTGCATTGAGGGTAACATTTTCTCTGTCACGCAAGTTTCGCTCGCAGCATGCAATGAAAATGAGACACCATGAAGCTAGTTGTTAATTTAAATAGGAATGTATTCAGTATTACGTGTATCGACAAGGCTAAAATCGTCGATAATTTTACTTTGTATTCATAGATGACATATATAATTTCTCTGGTACAATGTCCAAAGTAAATAAGTACTACACGCAAGGTTGATTGTCGATAAAGTTGACTTCGATGCAATATAGTTTTACTTTGTATTCATAGATGACACGTCTCATTTCTCAGTTACAATATGCTAATGGATATTATCCAAAGTAAATAAGTACTACTCGAAGTAAACAGGCTAACCTTTAAATATATTTATCATCTCCCTAGACATTCTATTTTATTTTATCAATGTACATCTTTAACGAAAATGTGAATATCAATTATCACTATCACGCCGAAGAAGTATAACTGCTGCAGCGCGTATATAAGTACACCCACTTTTTTTATTCGTGTTATTTCTACATGTGCTGCATGTTTCATGTTCAAAATGGACATAGTTGTTTCAGTACGCGATCCAATTTTTGTTCAGTATTTATTCGGATTGCTTTGACAAAGAGTCTTATGTTAACTATTCTTTTTTTAGATATGACCGACGAAGACATTTGTGCACAAGCTTTCGTATTTTTCTTAGCGGGTTTTGAAACATCCTCGTCTTCACTAAGTTTTATAGCTTATGAGTTGGCATTAAATCCAGATATTCAAAAGCGTCTTTTGGAAGAAATTGACGAAATTGCTGAGAAAAATGGCGGGAAATTCACATATCATCAATGTATGCAACAACTAAAATATATGGATATGGTTATTGCAGGTGAATAATATAAATAAGAATAGTATATTACACCGTAAGGTTGAAATTCCTGCACTGCGCGACACTGCACTTCCAACCAGCAACCAGCAACGACCGTCAGTCGGTCGTCTGCAAGTTCTATATATCGGAGCTGGATTTATTTATTGTAGATTATAGACGCTCGACCACTTAGGTTATTAGCATCTAACGGAGCTGGACTGATGTGTTAGTGATGTGTCGTTTTCACTAATTAATTTGCATTGATTAAACTAGAAAATGTCTACGGTACATCACGAATCCTGCACCAAAATTTGCAGGTTTGTGCTGGGTTATGCTGGCCTAGTGTATGACATTGTGCAGGTTGAGGTTTGTTCTGTGATGGTTGTGCGTGGTCTTTAAACAGTGACTGAAAGCAGAAGCGTAGCGTGCCTTGGCGGGGCCCCGTATAAAAATTTGTTTGGGGGCCCTTCCCCCGTTGAAGTAAATGACTTACACGGGGAAATCCCGCAGCCCGTGATAACCGGTGTAGGGTGTTGCCAACTTTTGAACGCACGCTTTACGCGGGAAAAAAAGAAATTGCTTTTTTTTGACTTGTCATTTCTGAAATAAAAAAAAAATTGGGAAGTTTTTATTAATTTTTGCTTACGTACGTTGGGGGCCCCCGTGGCCTGGGGGCCCCGTATAATTGATATGGCAGATACGGCGGTAGCTACGGCCCTGACTGAAAGTGAAAATCGATTGTATTTTTTTATAGAAAGTCTTCGAAAATGGCCACAAGTTTCGGCTTTGAACAGGCTGTGTACAAAGCCGTATACGTTGATAACGAAAGATCGTGATATTTTTATTGAGAAAGGGATGACCATTAGTATTCCAGTTGCGCCGCTTCACCACGATCCAAAATATTTTCCAAATCCGGACAAATTTATCCCTGAACGTTTCAGCGAAGAGAACAAACATGCTATTGAACAAAACGTTTATATGCCATTTGGAATTGGACCTAGAATTTGTATTGGTATGTTGAATTTAATTTCATTACTGATTACATGATTATTGTGTTTTAATCATTATAGTGCGAGATCCGGCATTAGAAACATATATACTCCCATCTGTTAATTAAGGCTGTCAGAACGCTCTGAATTTTGTTTGTGCTGAGACCCAGTGGTAAGGGGCGAGGTAGGCAAAAGACATATTGTGGGCGTGACCTTCTTAAGCTCTGTCTCACTCATATCATCCGCACGTTTCAATTTTTGGCTGGTGCCAACTACGAGGCTAAAAAATGTTAATGCAAGGGTACCGCTGTCAATTGATTACTCTAATTTTTGGAAATATTTGAAGATTTAAAAAACTTTTCCGAAAAAGGAAGACTCACTTTACGTTTGTGAAACAGTTTTGTGAAATAAGTACGAATAAGGTCGTAGTATGACATTGAAAACATGTGTTTTTTTGGCACAATTAATGCCAACTTTTTTCTAAGTAAATCGTACATAAATTACAAAGGTAGTCCATTAGAGTCCTAGATTTGTCCTTTATCTTCCTTATAGAGAAAGAATTTTTGCAGAATGTTTACGAATAAGTCTACAATCAGCCGAAGCTCTATTTTTGACTTACATTCAGAGCGTTTCGACAGCCTTAATGATTTTTTTTTAAATAAAAGGTTATTTTATTACATACCCAATAATCAGGTTTCCTCAACAAAAGTGTGTCACATCCATGGGTGCCTAGATTTTAGATGTTAAAGTTTTCAACGCGAGCGTAGAGACTGACAAATTACGTAATCAGAAATTAATTAATTACATTGTTAAAAGTGTTATTTGTATGGTTTGAAGGATTCCGTTATTGATTTTAATAATTAATCCTTTAAGAAATGTTATTATTTCGGCAAAAACTGTGCGTAAGGCGAGGTTAGGCTATGCTTGGATTCGATTGATAACTTTGGAAAAGTAACAGTTCTAAGTAAAAAAAAACTTAACATCTAAAATCTACGCAACCATGGATGTGACAGACTTGTTGAGGCAACCTAATACGATTAGGTAAGTAATAAAATAACCTTTTATTAAAAAAAGTCATTAAATAACAGATGGGAGTACCTATATATTTTTAATGCCGGATCTTAGACTATAAGTTAGAAATGTTCAACTGAATAATTTATGATTCAATATTCACACATAATATGCTATTTTAATAATTAGATTTTTTTCACTTAATTTTTAACAAACGAAAAAATTAGGAAGTTAAAAATCTTAATTATCATTTTTCTATTTTAGGTCAAAGGTTTGCAGTGATGGAAACGAAAATCTTGCTGTATCATTTATTACGGAACTTTGAGATAGTTGTAACCGATAAAACAGAAATTCCTATAAAATTGTCCGCTAAAAATTTCTTTTTATCTGCGAAAAACGGAATTTGGCTTGGTTTAAAACGTAGGGAGTTAACGAAATGAAACTTGATTTTGGAACATAGAGAATTCCCATATAAAATTTACCTTGTGGGAATATTCCACCCAGTGACTTTACTTACTAGCTTTCCTTGATGGGTCTTCTTATTTAATTTCTATATATTTTTGAAATTGTATAACACGTATTTTTAGATTACTTTGATTTTAAACTTTTAGTATTCGTTAT
Organism: Venustoraphidia nigricollis; assembly: GCA_034508555.1. Classification (NCBI taxonomy): domain Eukaryota; kingdom Metazoa; phylum Arthropoda; class Insecta; order Raphidioptera; family Raphidiidae; genus Venustoraphidia; species Venustoraphidia nigricollis. Next base: position 1,657,133 of record JAVRKA010000074.1, read on the forward strand.
TTACTTTCACATTAATTGTCATTTATTTTATTAAAATTATTTTTTTTACATTTTGTATATTACTAATTAAAAACTGAAATATAATTATGGATTATTATGTAAATATTTATTGCGTTTTATTTTTTATAGTTAATTGTACTTTTAGTGATTTAATTTTTTGAGTTACTTTTAAATCTACATAATGTTATCACAAATAAAATTAAATTAGTGTCATTGTGATTAAAAAAAAATAGTGAATGCTACCTGATTTGTATTATTTGTTTTAAGGATGCTTTGCAGGATATGCTTAGAACATTAAAATAAAACCTGCCATAAAAATCCAGCTTGGCTGGAATGTTTTCAAAGTTTTGTTGTTTATTTTTCTTATTTTCTTGGACTATAGAATAGTTCTAGTTGGCCTTTAGAAATCAATAAACCAATAAGATGACTATGTTTTTATATTAAATTATATATTATATTTGTAAGATAATATTATTTTTGATGTTGGTAAAAGTAATATTTTCTCTAAATATAGTTGTTCCCAGCACTTAAGATGTAAACTTAGCAAACGTTAGATAATAAAGAACACGTTGACAGACATTAGACAGAGATGGTCTGTTCTGAATGCGTGGGGTCGTAGATGGATACGGTTCTCAGAAATAATAAATTATTAGTTAAAAATGTAACGATGTACTTGAAAAGGGCAGAAAGACGAAGGGACAGTTCTGAGACGCTTAACAGTTACTGATGAGATTTGGAAGTGAACAGTTGTGCTTGTCTTTGCATATTATTCTATTCAGAATGTGTTATATTCCAATAATAATTGCAATTAATCTGTGTAAATTGTATTGTGATATGGTGCCAGCATTTCCAGAGATTAAGGTAGGTCTCCAAGCCTACTGAGTATTTATCATAGATTTATAATGTTTGCGAATGCAAGCTTAATGAGTATTTCATATGAAGTTAATACATGATCATGGGCCTATGTGATATGACCATATTAGGGATGAGAAAAGTGTATATCGGCAAATGGTTGTGATACCATGCCGTAACGATAATTTCTGTTTGTGTGAATGCTGACAACAGTTTGAAGGTACTGTGTCTATGGCATCAGTTGGATACTGCTCTGCCTTGGATGAATGCTGACAACAGTTTAAAGGTACTGTGTCTATGGCATCAGTTGGATACTGCTCTGCCTTGGATGAATGCTGACAACAGTTTAAAGGTACTGTGTCTATGGCATCAGTTGGATACTGCTCTGCCTTGGATGATAGTTGACAACAGTTTAAAGGTACTGTGTCCATGGCAATGGTTTAAATGTTCTGTTGCCTTGTATGTGTGGTGATAACAGATAACTGTATTGAATCGTAATTGGGTCATAATGTATATAATAAATAATTAACTATGATGATATAATATGTTGTTTGAATCTATGAATACTCATATGCATTTTATGACAGGAACAGGTTGATGACCGCTGGAATCTGACCTCACGTCTCGGCAATCGCAAGGATCCTGACAAGTCCTGACAATAATATGTATTACGTATGGTATGTGGTTAATCTGACAAAATTATATAACTACTATTATACTGTATTGACCGTAAGACTCAATACAGTATGTATATATGCGATGTTGTATGTCATCGTTCACGATACGATATTGTATTTATTATATATTATATTTATTTATATTTATAATATATGAGTAAAAGAAAAAAAAAATTTCTATGTCTTACATATTAAATTTTCATTTATGCTGACTTTTTATTAGGCGGGAAGTATCCAGTAGAATTTTTTATTTCACTTATTTTTAATTGATTTCTTAATATTTATACTATACATGATACTTTTAAGAATAAGAATTAATTGCTGTTTTACTAAATAGTTTATAATACTATCATAATTCGCTACGGCTCTATACAGATATTCTATCGATATTAGCAATTAATAAATCTATAATTAATGTGATAAAAAAGTATTTAACAATAAATACTACAAAATTAAAGAAAAAAATATCAAATTTTCTTATTCTCGGTTCTGTTTTATTTATGCCTATTAATTATGTACTACGTGTTAAGATATTCCTCGTTTAGCGCTGTTTCGTATAGTGCAGGAACTTATTGGAAGGTATCTCCCGCGTTAAGCGTGGTCTTACTGTATTATGCAAATGTCCTTAGCTGCTAACGTAAGACGTAAATATTTGCGTTAACGTTCTTCCATTATCAAGGACAAATTTTTTGTCCTATGTTATTATATTTGTTTATTTGTAAAATCGTTATCTTTTTAAAAGCCATATCTTGAACAAACAGTTCTTGTTAATTTAAAACTTAAATACTATTTTTTATAATTTATTTTTAGACATAATAGCTCTCGCCTGTGGTACGGTTTAAGTTTTAACATGATCGTATTAAAATAGCGCCCAAATGTTGTCAAAAACTGTTACTTTGCTATATTTCAGAAATAAAGAAGCGGTTTCTTTTAGAGATGGGAAAAACGGGTCTTTTTAGTGATCTGCATCTTTACATCTGGATCCCGTATGTGAGCCGGCTCACTGAACCGGTTCAACAAGAGCCGAGTTCTGAATATGTTACTGCAGTCTGCCACTGAGTTACCTAGTTCAGTCAATCATATCACGACCTGTATAGAAACAAGAACGCATAGCCAAACATGCGATGCATGAGTCATTTGAGCTGACAGATGCATCAAAGCAAGAACTGATACGTAAGTGTAAAATGTGCATCTGTGTGTTAAGTGTTTCACTGAGTTATGCGGATCCGTTGATCCGTCGGCTCAAAAAAAAGTGAGTCGGCTCTCACGGATCTTCTGTCGGAGTCGGCTCTTTGAACCGGTTCAGATCTGAGTTACCCAACTCTAACTCACATACACATCTTATCAAAAAGTACTGTAGTGACCTTGAAACATAAAAATATGTTAAATATTTTGATATCTATTTTCGGATCTATTACAATAACATTTCGTTAATTACAATACTATTATTCTATGCTGGGTTGTAGAATGGATTGTCAAATAATTTGATTTGACAATGACCTTAGAATGTGAACACACATATTTTAAGAAAAGCATTGTATAATTTTAATTCGATTCTGTTCGAAAAATAATTGATCTATTGAAATGATATTCTTTCTAAACTGTGTATACATGTATGGAACACAGTTTTTTGCATAATTTTTACTTCAAAACATGTTGTTTTGAAGTAAAAATTAAACGACATTTTTTTACGCATTTTAATCAAAACTTGACTTGAAAAACGATCTTTTTCTGTGTAGATCAAGCATTTGTTTTTGTGTGAATACAATCTAATGTTGTACATGACAGGGAGTTTGAATACGACATTAGACTGCTCTTGCATGTCTGAAAACTGTAATTATATTATCACAATCTAAGGTCATTGTCAAATCTAATTTTTTGACAATGTTTTGTGCAACCCAAATAAGACTTGTCTATGATGCGTTCATTTATAAAAAAAAAACAATTTTGTTCACCCAACTAAGAGATCTTAATTGAATATTACGTATATGTTAGACTCAAAGAACGAAAACGCTCATTGAGTGAAAAACAGCTTACTACGGGTTGTGGTTAGAGATGGGAAAAACGGGTCTTTTTAGTGATCTGCATCTTTGCATCTGGATCCCGTATGTGAGCCGGCTCACTGAACCGGTTCAAAAAGAGCCGAGTTCTGAATATGTTACTGCAGTCTGCCACTGAGTTATCTAGTTCAGTCAATCATATCACGACCTGTATAGAATCAAGAATGCATGAGCCATTTGAGCCGACAGATGCATCAAAGCAAGAACTGATACGTAAGTGTAAAATGTGCTTCTGTATGTTAAGTGTTTCACTGAGTTATGCGGATCCGTTGATCCGTCGGCTCAAAAAAAAAAGTGAGTCGGCTCTCACGGATCTTTTGTCGGAGTCGGCTCTTTGAACCGGTTCAGATCTGAGTTACTCAACTCTAGTTGTGGTTTCTGTAAAACATCCGTATCGCGAAATTCGTGTTATGACTATTATAAAAACGCCCATGCGTTGTGGCGAACACAAAAGGACCACACAGCGAAATACGTGACCATCACACTATTCGACCACACCGCGTTTTAACAATGAAGAAAATCTATGCTGCGTTCTGAGCCCCAGTTGAGGGAACCATATCACGATGGACAGTGTAACTTGTCGGCTCGGGTACGCAACACTGCATTGAAAACATCGGTAGAGTTGTTTATTCATTTTTGTCTATTTCATCATGGCTAAGAAAAGGGATGTGTTGTATGATAAATAAACAAAAAATTCGGGTCGCTCTGTCAAAACCTGCCTACAATATAGGGTATTTGCTAATACAGACAGTGTGGCTTTATCAAGTAAACTTACGTGTGTTTTTGAGCAAAATACAAACGTGATGTCTTAAAATAATATTTTTTTTAATATTATTATCAATCCAACATCTGAACGAAATTAAATACACCCTAGAATTCTAATTTTTAAGTTCTTACCTTTAAAAAAAACGATACTCCCCAGGATCCTCTTTTCCACCGGGAACTTTAGTTGGTTTTTGAGCAAAATAATAAATTTAACTCTTTAATACACCCCTTAAAATACATTTTTTCTTAATTGCAATATTATTGTCGATCGACCGTCTACACCGAATTAAAATAACTCACTATCTGCAAACTAGTGTTTTTAGAAAATTTGTAAATCCGGTCCTGCCGGACTGATTTTATTAAAATTTTAGGAGCACTTTTCAATTGTTATTAAAGGAATACATTTTAATTTTGAAACGATTTTTTAGGTATTTTTGGGCCCAAAAACTTTTTTCAATCCCTAAAAACCACCCTTAAAATGGCCCGACTATGCCCATTTTAAATAGACTTCGTGCGGTAGCCGATTCCAGCATGTGTACCAAATTTAGTTTAAATCAATTTTTCAAAAATGGTGCCAAGTTGTTTAGAATGATGTGAAACTTCGAGAAATTTTGGTCCGACCCCTAGGTCCCGCCATCCGACCAACACCAATAGTGAATGTGCCATATTATGGCAAAGACACTAATAAAAATTAATATCCACTAAAAAGTTTGGAGACTAGTAGGACCCATATCACAAACCACTGTGCATCGCAATCATCATGGTTGCTAATTAGCTGACGTTTCAATTGCCTCGCGGGTTTTCTTTATTGTCAAAACGCGTTGTGGTCGAATAGCATGATACTCATGACACGAATTTCGCTATATGGTTCTTCTGTGTGTGTCATAACGTGCCCTAGGCCATAACACGAATAAGACCCATAACACGAATTTTTCATTGTGGATGTTTAATAGAAACCACAACGCGTCGTGGTCTGTTTTCCGCTCAATGAGCGTTTCGTTCTTTGAGCTTAACATATACACATTATATCTTTTAGCGATTACAGCGAAAATTGTTTGAAAGATAATTGTACTTAGAAATTATACATTTCAACTTGAGAAACGAATTTTTTCATTTTGAAGTTGTGTACATAATGTTATCTTTTCTTACTAAATAGTCCAGTAACTATAGTTAAAAAAACGACCAAGCGCGTGTTGTTTTGTAGTGTTCGTATTTATTGGCTAATTATGCGTCGCAATCTTTGCTTGACAAATTATAATATTCTAACCTAGAAATGCGTCATTGCGATATGTTTAACTGTTTTGTAGATTACTAATTAAAAAGAAGTCGAGTATCCATGAGTTATTATTTGTACTATTAAGTAAAATCACTTGCGGCCTTCCACAAACAAAATACTTCTAATAATGATAATGATGATAATGATAATGCGTTTAACGTCATAACAGACGCCACTCGCACCATTACTATTTTCCATCTACCACACTTCCCGTTATTTTCTACATTTTTAAAACTTCAATAATAGCAATCGGCAATTGAAGGAATTATAGGAAATTAGGATAAGGTAGGCAATTTTTGAAGTAGGGACCATCTCGATATTTATCTGGAATTAATTGAGGGAAACCATGGAAAACCTCAATCAAGATGGCCGGTACAGGAATTACCGTTTCTCGGCGAGAGGCAGTAGGTAAAAGTCCCAGTCACATCGGCCCCCGCCGGGATTTGAACCCGGACCTCCCGAATGCGAGTCTAGTGCTGTCGCCACTACTCTACCCAGCTCGGTAAAATATTTCTAATAAATATTGACTTGTACACTAGTGACATCGGACGGCAATTTTTGATATACTTGTCATATAAAAAAGATCAGTTCGACTCCTACAGCTGGTTAAAATATTGAGAGATAGAATAGTTTTGGATTCCACTACAGTTGTCGCTGCCGAGTTCAACACACTACTGTTGTTGATATCGAGTGGGGCATAGCCTCACGAGGAAAGATAGTTATACGGTGGAGTCGAAGACTCCACTATTGTTGTCGTTGCTAAGTTAAACACAGTGGAGTTAAGTTAGTAAAACGGTGTAGCCGAAGGTTTCACTACTGTTGTCGTTGCTGGTAGTTTATAAGTATATGAACGAATCAACCGATCAAAATGCGGTTTGCGACATTCGATGCAGTTTTTTGAGCATAGAAAGTGATATAGTGGGTTATAAACTCAATCCGTTGAGAAATCCAGAAGTTATTAAAAAAAACACTTCGTTTTGAAATTTTGAATTGCGATATCTCTCGAACGAATCAACCGACCAGGATGCGGTTTATGGCATTCTACGCAGTTTTTCGAGCACAAAAAGTTTACTTGATACCGAAAACTAATCCGATGAGAAATTCGGAAGTTGTTACAGAAAAAACATTTTTTTGCAAATTTTCGGCAAAAGTTATAAGTGGTTTATAATACAAAATTATTAGAAACTAAGGTTGGGCGTTAGCATTGATGAAGCTTTGACAACAAGGCGAGACGCGGGAGAGGGCGGAGGAAGTAGGCTTGTGGAGTCTTTTTCCAAACAGTTGGGATAAACATACTTGAATAACCAAGCTAAGGGGTTTGGTGACGTAAGCAATCGACTCAACCAATTACAGACGTTCAATCTTCTAGTATTCTAGTAATCTTGGTTCACATACACACATTAACTCACATACAGACACCATCGTAAAAATAGTCAGAATAGCTTCCTAGGATCTCAAAACGTCGAGATCTGATGAAAACTCGACTTTCGAAAAACGGGGTGAAAACAATAACATCCCAATTTTTGAAAATTAGCGCGAAATTAAAAAAAATATTCCGAAGAAAAGAGCTAACGTGACTGGACTAAAAGTGATCAGTACTTTATTATCTATTTCTTAAAATTTTACATAAAATTTTTGAGATAATAAAAAAGATTTGATATCAATATATATAAATAAAACATAACTGGTTGTTATTGCATAGTCTAGACAATCTCAGAACTACAACTATTTTTGTGTTTCAGCAATTTTTTTTTAATTTTCAATCTGCAGTAAAAACGTGTTCGCGATGTTTTTGTTTACGATTATCAGTGTAATAATAGGTGTTGTAGTTTGGACGTTGTTTAAAAAAATGAATTACTGGAAGAGAAAAGGAGTAATTTACGAACCTGGTGTTCCAGTTTTGGGAACTTTATGGAAATCGTCATTGCAGCTTGAACATTTCTCATATGCTATTGAAAAATTATACAATAAATATTACAATGAACAGTAAGTAATAGTATATTACATCTCGACGGCAGATAGTTGAAATTCCTGCACTGTGCGACACCCGATGTCCTAGGATAATGTTACCATTCCGACTGTTGCAATTTTACAAGATTTTTTTTCATTTTGAGGTCCCTGAGTAAAAAAGAGAAATGATTGCGCGTACTTATGTACCCGCGATTGAAGTTATACTCCTTTGGCGTGATAAAAGCTAATTTTTAATATACAGTAAGACCTCGCTTAACGTTGCTCCGTTTAACGCTGTTTCAGTATTACGCGGTTTCTAAAAAACAAATTTAGCCACTATAACGTAAATTATGTATCAGTTTATACAAAATGATTCAATTGTTGATAGAAGTTCAAAGGCAAGACGAAGAGTCATTGATGCTTTGGTTAATTTGTAAATGGAATTAAGTATGGACAGAATAAATCTGTGAAAACCCATTTATTTAGCGTGAAAAAGTCCTTTCTTAAGGCTGTCGGAACGCTCTGAATTTAGTTTGTGTTGCGATCCAGAGGTAAGGGGTGAAGTAGGCAAAAGGCATATTGTGGGTGTGACCTTCATTAGCTCTGTTTCGCTCAAATCATCCGCACGTTTCAATTTTTGACTGGTGCCAACTACGAGGCTAAAAAAATTTTTTGCAAGGGTGCCGCTGTCAATTGATTACTCTAATTTTTGGAAATATTTTGAAGATTTAAAAAACTTTTCCGAAAAAGGAAGAGTCACTTTAGGTTTGTGATGGAACAGTTTTGTGAAATAAGTACGAATAAGGTCATAGTGTGACATTGAAAACGTGTGTTTTTTTAGCACAATTAATGCCAAATTTTTTCTAGTAAATCGTACATAAATTACAAAAGTAGTTCATTAGAGACCTAGATTTGTCCTTTATCTTCCTTATAGAGAAATAATTTTTGCAGAATGTTGACAAATAAGTCTACAATCAGTTGACAGCCGAAGCTCTATTTTTGGCTTTAAATTCAGAGCGTTCCGATAGCCTTAACGGGTGCGTACGTTATAAGAGAAATATATCTTAGCAACAAAAAATCGAGAACCATCAAAACGAGTTCGATGAATAAATCGTCACTGATCTTATTTTATCTGGCAAAAGCCATTATGCATTGTGACGGCAAATATTATATTTAGATAATTATTTCATGTAATAATTTGTAGATGCGTTGGTTATTATTTTTTTAATCAACCTTCACTGCTGATCAAAGATCCCGAATTGATAAAAACAATAACGGTTAAAGATTTTGATCATTTTGTTGATCACAACACCCAATTTGTTCGCGAGGATTTGGATTCACTATTTGGAAAAAATTTGTTTGCTTTAAAAGGTAATTTTAAAATTATTTGTTTGATAAGATAAAAAAATGATTTTATATTTTCCATTTTTTTCATGAAACAATTTTAGGAAAACGATGGCATGAAATGCGTTCAACTTTGAGTCCAGCATTTACCGGTAGCAAAATGAAGTTCATGTTTCAATTGATATCAGATTGTGGCGAACAAGTTGTAAATTATTTTAAAAAGGAACTGACAAAAAATGAAAAAACAAAAACAATTGATGTTGAAATGAAGGACATTTTGTCTCGATACACCGTTGACGTTATTGGTACTACGGCATTTGGTATACAAGTTGATTCATTTGAAGATCAGGAAAATGAGTTTTTGTTAATGGGAAGAAAAGCTGCAAAATTTCCACCATGGAGATTTCTAATAATTGCGTTAGCTCCTTGGATATTTAAGGTATTCTTTAATAACACACTTTTTCTCATTGAAAATATAATGCGAGTATACTGTAGATACCATATTACGAGTATTGAATATATAAATAAACCCTATAAAAACAAATTTTATGTTTTAAATTTGTAGATATTTAAAACTGGCATCTTGCCCCGATCGATCTATACTTTTGTAACGAACCTAATACATGAAAATATAATTACTCGTGAACGCGACGGAATTGTTAGACCAGACATGGTTCATATTTTGATGCAAGCCAGAAAAGGTGCATTGGATAACGACAATGAAGAAAATGAATTAGACAAATTATACGGAATGAATACTGCCACCACTAGCATTAACAAAAAAATCGGTAAGTCAGAAAAGTTCCATGTACCTATAGACGCCTATTAGACCTATTACATTTCGTCGGAGGCTCAGCTATTCTGGGTATAAGAAGTAAAAACTTTGACTGTTTCTATGATATACTATGTTTATGAGTATTTTTAGAGTTCCGTATCCACAGGGTGCAAACGGATATACTATTACTAAGGGTCCATTCATTTGTCTGTCACAGGGTTGTATCTTTTAAGCCGTAAGAGGTAGACACGTGAAATTTTCACAGAGTGTATTACTATGGCCGCTATAACAACAAATATTAAAAAAAAACCCGGGTCGCAGTGCCAAAACCCTGCCGACAATATAGTGTATTTGCTAATACATCAGGCCTTGTGGCGTTATTATGTGAACTTAAGGTGATTATTGGGCAAAATAAAAAAATTAACTCCTTAATACACCCCTTTAAATTACACTTTTTTTAACTACATCATTATTGTCGATCAAACGTCTACACCAAAATTAAAAACACCTTTCAGGAAATAACTCACTATCTGCAAACTAGTGTTTTCAGAAATTTTTTAAATCCGGTCCTGTCAGGCCGATTTTATTGAAATTTTAGGAACACTTTTTAATTGCTATTAAAGGGTTAAATTTCAATTTTGAAACGATTCTGAGAATATTTTAGGTATTTTTGGGCCCAAAAACTTTTTTCATCCCCTAAAAACCACCCTTAAAATGACCCGATTGGGCCCATTTTAAATAGGCTTCGTGCGGTGATGGATTCCAACATGTGTGCACAATTTCGTTAAAATAAATTAACTCCTTCGAAAGTTATTGCCCGTACACATATATACCTATATATATATATATATATATATACATATATATATAAACATTTTTAAAAATGGTGCCAAAGTGTTTAGGAGGTTATGAAACGTCGAGAAATTTTGGTCCGACCCCTAGGTCCCGCCATCCGACCGACGCCAATAGTGTATGTTGCCATATGGCAAATACACTAATAAATTACATTGGAAATTGTTGCGTCCATATTTTTTTTAAACATATACAATTAAATTAGCAGGAATAATTGGTTTATTGATTAACATCTATTCGTCCACTTTCCTGCTAACTTAATTGTGTATGATTAAAAATAAAATTAAGTGAATAAATATTGTACGGTGGTACGGAATCCTTCGTGTGCGAGTTCGACTCGCACTTGGTCAGTTTTTGTTGATTTTTTCAGTAAAGCGTCCCTCACTCCTAAACTGTTCGGTCCAAAAATTAGAGGGGAGACTCCTAAACTGTTTTCTTCAAAAACATTTTCTAAAATCTTTTTATATTACGTAGACTAGGGGAGACTCCTAAATTGTTCTGTTCAGAAATTAGAGAGGGGATTCCTAAACCGTTTTGTTGGAAAATTAGAGGGGGACTCCTAAATCTTTCTGTCCAAAAATTAGAGCAGGTAAAATGCGACGTAAAAAATAAATAGATAAATCTACACTAATATTATAAAGAGGAAAGATTTGTATTTTTGTGTGTATGTTTGTAATTAATAAACTCAAAAACTACTGTGCCGATTTAAAAAATTCTTTCACCATTAGAAAGCTACATTCACCCTGAGTAACATAGGCTATATTTATTGCTAGGAAATATTAGGGATCCTTACTAAAACTTTAGTAACGTAACCCAAGGTGTAAAAAAAATGCCATAAAACATCTTTCGTCGCATGCGCTGCGGAAACTATTGATGATAGAACAAAAGTATGTTCTACAATATTAAAGAACATATCCATAACTTCGCGATACTATATGTCCAACTATTATCGTTATGTCACAATAACCACTTTTTACATTTTAATAATCTATATAGATAAAAGACGATGTATACGTAATCTATGGACTCCAAACGGGTAGACCATTTTTGATGAAATTTTCAGACAATCTTTAGATTAGCCCAGCGGGTGATCTTCTTAAGTTTGGTAGCGATCGGATCAAAAGAATTTTTTAAATTTCTTTTTGGGAAATAAGATTTTTCTTCGATTTTTGAACATTCACAAATAAAAGCGATTGAATTCGCGCAAATTCAATACACGTTGAGAATTTAATGATAATGATTCTCATCTTTTATATCCTCTATATATTACATTTACACTCGGGCGAAGCCGGACTGGGCCGCTAGTAACTTATACGACTACAGACGTTTTACTTTCCACGAGAGCTTATGTGGAGCTCACCCATTTTTTTAATTTTAGATTTAACAGAAACTGATATTGCTGCTCAAGCACTAGTCTTCTTTTTCGCTGGTTTTGAAACTGCTTCTTCATCAATATGCTTTATTGTCCATGAGTTGGCATTAAACCCCGATATTCAGAAACGTCTTCAGGATGAAATTGACGAGGTTACAGAAAAACATGGAGGAAAGATAACTTATCAAAGTCTACAAGAGCTCAAATATATGGATATGGTTATTGCAGGTAACTAATATTCCGGCCAATTGGGCGACAGGACCATTTCGACTTCATAAATTGAATTCTAGTAATCTTGCCATTTCCCTACTAGTGGATTGGATTGGTAAACATTGTTTTGTTATAAAAACATTTCCATTATTTCAGAAACACACAGATTATGGGCACAAATTGCATTTCTTGATCGAGTGTGTACAAAACCCTACACATTGAAAACAAACGACGGTGATATCCATCTGGAGGTTGGAACCCTTGTTCATATTCCAGTTCAACCTCTTCAACTGGATTCAAAATATTTCCCAAACCCGAAGAAGTTTGATCCTGAACGTTTTAATGATGAAAATAAAAATTCTATTGAACGATTTGCTTACATGCCGTTTGGAGTTGGACCAAGAATTTGTATAGGTAAACAAAACTGTCATTCTTTATTTTTAAAACATTTTTTGACTTTTGGACCAGTTATTACACTTCATCTGTTAGTCTCATTAGTTTAAATCTTGCATGTCAATTTTGAACAACTTCCACACATCCGATTGATTTGAAATTTTGTACAAACAATTATAATATACGTGTTTGTTTACTACTAAATAAATTATCAAAAAAAAAAAAGAATTTACAATGATCTTTTACTGAAATGTACTAAAAAGGAAAAGTATTTTTTAATAGCTTAGGTTCAAAAATATAAAAGCATGGGTTGAAAACTCATCGGGAGTTTTCAACCCATGATTTTATATTTTTGAACCTAAGCTATTAAAAAATACTTTTCCTTTTTAGTACATTTCAGTAAAAGCTCATTGTACATTTTTTTTTGATAATTTATTTAGTAATAAACATGAATTCTTTTAACCACTAATTATTTTTGTTCTAGGTCAAAGGTTCGCTATTTTGGAGACCAAATTAGTATTATACCATTTATTGAAAAGCTTTAACTTTGTTGTAACCCAAAAGACTCAAATTCCGTTGAAACTATCTCCCAAAAGCTTTTTAATGGTCTCTGAGAAAGGATTTCATTTTGGCTTGCAACTAAGACAACCAACGGAATCTAGATGAGAGCTGTTATAGTTTTATATTTTCTTCAAGAAATTATAAAATAGGATTCGGTTTTGAAACGCTTCTTGAGAGTACGTCTATGGTATACAGGGTATTGAAAAACAAAACATATAAATTTAAAGGGGCGATCTATGATTTCTAAATAAAAAAATACTTAATTATTTCACCCTTAAAGGTTCGCTCGCTCTGTTTTTAACACTGTATTTATTTGTTTTCTAGGTTATTATTTTTAGTATAAAATAACATAAAATTTTTATAACAATTTAATATATTATTGTTTTATGATTTTAGAAAATATAAATTTTGTATTAACAAAATAAAATTACTTGCAATACTGTTCAATTGGTTTTTATTTATATAAAAGACGTTTCAACCAACAGTTTTGGTCCTTTTCAAAACTGTGGGTTGAAACGTCTTTTATATAAATAAAAGTATTTGATATTAATTTCAACTTGATATCTACACGCGTTCTTGAAAAAAATGGTTGACAGACAGACAGACAACGAAAAGGGTTCCTTTTTTCCTTTTGAGGTACGGAACCCTAAAACAAGAACACTTTCTAATATGTATATTCTCGGCGTATTTGCTTTCATATATTAGTTTTTGTTCAGAATAATTGATTTCAATTTTTTTGTTTACATAATCGTGACATAAAACAGCTTAAATTTTTATATTGATCCCTCGTGACTTCATGAGTCATGACGCCGGATGCGTTTGTTTACAAACTGTGTGGCCTTGTATAGCTATTAGTCAAGGTTACATTATTAAATTTGATTGTTGTACAGGATAACTTGCACGTTTGGACTTTGACGTCAAGAATAAAAAAACTCGGGCGTAGTGCCAAACCCTGATGACAATATTCCTTTCGGATCATACTGACGTTAATACGGATCGATTGGCACCCTAACGTAGACGATATCATTTTTAATTCTAGAGATTTCGTTTTAGGAAAAAATGACCACATACCATGTACGTACCGTACATACCAGCGTTGTCAGATTTTTTTTTGCCAAGTCGGGATTTTGGAACTTTTTGAGTGAAAAAAGCGAGATTCTTTCGTCGAAAGCGGGACATAGTAAAAACGTATATAATCAGAAGTTTTTAAATATTTATCTTTATATTTGAGTTCAAATTACGTTTACGTGAGAATAGACAGCAAAAATAGCCATAGAAAATGTATTTTATTAAATCAGATTTACCCTATCGTTAAATAGGTGAGTCTTATTCGTCTTTTGAATAAAAAAAACAGAAATCAAGATCAAAAAAGTTTTATTCATTAGAAAAATATGGCGTTTCAGCCAATAGTCTGAGGGGTGAGTGTTACAAATTGCAAGTTACAATAAGAGAATAATTATTTACTCACGGTCGAGTTATCCCCGAAAAGCGGGACTGAGCCAGTCCCGCGCGGGACATTTAATTTTGATTTAAAAATCGGGACGTCTGGCAACGCTGGTACATACATACAACGACACACTCACATAATTTCAAAAATAATGTAGTGACCTTGAAACACAAACCTTTGTTAAAAATGTTGATTTCGATTTTCGGACCCATTACAATAACTTCCCAATCTACTGGGAAGTTAAAAATTAGTTACAAATCTAAAATCCAAATGTTCGGTTTTTTATACGACTTTCAACATTCCTAAATTAGATTTAAAACAGAAATTCGTATCAGAAACATAGCTTTACAGTTCTGGGGAAGTTATATATATTTTATTTGTTAAGGCCCCAGTACACAGTGGTCTGTAGTGGGCCATTGTAGATCATCGCCATTGTGTACAGGGGGTAATGGTATGTAGTGGCGGACAATTGTGAATCGTGGTGCGCAATCCATTTGTTGTCGGTTTTTTTGACACTCTTCAAAGGGATCGTGGTGTAGCGTGGCTTGTGGTGTTCACACAGTGGCCCATTGTTTGGACAGGTACCTACTTTTTTTGTTGCGCGCATACTATTTAAATTTTTAATCGCCCAAAATGTCAGTATCCTGGAGCAATGAAGAGACTTTTACGTTTATAATACTATAATACTTGTAAACAGTATATAAATAGCCGCGGCCGTAAAATTACTTCCACGTCCATCGCAAGTGCTTCACCAGGCAGAAATGAGCCATGGGCCATTGTGTGAACACCAAGTGATAGTGGCCTACAGTTGCACATTGTAAAGCATGGCCCACTACAGATCACTGTGTACTGGGGCCTTTAGCGGTGTCATAAACCCAGCATATGCCACATCTTATAATGGTTCATTGCAAACGAAGGAGAGGGGATCTGGAGTCTGCTATTCCATTATTTAAGCTACTGGCCTAATTAGTACGCTCCTAATGTCGATAGACGTCTGTAGCAGAACGACGCCTTTTCTAGGTGAAGAGCTGGAGACGTTTTTTTTTAAGTAATTACGTATACTGTAAGCATGCTTCCCATTTGAGAATCTGTACGTCTGACAGTCTTTGTCCTTGGAGTTTTAGATGACGTAAAAATTCTACAAGTAAAATATAAATCATTCATGTATCTAACAAGTAACAGTTCAATAATGAGTAATAATTTAGAGTACTTTACATACAATAATTGCCTGTTCGATCGGTTCTGGTCATAAAGTCGGCAGATTTAATTATAATTACAATAAACCGGTCAAGTTCGAGTTGAACTCGCGAGAAGAGGGTTCTGTATTATTCCGTTTTCCGTGAGTATTTTAAAACTTAAGATTTTCGTTTAGGTTTTCCTGTAAACTATGGGTGAGACCCGACATTTCCTATTTTTTTTTTTAATTTCAGGCTCAGTAGTTTCGGAAATAAGAGGGGGAAGTATTTTAAAATTATAAAAAAAATTATTTGAGACCTTTATTACAAGCCCTTTCATTTGATATGTCACACGGTATAGTTTGCAAAACTTTTTTTTAATTTCCTAATTTGCCCTCCAAATTTCAACTCAATCGGTCCAGTAGTTTCGAGGCAAATTGGCTGAGACAGAGGGACGGACAGACACACGAGTGATCCCATAAGGGTTCCGTTTTTTCGTTTTGAGGCATAGAACCCTAAAAATGGAAAACTTTCAAAAACTAGTCCCCAACGGTTCATTAAGAATAAATAATATTAAATTATTTCATAGTTTTTAATCAAGCGAAAAAAGCAGTGGCCTAGGGTCGGGTGTTTTTAAAATGTTTAATTTAAATTTTATTTTGCAGTTTTTAAAGTGTTTTATATTTAAGGTAGTTGTCGTGGTACAATATTGTCAAAAAGTTATGGATTATACGCGCTACAAAAGTATACTAGCTTTTAGCTAAGTGATCCATAATTTGTTCGCAAGATTGTACCCGTGGAAACGTAACCCATATACGGTATTCATCTGCATGTATACTTTTCTATAAATTGTTGAATTTAAACTGTTATTTATAAATAATTAGACGGTCAAAAATTTTTTCTTATTTTTTTTAAACTCATAACAAATGCATTGAAAGACTGTCAGTTTTTGGAAAGTTTCTGACAGTTAGTTCTTTTTTTATAAATAAGAAACTGGTTCAGAACTACAGATATCGTATACAATCAATGTTAATTATCCAATTTTTAATTGAATTTATCTCGGATTATATACGGTCGATCGACTTCAAATTTTCAGGGTAATTGTATTATCATGTCCTTAATAAGTATACAAAAATTAAGAATTTTCTGACGGTGTGCCTTAACCACGACAACTACCTTAATCAAAACCGTCGTCACCTCGTAGCCTATTCGTAGAAGAAACATGCTGCATAATTAAATTACAGACAGTTTCTACGAAATACCACTACGCTATAACATGTTAAAATAGCTGCTATTTGAACAAGTCTGACCTACAGAGCTTTCAGATTTTTAGTATTATTCTAGACGTGTACTATTGGACAATGGACAATGTATCCTCAAAATTAATAATAAAAGAAAATTTGTTTACATTACCAAAAACACGTATTATAATTTATTGTCAGTTTAAACAGAATTTTGAATAATCAGAATTTATTATATTCGTGAATTTTATAGCGAAGTGTTTTCTTAAAACATGATAAAAAAGATATGATATCAATATTTATATATATAAATAGAATTAAAAGAAAAAAAAGTATTATAGTTAATTGCTCTTGTAACAATATTTAACATTAATAAAAAATTTTTTTTCGTTAAAATTAATGTTCTGACTAATTTTAATTTGAGTTATTCTGAAAAAAGCACAGCTTCATGATGCTTTGGTTTGTGATTATTAGTGTTATAATTGTTGTGGTAGTTTGGAAAAGATTTTTAAGAATGGATTATTGGGAGAAAAAAGGCATAAGTTATGAACCCGGTCTTCCGATTTTAGGAACCGGATGGAAAGCATTAATTCAGCTTGAACATATGAAAGAGTGTCTTCAAAGGATATATGATAAATATTACGACAAACAGTAAGCTACTTTCATTTTCGATTTTGTTTGTTATTGTTATTGTGACATAAATATAAACAAGGTCGTGTCTGTAGATTAGGCGACAAGATGACTGCAGTCGGTTTAGGCGAATTCATGGTCATTAACACTATTTATAAGTAGAATCTGACCGAAGATTTTACTTTGACCAAAAATTAAGCCATCGGATTTGACTAAAATTAAATTAAAAATTTAAAAAAACCCCAGCACAAAAAACCTTTAAAAAGTTAAAAATATAAAATTTGTGGACCTGGTCCCTTAACTTCAATATTTAAATACTTAATTAGTAATATTTTGTGATGTCAACCTAGTGGTTTTTGTTACGTGTTTTTGTATAAGAAAAATGCATTTATAAATGACTTGAGCTTATGGAAGATGCTGACGAAGGTGTTATACTTTCGCTTAATTTTCGTCACTGGTCGTTATCTATTTCGCCATGCTTTCCTGACTTTCACCTGCAGGTCGTTTAAAAAAACTGTCCGAAAAGGCTTGTTTCTTCCCTTTCAAAATGTTACGGAAATGAGATAGGCAAGTGTCATTAAATAGCTCCAATGCACGACCAGTTGTAACTTTTCCAGGGTGTTTCTTTTCCACGAACTGTAAAACTCTCTCCCACATTCTCAAGATCTCCTTTGAAGATAACCTCCTCCACGTCTGACTCCTCCTCGAAACCAATTTCTTGCAGAATCTCGTATGCTGCTGCGACTGTATCTCTTGTAACTCCTCAGTCGTCAGTTCTTGAGAGTGCTCCTCGACGAGCTCGTATCTCAAAAAACTCGTATATTAGGGCAATCGTATGTTGAGGTATCACTGTAACCTATAATGTTTACCTAGAAACACTTCTAATCCCGTAAGGTTTAATGTCGGTTCTATTTTTATAAACATTCTGTATTAACTAATTATTATTGAATTTTCACCGGAAGTGAATAAAGTTACAATAGACTATTAAGAAAATTGCAACGTTTCGTATATTTGTTTATATTTCCCGTGAAAATTCATTAATTATCTACTCGCTTGTTTGTTATACAAAAAAGAATTATAAGGCTTATTTTCAATATGAAAAGATTAGACTCTTGTCGAGGTGTTTACTGAAAAAATAAAATTTTAACAGTATTTGCCATATATGCTCTTGAATTACTCAAAGTGATGAACGACTCCGGATACTTTAATTCCAATCATAATGAAAATAAACCATATAATACCAGACCAAACGAAATTGTCATTCCGCATTTCATTACTTTTTATGAAAAATGTCCAGTGTACACTGGACATAAAATATTTTCAAAATTACCGGACAATATAAAATGTGAAAAAAATAAAAATAACTTCAAAAAACTGTTGAAGATATATTTAACAGAACTGGAACCGTACAGTATTAATGATCTGTTATAAATTTCTTTTCTCTTATGACATATCGTATCCTCTTTCTTTTTTTGGCTACGCAATAAAGCTATATTATTATTATTATTATTATTGATTATTGGACGTGAACAACATGGAGAACTCTGTATAAACGTTATATAGGTGATATTGACAAATGAAAAATGTATTATTACAATAAATTAAATATTATTTTATGTTGCAGATGTGTAGGCTTTTTCTTTTTTACTAAACCGTCATTGATTGTGAAGGATCTAGAATTAATCAAAGCTATTACAGTTAAAGATTTTGATCATTTTGTTGATCATAATACCTTGTTAATTAATGAAGATTTGGACGTATTGATGGCAAAAAATTTATTTTCTTTGAAGGGTAATATTTTTTTTCCGTATACAATTTCCTAATGTATGGCCGGTTTTTTGTCTCCCTGTCTGTCTTTCCAGTCTCTCCAGAAGGCCCCAGTAGAGTTAGAAAGTTGAAATTTTGCATTTATAAATAGTATAGAACAGGTGAAAATTGTTTTTCACATTTGGCTTTCTGGCGCCCCTTCCCACCTGGCGCCTAGAGCGACCGTTCTTTTTGCTCCATCCTAGGGCCGGCGCTGAGTACACGGAATTAGGGAGTACCTAACGGAGCTGGGTATTCGATTTTCTTCCCGGGGACAGAAAAAGGGGGATTTTTCGAAAAAAGGTTGCCTCGATTTAGGAGATCCTTTTAATTATTGAAAATACTGAGTAAGGGAAGGTACTTTAAAATGGGATACTTAAGGTATTACAAGTTCTGAAAAAAAATTACAGACAGTTAATTACTGCAAATTTAATACGTGACAGTTTTGACATAACTTTATTTAAAAAAAATACAAAAATAATATAAAGACTATAAATAAAAAAAAATGTTTTTCTTTGTCACATGGTTATTTCCCATTTTAGCAACACTGTGTGTTTAAAACGGGATTCATTACGTCGCTAAAATGGGATTGTGTTTAGTGTACGTAATTATAAACAAAGATCACAGTCGAAGTGCTCATCATCACTGTTTGCTCCACTACATGCTTCATGAACCCATTTTTGGCAAGAATTGCACTGAATCCATGATTCTTCTGCCTTACTTTTAAAAAAATTGATGTCGCAATAAAAGCATACGGGATTTTCTTCACTATCAGTTTTTTTATCTTCAATGGTAATTATTTCTATTTTCTTCTTCATTTTTGCACCGTTTGTCTTTGCGTTCGTCTTCTTTACCGCTTTTTCTTTTACCACTTGCTTCTTGCGGCGTTTTAGCAATATACTCCATATCCCATTTTATCAACATACTCCATATCCCACTTTATCAACGTATCTACACTATGTCAAAAACAGCATGCACTATTATAATCTACAAAATTGGCGTGGAAATTTTATATACAAAGTGACACATTTTGACACTAAAACTGGTAAAAATATCGCCGTCATAATCTCATTACTCAATTAGGCAAAATGCTTACCTTATCATACCAGCATTCTTATAACAAAACTGTTGAAAACTTAAAAACTTGCTTAAATTTGACACTTGTAACACTATCGTACTGAAAGTACCACAGATGAATGCTTATCAAGTGAGGTGTATTTTGTGAATTTTACAAAAGATAGCATTGGGTATATTTAAAAATAATTAGGATATCCCATTTTACCTAAGTATCTTATTTTAAAGTACCTTCCCCTATATATTAATGTTTTTCTGTGATTAACTATTTGGATTTTTTTCTGATACATTTGTTATATTTTTGTTTTCTCTACTTTAGTTTGTACCTACTTATAACTAATACCATTTATTGGTTATTCTTGTAACTGTTGGCAACAAATAAATAATATATACAATACTCTCATAAATTAATTTAGATTACTCTGCTCATTACCTAAAAATATTTCAGGACAAAGATGGCATGAGATGCGATCAACATTAAGTCCAGCATTCACTGCTAGTAAAATGAAATTTATGTTTCAATTGATATCCGACTGTGGCAAACAAATGGAAAATTTCTTAAAAAAAGAACTACAAAAAAATGAAAATAGCGAAGTCGCGAATGTTGAACTAAAAGATGTCATGTCTCGATACACGGTAGACGTTATTGCTACGTCGGCATTTGGTATTAAAGTAGATTCATTTCAGGATAAAAATAACGAATTTATGCAACAGGGAAAAAAAGCCGTGCAGTTTCAAATATGGAGACTTGTATTTATTGTAATGGCTCCTTGGATAATGAAGGTAGGGTTTAAAAATATGTCTTCGTTACCAGTGCCGGATTAAGCCAGCACGGGGCCTGTAGCAAATTCTGTCAAGGGGCCCTTGGTTTGCTTTAGGTTCTCAAGTTTAGGGTATTAAATAAAACAAAACTGTTACAAATAAACTTTTCTGGATTTAATATGGGCAAATTTAGAGATAACACTTTCAATATCGACTTCTTTAAGCAAATCATGCTCTATATTCAACAAAGTGAGATGATTAAGACGTTCTTGCCCCATCGTGCTCCTTAATTCATTTTTAATACGTTTTAATGTTGAAAAAGAACGTTCCCGCCTTTTTACTTGAGACTCTGAAACAGCTTGCTCTTAATCTACCGTCACTAGCTTTCAGTAATCTCGAAACATGATCGATATGATAATCGATTCAAGAAAAGGTCAGCTATATTCACTCATAAAATGAATCTATATTTTATAATAAATCAACCAACCACAGTAGATTGGATCGTGACTGAGTTAATAAAATTTAAATAGTTCGCCTGTTTTCTCGAAATACTTATAATCGATATTATATTAAAATCGATTAAAAAAGTACAATCTCGGCTACGTAAACTCGCAAAATAAATGTACACCTATATAAAAAAAAAAATCTGGCCGCTTGAAGGGTAGAAATGTGGTATAGATGCTAGTCTAAATATATCGATTATAATTAAACATTAGAACATTAACATTAAAAAGTTCGTAAAATACCTACTTATTTTTACGATTTAACGTGACGAAATCGAGTTCTAGATATTCAAGTGGAAGTGAGGCATAGCCTAAGCAGTTCGCGTTTAAGGTATACAAGATATTTTACGCTCCTATCTAAATTAATATTTTTTTATTACGATCAGACAGGCGTTGGAGGGCGGGGCCCTCAGATTCGCGGGGCCCGTAGCATTTGCTACTCTTGCTACGTGGCTAATCCGGCACTGTTCGTTACCTGAAAAACATCATTCTTAATTAATAAAGTAAGACCTCGCTTAACGCTGTTTCGGTATTACGCGGTTTCTAAAAAAAAGTATAGCCACTAAACATATTTTTACCTTTTCACTTTTATAGTCCGATTAACCGTTTGGAAACTAGATCCGAAAACACATAGGGGATGATTTTTCACAAAAAAAGGAATGAGCGGGTCATAAAAGACTCTAGGATTTTTAGTGTTGTTCACCACGCTGCATACTATATTTGCACAAATATAATTTGTTTAATAGAAAACAGTATCACGGGTAATTGGAATAATGAAAATAAATCAATTTAAACACTCATTGATTGCAACGTTTCGTCTTTTCTTTAATTAAAAAATTAAATTAAAATTAAAGAAAAGACGAAACGTTGCAATCAATGAGTGCGCTTTGCTAAAATTTCGTCAAAAATTCTAAAACTAGGCCTAGCATTTTCAATAAATTTAGTATGCTACCCTAAATCAAAATTAAATTTACATTCATTTGTTCGAGGTAAAACGCTTGGGTTATATATCTTTCAATCTTTTTAGAAAACAGCAATGAAGGTAATTTATTTCAGATATTTAAAACAGGCTTATTTCCACAATCAATGAATACTTTTGTTCAAAACATTATTCACAATAACATAGCCACTCGAGAACGTGATGGAATTATTAGACCAGATTTTATTCATATACTGATGCAAGCAAGAAAAGGAACATTAGACAACGATAATGAAGAAAATGATTTAGACAAATTGTATGGAATGAATACTGCTATTCTTAAAACGCATAAAAAAATTGGTAAGGATCTTTAAAATATAATTTTTATTAGCCGGTAATTCCGTTAAATTTTTAATCTGTATAATAATTTAAAATGTGTTGATTTTAGAGTTAACAGAACTTGATATTGCTGCGCAAGGTTTCGTATTTTTCCTTGCTGGTTTTGAAAATACTGCAGCATCTATATGCTTTATTGCTTATGAGTTGGCGCTAAATCCTGACGTCCAAAAGCGTCTTCAGGATGAAATCGACCAGATCACAGAAAGAAATGGAGGAAAATTTACTTACCATAGTATGCAAGAACTCAAATACATGGATATGGTAATCGCAGGTACTTTTTTCGAAATGTTAAAATTTGTCGAAATAGTGAACAAATGCCGCAGTTTTTTAGTGTATTTGCCATATGGCAGATACACTATTGGTGTCGGTTGGATGGCGGTTCCTAGTGATCGGACCAAAATTTCTCCTGAACAATTGGCCACAATTTTTGAGTAATTTATTTTAGCGAAATTTGGCTCAAATCCTGGAATCCATCACCGCACGAAACCTATTTGAAATGGGATCATTTTAAGCGGTGAATTTAGGAGTTGAAAATTTTTTTGGGACCCAAATACACCGAAAAAGTTCTCGGAACTGTATATAATTTTGTGCAGATAATTAATTAATGAAACAGAGACAAAATATTGAAATTAAGATAAATATAGTATTGTAGCGGGTATCAAGGGGTATTTTTTTTTGTTTTGTCCAAAAACAAACTTACGTTCACGTAATAAAGTAACACTGCTTGTGTTAGCAAATACACTAAATTATCGGCAGGATTTTGGCTTTGCGACTCATGTTTTTTCATTATGTCAATAAATTCTTTAATTATTGTATTTGAACAAGTCTTCGTCATTTTTATGTGCAAAATAAGTATCGATAATAATATTGTCTAGAGTCTAGACTCTAGATAGTAAATATACATACGCTATAGCTACCTACAAGCTAAATTCATTTTTAACAGTAATAATAGCTATCGTCTGCTATAATTGTTAAGAAACATTCATTGTTGTAATGCTATATTAGAAAAAATATTTTTTCAAACACGTCACCATCGGGACTTAAACCCGAATCTTTCCACTTTCGCGGCGGAATGAGTTATCTTTGATTCATTCATAAGCTCTCGTTATTGTGATGATTCATGTTTAGCAGTAGCTGAAATAATTGGCTCTCACATGTAGTGAATTTAGTGTTGTATTTGCTTTATTATGAAGGATTAAAATGATGAATTGTGTGCACAGTAGAGTAGTTGATAACTCATTCCGCCGCGAAAGTGGAAAGATTCGGGTTTAAGTCCCGACGGTGACGTGTTGGAATAATACATTTTTCTAATATAGTGCTATAACAATGAATTAACAATTAACAATTATAGCAGACAAAAGCTATTATACTAAATTAATTCAGCTGGTACGTAGCTACAAGCGTATGTAAAAATATCTACTAATATAAAGCGTAAGTTTTTTACATTTTTCTTCGAAATAATATTAGAAATCACATACACTTAATATCGTGGCAAATAAATTTTTCTAATATAGCATTACAACAATGAATGTTTCTTAACAATTATAGCAGACGATAGCTATTATTACTGTTAAAAATATTGTCTAGTATCGTATAATATCCATTTAAATTATGTATATTAATTTTTTTTTAAATGAATTCGAAGTCTTGTCCATACCTATCTATTTTACTGCAATATTCATGTTGGTAAATATCAAACAATTTGAAAATGTAACCGATTTATGAAACTAGCAGTGCCCTTTGTTAATAGTTAATTATAAAATCTTTACCGAATTGCAGAAACACATAGAATGTGGACACTATTACCGATCATGGACCGAGTTTGCACGAAACCCTATACACTAAAAACAAAAGACGGTGATATTCATTTGGCTAAAGGAGACATAATTCATATTCCAATTCTTGCGATTCACTACGATCCAAAATACTTTCCAAATCCGAAGAAATTTGATCCGGAACGTTTTAGTGATGAGAATAAGAGTTCACTTGAACGATCTGCATACATGCCTTTTGGAGTTGGACCAAGAATTTGTATTGGTAAATAAAGTTGATTCACACAGTATGGACATTATATTTTCTGTGTCTATAAATGGTGTTTAACTTATCAATAATTAATGTTTTTTCACGGGAATGTGGACAACATTAAAACAGACTATTGTGTTTCGTATACAGTAAGATCCCGTTTAAGGCTGTCGGAACACTCTGAATTTAAGCCAAAAACAGAGCTTCAGCTGTCAACTGATTGTAGACTTATTCGTTAACATTTTGCAAAAAATATTTCTCTATAAGGAAGAAAAAGAACAAATCTAGGTCTCTAATGGACTACTTTTGTAATTTATGTACGATTTACTAGAAAAAATTTGGCATTAATTGTACTAAAAAAACACACGTTTTCAATGTCACACTATGAACTTATTCGTACTTATTTCACAAAACTGTTCCATCACAAACCTAAAGTGACTCTTCCTTTTTCGGAAAAGTTTTTTAAATCTTCAAAATATCTCCATAAATTAGAGTAATCAATTGACAGCGGCACCGTTGCAAAAATTTTTTTAGCCTCGTAGTTGGCACCAGCCAAAAATTGAAACGTGCGGATGATTTGAGCGAGACAGAGCTAAAGAAGGTCACACCCACAATATGTCTTTTGCCTATACCTCGCCCTTTACCGCTGGGTCTCAGCACAAACAAAATTCAGAGCGTTCCGACAGCCTTAATGCGGGAGATACATTCCAATAAATTACTGCGTTATACGAAACAGCGCTAAACGAGGTCATCTTAATATGTAGATAATAGGCATAAGTGAAACAGAACCGAGAATAAGAAAATTTGTCAGTTTTTTTTGTTTAATTTTGTAACGTTTATTGTTAAATAATTTTTAATCACATTAATTACAGATTTATTATTTGCTAATATCGATTTTTGTTCATAAAACATTGATGAAAATCAAATAAAAGTTCGAGTTATGTTTGTGATGAGGAAAGTTCCTCATTTGAAATATTTTGTTTTTTGTGAAGAAGTCATCTAATGTAATTTGCCTTTTTCTGTTTCGTTCAGCAAGCTGTTGTCGATAGTAAGATATTGCATCAATGTCACTTCGTCTTGCCTTTGAACTTCTATCAAAACTTGAATTTTTTTTATAAACTGATTCATAATTTCCGTTATAGTGGCTAAACTTTTTTTTTTAGAAACCGCGTAATACTTAAACAGCGTTAAGCGGAGCAGCGTTAAGCGAGGTCTTACTGTATTTGTTTGTTCTTCATCAGGCACTAGAATAATTACAATATTATTTTAGTTGCCTGATGAAGTAACTGTCAATATACGAAACGTTGCAATTTTTACAAAAGTTTAATTGTTTTAATTTTGTCCACATTCTCATGAAAATTAATTAATTATTAGTGTATTTGCCATATGGCAACATACACTATTGGCGTCGGTCGTATGGCGGGACCTAGGGATCGGACCAAAATTTCTCGACGTTTCATAACCTCCTAAACACTTTGGCACCATTTTTAAAAATGTTTATATATATATGTATATATATATATATTTATATATATATTATATATATATATATATATATATATATATATATATATATATATATATATATGTGTGCGGGCAATAACTTTCGAAAGAGTTAATTGATTTTAACGAAATTTGGCCCACGTGTTGAAATCCATCACCGCAAGAAGCCTATTTAAAATGGGCGTAATCGGGCCATTTTAAGGGTAGTTTTTAGGGGTTGAAAAATGTTTTTGGGACCCAAAATACCGAAAAAATTCTCAGAATCGTTTCAAAATTGACATTTACCCAGTTAGTAGCAATTAAAAAGTGCCCCTAAAATTTTAATAAAATCGGCTCAACAGGACCGGACTTACAAATTTTTTGAAAATACTAATTTTCAGATAGTGACTTATTTATTAAAGGCTGTATTTATTTCGGTGTAGACGTTAGATTGATAATAATATTACAATTAAGAAAAAAAAATGTTATTTTAAGGGGTGTATTAAGGGGTTAAATTTTTTATTTTGCCCAAAAACAAACTTAATTTCACATAATAAAAGTATAAAACCACACGGCCCTATACAAGCAAATACACTATATTGTCGGCAGGGTTTTGGCACTGCGACCCGGGTTTTTGATTATTGAACGTGAACAACTTGAGAAACTTATTAGCAATTGTCTTCTAGGTCAAAGATTTGCCATCATGGAGACGAAAATTGCTATATATCATCTACTGAAGAGCTTTGATATAGTAGTAACTGAAAAAACCCAAATTCCAATAAAGATGTCGAAAAGAAATATTCTCTTACTCGCCGAGAAAGGATTTGACCTCGGTTTAAAATTAAGGCAACCATTGAAAACTGAATGAGAAAGATATTTACACCAGTCGATGTTCTTGAAAAATGTCTAAAATTCAATAATAAATCCAATTATAAATCTCAGGTATTTGGATTAATAATACAAAACAATCGTGTTATTGTTAATCTTGCTACGTTTCGACTACTTTATTTAGTCTTCTAAATAAAGTTTAGTCTTCTAAATAAAGTAGCAAGATTAACAATAACACGATTGTTTTGTATTATTAATCCAAATACCTGAGATTTATTATTGAATTATAGTAATAATTTTGGATGCGATATAATGTCTAATTCTAATAATCGTTATTGTAGGTATGCTTAAATAATAATTTGTAAACGGTATATTGCAATTTGGTTTTCTTCATACCGTGTCGAAAGTACGTACTTTCGGATTCGATTTTAAGGCAGAAAACCTAATATTTATGCTCTCCTGGAATTACTCGCACGCCAGCTGTAACAGCGGGCCGAAACAGTTTTTTCGTGCACACTGATACGTGAGAATGGTAAAAGTAAATACTTTCGACCGGGTATTAAGAAAAACAGTAAGTATACCGCACGGTCAGACAATTGAAATTCCTGCACTGCGTGACACATGCTACCCTTGGCTTCACTCGGACATCGTGCGTCGCGCAGTGCAGGAATTTCAACGTTCTACACTTGCGGTGTAATATACTATTAAAAACCTCAATTTTTATTTTCATATTTTTTTCATATTTTTTTTTATTGTAATAAAAATGTTGAAATAAAAAATTCAATGTCAATAACTTGCATTTAAACTATTGTATATTAATAAAATCTTTTTTGTTAAACAAATGCCAAATAATATGTCTATTCGTTTCATGGATGGACTAAACAGCTGCGGGGGGAATCCGTTGAGGGACGGGTACAAAGCATTGGTACAACGTAAGAATGGTGTCGATTCTTGATTGGCCAGCATATTGTGCTGCATACAAGAGAAATTTTCTTTTTACACCATACTACCAACATAAATTTCATGCCACTAGACATGCGCAGTGCGCCGGCCAATGACAGGCAAACACCACTCTGCTCGTCGCGTCCTTTAATCGGATTTACCGCCTCGTCTAAAACCTTAGTACATACTCTGTCTGTATATTCCTATGTCTATGATTCGTTTCAGATAATTAATCTAAACTTTCAGGTTTTTGTGCAGCTGAAATTTTGGATATTAGTACTGTTTGATGTGCGAATAACAAAATATAGGTACCTACGCAATTTATTTCAGGTTGAATTTAGCATTTTCTCAATATCTAAAGGGTCTTAATAGACATATATTTGTGCTATGAAGGTTCTATATGACAGATTTTCAACAGAATGCTAAAAATAGGTAATTAATAAGTTCTGATGCGATTTCTTGGTAATAAAATCTTTTTTAAATGATTTATCTATTTGACGTTTGTCTCCGCATGTGTAGCATTTCAATGAAATTATATTCTATTCTGTTCCATTCTATTCCATTTCATTCTATTGTATTCTATTCTACAATTTGACCCCTCAATCATTTCATTGCTATTTAAGTAGCACAACAAATATTTGTTTTATATTATAAGTGACTGCGTTTGAACATTACTTTTATCTTTTTCATACAATTAAAGGGGTTAAATGATATTAAGGTAGTTGTCGTGGTACAATATTGTCAAAAAGTTGTAGATTATACACGCCACAAAAGTATACTAGCTTGTAGCAAAATGATCCATAATTTGTACGCAAGACTGTACCCGTGGAAACGTAAACCATACAGTATTCATATGCATGTATACTTTTCTATAAATTGTTGAACTTTAAACCGTTATTTATAAATAATTACACGGTCAAAAAAAATTTCTTATTTTTTTTTAAACTCATAACAAATGCATTGAAAGACTGTCAGTTTGTGGAAAGTTTCTGACAGTTAGTTCTTTTTTTATAAATAAGAAACTGGTTCAGAACTACAGAGATCGTATACAATCAATGTTAATTATCCAATTTTTAATAGAATTTATCTCGGATTATATACGGTCGATCGACTTCAAATTTTCAGGATAATTGTATTATCATGTCCTTAATAAGTATACAAAAATTAAGAACTTTCTGACGGTGTGCCTTAACCACGACAACTACCTTAACTACAAAAATTATTCACTATCTCTTATATACAAGGTGTTACTCACAACACGACATTAAGTACCTATTAAAGCTAAATCTAACAAGCAAAGGTACGAAAATATTCATTAAGCTAATTATATTAAATTTCAACAATATTGATACTATACTATTTTTGTTAAATTTTCTGCTACTAAGTAAGTAGATGAGACGATCATGATTATGTTTCTGAAGTGAAATTTACTTGGCTGATAGAACAAGAAAAAAACCCGGGTCGCAGTGCCAAAACCCTGCCGACAATATAGTGTATGTGCTAATACAGGCAGTATGGTTTTATTATGCGAACTTAAATTGGTTTTTGGGCAAAATAAAAAATTTGACTCCTTAATACACCCCTTAAAATTATATTTTTTCTTAATTGCAAAATTATTGTCGATCGAAGGTCTACACCACATTAAATACACACTTCAGTAAATGTCACTATCTGCAAACTAGTATTTTCAAAAAATTTTTAAATCCGGTTCTGTCGGGCCGATTTTATCAAAATTTTAGGGACACTTTTTAAATACTACGAGAGGGTTAAATTTCAATTTTGAAACAATTCGGAGAATTTTTTCGGTATTTTGGGGCCCAAAAACATTTTTCAACCCCTAAAAACTACCCTTAAAATGGTCCGATTGGGTCCATTCAATAGGGTTCTTGCGGTGGTGGATTCCAGCATGTGGGCAAAATTTCGTTAAAATCAATTAACTCTTTCGAGAGTTATAGCACACACACACACACACACACACACATATATATATATATAAACATTTTTAAAAATGGTGCCCAAGTGTTTAGAGAAATTTTGGTCCGACCTCTAGGTCCCACCATCCGACCGACGCCAATAGTGTATGTTGCCATATGGCAAATACACTAAAAAGGGGAGAAGTGCGAGTTGACCTCGCGTGGAGAGGATTCCGTACATTGCAGGCAATAGACTTCCCGTAGGTCGTCCTATAATCTATAAGTAAAGAACTATTTCCTGTATTTTTTTCAAAATGTGTGCTTGCCTAGTGTGCGAAATCGTGTAGGTTGCAGGTACGTGCTGTACTTTTTTGAAGTTACTTTCGCGCACTGGGGGTAAATTTTTCGCTGTTACGGAAGTTGAGCACGCAGCATGCAACGACAATGAGACACCATGAAGTTAGTTGTTAATTTAATATGAATATACTACGTGTATCGGCAAGATTAAAATTGTGGATAAAGCTGACTCTTCGATGTAGTATAGTTTTACTTTGTATTCATAGATACACGTCTCATTTCTCTGTTACATTGACGCTGATGACCTTAGATGTTGAGCGTCTATAATCTACAATCAATCAATTTCTCTGTTACATTGTGCTGATTGAGTTGTCTATCTATTATTCAAAGTATATAAGTACTACTCGCAAGGTTGAAATCGTCGATGAAGCTGACTCTTCGATGGAGTATAGTTTTACTTTGTATTCACAGATGACACGTCTCATTTCTCTGTTACAATGTGCAGATGGAGTTGTCCAACCTATTATCCAAAATAAATAAGTACTACTCGAAGAGAACAGGCTAACTTTTAACTATATTTATCATCTCATGTGAATATAAATTATCGCAATCACGCCAAAGAAGTATAACTTCTGCCGCGCATCCATAAGTACACGCACCATTTTTTTTAAACATGAAGGCATAGCTTGATTGTCTATGATTCCCTTAACGAAACACAAATTAGAATAGAAGTGTTCATCTGGTACCTATCTATTTATTTATTTATTAAACAGGTCTAATAAGCAAGTCATTTAGTCGTATCCTTACTGCGCATGGTGAAGGACGCATATAAATTTGATTGACAAAATGCTTAAACGTGACCGAGAGTTGTAAATCAAGAGAAAAATATTTTAATTTGAACGATTTATAATTTTTTAAATAAAAAAGTTTTAAATTTTCTTTTGGTATTTAAAAATGTTATCTATCACATGTTATCAGTACTTGTAATACAAATCTTAAAAAACAGTTTATATAAAGAAAAAAACAAAATACATTCAACGGAATCTTCTGTGTTATAGTGCCAATTAACAGTGTTTGTTTATTTAAAAAATATGAAGATCTAACACAGATCTCTAATTTTAAATTGAGCTAAACTGAATAAAAAATATTTTCACTTTAAAATTTATTAATTACAAGTTGTTTTAATATACCTGCAGCATGTTTTGGTTTGGTTTAATAATTGTGAGCTTAATTATTATAATTTGGAAATTGTTCAAAAATATGAATTACTGGAAGAGAAAAGGAGTAATTTATGAACCTGGTGTTCCAGTTTTGGGAAGTTTATGGAAATCATCATTATTATTGGAGCATGTTAATGAGTCTTTTAATAAACTATACAATAAATATTACGACAAACAGTAAGGTCATCATTAATTATATCGGATTTTTTAAAAACCAGCAGGTTATTATATTGGATTGATTTTTCAGATGTGTTGGTTTCTTTTTTTTTAACCAACCCTCGCTGCTTATTAAAGATCCAGAATTAATCAAAGATGTTACGATCAAAGATTTTGACCATTTTGTTGATCACAATACTCAGTTTGTTCGCGAAGATTTAGATTTTTTGTTTGGGAAAAATTTATTTGCTTTAAAAGGTAAATTTTATTTTGGTCAAAGTAAAAACATAGTATCATTAATTAACGCATTCTATACTAATATTTAAATCAACGATAATATGTATTTTTTTAATATATTAGGCGTGACCGACTAATTAGGTATTGGGCATCACATAGTGTATTAGGGCATTAGAGATGTCGAAAAAATAACGATATACCGATATTTTTTATTTGATATATTGACATTTTTGAGCGATATTTAATATTTCGATATATCGATATGAAATTCCGAGTATCGAAAACCGATATTTTTTCCAGTAGCAACATTTGTATGTACTAATTATTCCGAAAATATCCAAAACTCCACTGAAAAAGAAACATGTATTTTTATATATGTTTTTGGAACATACTTCTAAGTGCGTTCCAAAAACTACAACAGTGAATAAAGTACATGTAAAACACGTTTCTTTTACACCAGATTTTTCGATATTTTCGGAATAATAAACAGTCAAAATAGCTATTCATGCAATATTTCATTTCATTTCTACAATATCTAGAATATTTTTAATTATTTCGATTTACACCTCAATTTATACTGTACCAACAATTTTTTGTCGAATGTCACCTCTGGCACGCATGCCATAGGTTCGCCGTCCCTGGCTTTAGTAATTGTTCGATTAATCTCTAAAATTATTTGCTCCTAAATGTATTAGACGTTTGATTAATGAAAAAAAAAATTCTTATCGTTGTTTTTGATTTCAGATAATTATTTATTACTTGATTTATTAGAAATAATGTCCTTTAATTGTTATTTGAGATTATATTAAGCTAGTCAATATGTATACTAAATTCCTTCGAGTGTCAATGTTCTCTTTAAAATTGCACCGATATATCGATATTTTTTTAAAAATATATCGGTACCGATATCGATACTTGAAAAAAATATCGATACGATATATATCGATACTTTTTGGCACTTCTGACATCCCTAATCTGCGTCGCTGTTAAAATTGTGTTCACTCCACCAGCAATGTAGATGCTGTTCGCTATTTCTCCTTTTATTCCTTTTATTTAAAGCTTTAAAAATTGTTTTTCACAGTTATTACTTTTATAGTACCTACAATTGGTACTCGTAACCTTAAATATTTAAGGTAGTTGCAAGGATAAAAATTAATGACGCGTGTAATGTATTAAGATACTGATAAATATGCATAGTTCTGGAAAATACAGTAAAAATTAAGTAAACTTCGATGGTTCCAAAAGACTGAAATCGAGCTTGTTCATTTTTCAATCTGTTATTTCTTACGCTGTTGATTGAAACACATTTCAGGTAAACGATGGCACGAAATGAGATCGACTCTAAGTCCCGCATTTACTGGTAGTAAAATGAAATTCATGTTTCAATTGATGTCAGAATGTGGCGAACAAGTAGCATATTATTTTAAACAAGAACTTCAAAAAAATCAAAATGGAAAACACTTGGATATTGAACTGAAAGATCTCATGTCTCGATACACCGTAGATGTGATTGGTACCACAGCATTTGGTATCAAAGTCAATTCATTTGAAGATAAGGAAAACGAATTTTTGTTGATGGGAAGAAAAGCTGCCAAATTTGAAATGTGGAAATTAGTGGTAGTTACATTTGCTCCTTGGATACTCAAGGTGATTTTTAACTGATTTTTAATTTGTTGCAAAAAAACTACTTAAAATTTTATTTGTTCGTTATTCTTTTCCATTATTTCTAAATAACAAAATTCGTCTGGCACCAATTTAAACTACTGTGTACGTATGTACAGTAGAACCTCGATAAGTTAAACCTCGATAAGTTAAAAACCTCTGTAAGTTAAAATTTTTTGAATTCCCTTCCCCTGAAAGCATAAAACCCTCATTACTTAAATCACAAAACCTCGGTAACAAACAAATATTCTGAACGTCGCCCTCGATAACTTGAAATAATATTTTTGTGACCTCCATAAGTTAAAGTATTATCAGATGATGTTAACGACGAAATTTTTTCTTCTTTACATAATATAGAAAACATAACTGATGTAGAAAATCAAAATTGCATGAAACAAAAAATTATTTGTTTAAATAATTGATTGTTTAAATAAATCAATAAATAATTGATTCTAAATGAATAAATTAATAGATAAAAAAATGATGTCACCTCTATTGAACTAAATACATCCTCTATAAAATCCACAAATCTCGGTAAGCTAAAAATTTTACTCTGACAACCTCTCTAACTTCAACTCTCGATAAGTAAAATTTTTTTAACGTTTCCCTTGGATTTTAACTTATCGAGGTTCTACTGTATATGGTGTCAATTCTAATTGGGTAAAAACTGATGGGGAAAGTAGGGAAACACAAAGCATGTAAACTGATATAGGATATTCATTCTGTCAGGATGTTGTCGATAAAGGTATTTGTATTTCTTTCAGCAATCGATGTTAAGTTACGTTTCATCGCAAGATTTTTTAATTTCAAATCGCTTTCCTAGTTTCTTTACATCATTGTAATAAATATTTATACCCTTTGATCGGTGTTACAAGTTCAATATTCTTTATTTTAGTTTAATATTATAATTTTGGTTGTAATTATAGATGCTTAATACGGGCATTTTTCCTCCTTCAGTGTACACTTTTGTACGCAATATTATTCATGGAAATATAATTACTCGTGAACGCGACGGAATTGTCAGACCAGATATGATTCACATTTTGATGCAGGCTAGAAAAGGGGCATTGGATAATGACAATGAAGACAATGAATTGGATAAATTATATGGAATGAATACTGCCGTTACCAAAATTAATAAAAAAATTGGTAAAATAAAATGTTTATCTATAGTCACGTGTTAATAAAAGTCTGAAGTTGACAGTTATTAAAATAATTATTTTTAGGGTTCCGTACCCAAAGGGTGTCAACGGCGCCCTATTACTAGGGCTCCGTTGTCCGTCCGTCCGTATCTTTTAAGCCGTAGTCGGTAGACACTTGAAATTTTCACAGAGTATGTAATACTATGGCCACTATAACAACAAATAATAAAAGTAAAATAAGCTTAACAGTTATTGTATTTTTTTCTACAAACGTCAAAGTAGTGCATACTAGCGACATCGGACGGAATCTCTTAAAAGCTATTAGTTCAGGCAGCTCTGCACCTTAGTGTGCAGTAATTACTATGGCCGCTATAACAACAAATAATAAAAGCAAAATAAGCTTAACAGATATTGTATTATTTTCTACAAACGTCAAAGTAGTGCATACTAGCGACATTGGACGGAATCTCTTAGTGTGTAATTAATATGGCCGCTATAACAACAAATAATAAAAATAAAATAAAGTTAATAAATATTGTACGGTATGTGAGTCCGACTCGCACTTGACCAGTTTTTTTAAATGTTCGTCAAAATATATAAAAATTCAGCTATTTTATTTTAGAGTTAACGGAAGACGATATTGCTGCTCAGGCTTTTGTATTTTTCCTTGCTGGTTATGAAACTGCTTCGACATCGATATGTTTTATATCCCATGAGTTGGCACTAAATCCCGATGTTCAAAAGCGTATTCAGGATGAAATTGATGAAGTCACTGAGAGGAACGGAGGAAACATTACTTACCAGGGTTTACAAGAGCTTAAATACATGGATATGGTTATCGCAGGTAGGAAATCATTCACGTTGTCGGCACAATATTGAGAACATTGTTTTAACGTAATTAAATAATTTTTCGTTATATCCGGTCGAAAGTACGTACTTTCGGCTACGATTTTAACCCTTTGCATTCCGTAGGCGCCGCTATTACGCCATTTGCTATCAGTGCCCCAACTCCGCCGCTACTGCGCAAATACACTATATTGTCGGCAGGGTTCTGGCACTGTGACCCGGTTTTTTTAAAAATATCTACAAATTTGTTACAGAAACACATAGATTATGGGCGCAAGGAGCGTTTATTGATCGGGTTTGCACAAAATCTTACACACTGAAAACAAATGACGGTGATATCCATCTAGAGCCTGGAAACGTAATACAAATTCCTGTTTTTGCACTTCATCACGATCCGAAGTATTTCCCAAATCCAAAAAAGTTTGATCCTGAACGTTTCAATGACGAAAACAAAAATTCTATCGAAAGATTCGCGTACATGCCATTTGGAGTTGGACCAAGAATCTGTATTGGTATGGAAAATTGTCTTTATTCTGTTTTTTTGAATACTTTTAAGGACTTAGTAAACTGTTTCTTTCCAGAGTGCGGTGTTACGTAAGTCAATATAAGTCGCGAATTATAGGCTATTTGACTCAATTAAAAATATGTTACAAATCGCTGTCATCCTAATATATTACAGCGTAAAAAATCCTTTTTGCTTTACTTTCAGGATAAAATATGATTATTTTCTGTAAAGAACTTGAATAAAATTAAATTTTTTTTGTGGTCTCATCGTATGATGGAAAACGTTCTGTGCTTGGTTCCAATTTTGGTAGCAATTACTTGTTGTTTCCTTGCACGTAACGTCATATGTCACGTTACTAGCAAATTACGTTTTGGCGCGTTTTTTTTAATGCAAATTTTTAACATTGGAATTTACCGACAATACGACAGAACTTCAGGAAATATGAATATAGTGTGCATTAACTGTAATAAAAAATAGTAGTAAAATTACTAAAATAGTAAAATTGAAGAATGCTTTTTTAACAAGTAGGCAAGAATATACGCCGCTTATTTTGAGCCTAGAAACAACAGAATTTACAGTATAATTTTTAGGACTTTAATGCATAAAAAATAGCTATCTAGCATATTTGTATTTCTATCCCGTTACAACTATTATTTTCAAAAATATTTTCTTCTAGCAATTTTCTACTTTTTAAGGATGACTTCTAATTCTTCATTTTTTTAGTTCCTTAATCAACTCTGTAATTCTAGAAGGTCACCGGTTCAGTCCCGTTGTCATAATGTGACCGTAGTTGTACCACCTCAAATTTCTTTACACTACACATTAATGTATCATAATTCGTGATATTCTCGTACTTAATACTGTCTCTGGATTTAATGGCGCTTTTTTTTAAATAGTCAATTTCCAGGGAGAGTCCTTTCTGGTTACTCTTGACTTAATAAAGCTTCTGACTTTATTATAAGTTGACTTAAATTATCGCTTTTATTTAAATTTCAGGTCAGCGATTTGCTATACTGGAGACAAAAATCATTTTATACCATTTAATGAAGAACTTTGATTTATTTGTAACTAAAAAAACTCAAATTCCGCTGAAAATGTCGACTACAAATATGTTGATGGTTCCTGTGAAAGGATTTAACCTAGGTTTAAAATTACGTTGACCACTGAAAACTGAATGAAAAAAATGTTTGCGGTAGTATTTTTATATGCAATAAGTTAATAATAATTGATTTCAAAACTGCATGTGTTTCTTAAGAAAATACACGGAATAGCTGTGTTTTTATAAAATATTCGTTACTTTACTGTGTATTATATTTCTTTTTGTTGTTAATCAATAAAATAAATAAAACACAATATAAAAATTATCATACGTTTGTCTTAAGTGTTAGTTTTACTGAATATAGTAACAAATTATGGATCCAGTGTCTAATTTTCTCGATTTTACAAAAAAAAACCCGGGTCGCAGTGCTAAAACCCTGCCGACAATATAGTGTATTTGCTTATACAGGCAGTGTGTTTTCATTATGCAAACTTTAGTTGGTTTCTGGGCAAAATAAAAAATTAGACTCCTTAATACACCCCTTAAATAACAATTTTTTTTTCTTAATTGCAATATTATTATCAATCGAATCTCTATACTAAATTATATACACCTTTCAGTAAATAATTCATAATCTGCAAACTAATTTTTTCATAAAATTTGTAAATCCGGTCCTGTCGGGCCGATTTTATCAAAATTTTAGGGACACTTTTTAATTACTACCAGAGGGCTAAATTTCAATTTTGAAACGATTCGGAGAATTTTTTCGGTATTTTGAGGCCCAAAAACATTTTTCAACCCCTAAAAACTACCCTTAAAATAGCCCGATTAGGCCCATTTTAAATAGGCTTCTTGCGGTGATGGATTTCAACACGTGGGCCACATTTCGTTAAAATCAATTGACTCCTTCGAAAGTTATTGCCCGCACACATATATATATATATATATATATATATATATATATATATATATATATATATATATATATATATACGTATATATATATATATACGTATATATATATATATATAAATATATATATATATACATATATATATAAACATTTTTAAAAATGCTGCCAAAGTGTTTAGGAGGTTATGAAACGTCGAGAAATTTTGGTCCGACCCCTAGGTCCCGCCATCCGACCGACGCCAATAGTGTATGTTGCCATATGGCAAATACACTAAAAACATTGTAATGAGTTTAGTGGGAAAATATGGATATTTATAAATGAAATAAAAAAAGTTTAAAAATTCTCCGCTGTAAAAAAGTAAGAAATAATTAATTTCTGTACTACATCTGGTCCGAGATATCGATTATTTATTCATTTGGATGAAATATTTAATTCATAATTGCGTCGAGACTGAAAAATTACAAAAATACTAATGTCTCAGCAGTCTAGCCTTTTTATCATTTTAGTTCAAAACCCTGAAAATTAATATATGTAGGTAAAACTATTTATAGTTAAAATAAAAGAAAATCTATGTATGGATGTGCAGATTTAGATCCCATTTTGAAGAAATAGCTTTATTTTTTGGTATATTTATCTGACTTACATTAAATAATTCAGACAAAAGTTCCGTATTTGTTTCATATTTAGTGCAGTCAATGAATCATTCAACGGTAGGCAGCGACTTTTTTTAATCGTAGGAAGATCGTTGGTGAGTTTAAAACTGAGTTTTCGGGGTCAGTCATCAGATGTTCAAAGACTTTTTATTTTACAAAAGAGAATAATTCGTTTAATTTTTAATTTGAAACCGATGGAAACTGGCAAAAACACATTCATAAATAATGACATCTTAACAATTCTCAGTATTTTTATTTTTGAATGTATCTTACGAATCAAAAAATATATCAATTCATACACTAAAGTCAATGACGTACATAATTATAATATCAGAAACCGTGAAGACATCAGACTAGATAAGTGCAGATTAACACTGTCTCATATTATCACGGATTATATTGGAAGTGTCTTATGTAATAAACTTCCTTGTGGTTTAAGAATCATTCAATGTTTTAAAAAATTTGAAACTAATTTATTAATTATAATGGACGTGAACAATATTGAGACTAATTTAAAAGTATTTCTGGTCAGACATTGTTTTTACAGCATGGATGATTTTTTTAATTTTAATTATTAACTATTATTTTATATTGTAATTGACGATGTACCCACTTAGGGCAGTACAAGTATTGAAGTATATCTATTCTATTCTATGAAGGGAGGGGTGTTACCATTTGGCCGCCAATTTGAAAAGAAGGGTATAACTAGTTTCTTGCGTTGTCCGTTTGCTGACGGTTTCTAATCGTTGTACGAACGGAGCTATTATGTTTGAAAATCAAAACTATCGGATTTGAATAACTTTACCTTATTTAATAGAACATAATTGTGATGGATTCTGACGTCATTTTATGGTCAAACCTAAACTGTAACTCTAGACACTTATTTTTAAATTGGTCAATTAAATGAAGAGATCAAACTTTCCAAGAAAATTAGTCTCAATAAAAACACCATTTAATTTTTTTGCATTCTTTAGCATTCCAGTATTTTCAACACGTTATTTAATAGAGGATAGAACGTTTATAATTTTTAGTTTAAAATGGTTTTAGACTTTCGAAATTTTGATTCACTCTAATGAAATCCTTGGTTTTCCATGATAACGCAAGAAAATTGAAAGTGATAGAAATATTCTGAAAAATTTAATTTTTCGATTACCTTTCTGAAAAAATATTTAACCACGAAAACTTTAAAATTGAATAATTATAAAATCTTCGTATAAACTATTCGTGGTAAAATGTCGATAAGTACCTTAATAAGTATTTACATTTAATACATAAAACACTTTAAATTTGAATAGTTGTAAAGTATTCGTATATAAATATTTTCTCAAAAATGTAATCGAAAGAGTAATTTTTTTCAGAATGTTATTTTTATTAGCTTGCAATTTTCCTGCTTAGCCAAAAAAAATAATTCTTAGGAAAAAAAATGGAATTGTTTCTTTATAAAGTTTTTCATTTATATTTTGAAATGTGTCCAAATAGGGATGTTGACTGTATTCAAATAAAAACATAATTTTAACGTTAGATGGTAGTTTCTATGATAGAAATACTAAAAAACACAATATGTTTCCTTATTTTTAAGGACTTTAATTAATATTTAATAAATAAAACGTATTTAAATCACACAAGTCACGCGACAACGAACACCTATGAGAGTGCATGACGTCACTCAGCCATAAACATTATCAGACACTGTCATAGAGAAGAACGCTGTTCACGCTGTCGAAAGGCTTCATTGATTGGTTAATATTTAGAGTGTGTAATTGATTATTTATTTATAGGACACGTCAAATTACATATAACTATAGGAACAACTTCGAAAAAACCTTTCATCCCCTCATCAGTTTACCAGCGTTTATGACTGTATGACGTTACGGCAGTCACGTGACAAGTATTGGCGTTTTGGAGCGAAATTCGAAACGGAATTTAAAATACATGAATTTTAAAGCTTGAGTCGTACTTAAATAAAAAAAACCCGGGTCGCAGTGCCAAAACCCTGCCGACAATATAGTGTATTTGCTAATACAGGCCGTGTGGCTTTATTATGTGAACTTAGGTTGGATTTTGGGCAAAATAATACACCCTTTAATACACCCCTTAAAATTACATTTTTTCTTAATTGCAAAATTATTGTCGATCGAAGGTCTACACCACATTAAATAAACCCTTCAGTAAATAAGTCACTATGTGCAAACTAGTATTTTCAAAAAATTTGTAAATCCGGTTCTGTCGGGCCGATTTTATTAAAATTTTAGGGACACTTTTTATTTACTACCAGAGGGTAAATTTCAATTTTGAAACGATTCGGAGAATTTTTTCGGTATTTTGGGGCCCAAAAACATTTTTCAACCCCTAAAAACTACCCTTAAACTGGTCCGATTGGGTCCATTTTAAATAGGGTTCTTGCGGTGGTGGATTCCAACATGTGGGCAAAATTTCGTTACAATCAATTAACTCTTTCGAGAGTTATAGCGCACACATATATATATATATAAATATATATATATACATATATATATAAACATTTTTAAAAATGGTGCCAAAGTGTTTAGGAGGTTATGAAACGTCGAGAAATTTTGGTCCGACCCCTAGGTCCCGCAATCCGACCGATGCCAATAGTGTATGTTGCCATATAGCAAATACACTAATAATAAATATTTGTGACCATATTAGGTACTTATGCACGATTTAAAATACTTTCCCAAAAAATAGTCAACATCCCTATTACATAGTACAACACTACTTTGACTACTAGAACGTGTTTTGAAAACATTTTTCTGAGTACTAATACTGCTATTTTCTCATATCAACAAAAAGTAAATAGAATATAAATAGATCTGAAGGTTGATACTTGACATATATTATAAATATTTAGTTGTCGGAAAATAGTTGAAAGCGGTTAAAAACTAATGTAATTTTTCATTGTAACTGGTTTATCATTTTAGTTATCGCTTGTTATTTAAACAAAAAAAGCGTGCAAAATATTATGTAAATAAAATGTCATTAATCTATACTAGACAGCTGTCGCATGGCCATTGTCATACCGCACACTTCAAATGACAAAACATAATTATTATTCTCAATATTGTTCACGTTCATTATAATTAAAAAGTTTTTTTTTTTATTTTTTCACGGGAAATTGGACAATTCAATTTTAATATAGTTAAACTAAATTAAAAAATTTGCGACGTTTCGTTAAATCTTTTTAACTTCTTCGGGCAGAACTGAAATGATTAAAAATACAAATTAGTTAATGAAATAATTACAATTTTTTTTTAAATAGAATTGAAATAATACCTTTAACTAGTTAACCATAACATTAATAAAATTTAGATATTTAACAATACATATATTTACTTCAATAAATATTAAATAGTAAATATTTAAACAAAATGAAATTATATATAAAATTATATTATAAAAAATAAAATTGTATAGCAAAAATAAAACATAGGTATTTAGTATTTGTTTGAAATTTGTTCTAGAGAAAAAAAAATTACATAATTTCATTTTGTTTAAATATTTACTATTTCATATTTATTGAAGTAAATATATGTATTGTTAAATATCTAAATTTTATTAATGTTATGGTTAACTAGTTAAAGATATTATTTCAATTCTATTTAAAAAAAAAATTGTAATTATTTCATTAACTAATTTGTATTTTTAATAATTTCAGTTTTGCCCGAAGAAGTTAAAAAGATTTAACGAAACGTCGCAAATTTTTTAATTTAGTTTAACTATATTAAAATTGAATTGTCCAATTTCCCGTGAAAAAATAAAAAAAAAACATAATTATTATTATAGCCCGTGAGTGCCAGACCTTAGTTATTTTATAAAAGCTGAAAGTTTCTCAACGCATGCTTCCAATACAGGTAGGAACGATGGGCGATTATGTACTTTAGGTCATCGTGGCTTTGACATCAAATTATAAAGCGTAAGTTTTTTACATTTTTCTTCGG
This sequence comes from Venustoraphidia nigricollis, assembly GCA_034508555.1. Lineage (NCBI taxonomy): Eukaryota > Metazoa > Arthropoda > Insecta > Raphidioptera > Raphidiidae > Venustoraphidia > Venustoraphidia nigricollis. Next base: position 1,699,992 of record JAVRKA010000074.1, read on the forward strand.
AATAATTTTAGAAATCACGTCGTCCATTGCCAGACACTTAATATCGTGGCAACTTTTTGCCAGACACCCTTAAACTTCAATAAATTGCAACTGTACTTACGTTATAGTATAAAAGCTGAATTTTATACAGGTTACTTGGGGAACTATTAGAAGATGTTTCCCCAGTAGCCAGACATTTTCGACAGTTCTAACCCCTAGCCAGACAAACATTAGGGTAGCTGTAGGTGCGAGCGCGAGTAGATGCGAGTGAGATACTGATGCGCTCGCACCTACAGCTACCCTATGTCAGTCAAACATATAGGGTAGCTGTAGGTGCGAGCGCATCAGTATCTCACTCGCATCTACTCGCGCTCGCACCTACAGCTACCCTATATGTTTGACTGACATTATTATTAATTTATCTTGTTACACGTGTTCGTCTTTGGGTCACCGACTTAGATATGTGAATCAAATTTCAATTCAATCAGTTCAGTAATTTCGGAGCAAATTGGCTGTGACACACGAACGGATAGACACGCAAGTGATCCTATAAGGGTTCCGTTTTTTCCTTTTGAGGTACGGAACCCTAAAAAAGAACTCATAAAACCAATGTTACAGAAACAGAAAAAGGTCTTGATTAGCTGCGCTCTTTCTGAATAAAATTGAGAGATGTGCTTTCACCGTATTAAAATGATGTTATATTTCGATTTTTTTAGATTAAAAAAAAGGTTTCTATTATCTATCACATAACACGTTATGATATAATATGTAAATAAATATATTTTTAGGAAATTGTTCAGAATAAAAAAGTTCATGACAATAAAAAATGCGATAAAAAATTTTGTTAATTATTTATAATAACATTACTTTTAAATAGTACAAATATTATTATTAATTGTAGATAAGTTTAATTACCTATAATACGTATATAATCATTATCTAAAATGTTGGTAAACAATATGCTACTTAGAATTTGAATAATAAATGCAAATCATTTAGCAATCAGAAGCGTGTTTGCTGAGAAAAAATAGATATTAATTTTTCTTGAACTTATCAATTTCTTCGAAAATGTTTATTTTAAGTAATCACGTGTGTATTCAATATTCATAGAATTGAGCAAAATCAAAGATTTCTTATCCTTGAAGGTATTTCTAAGATTTCTCAAATATCAGACTCAATCAACGAACGAACATTAATTTCGATGTTGTCGATTTTTTTCCATGCATTTTATAAATTAGTTAGGTAGCTGACAAGCATGTTTTGGTAAATTTTTACACGTAGCACCATATTATGAAATCGTGCAAATGAATAGCATCTTATTTGATACTAGTCGTTCCCCGCGTTACCGCACGCCTTAAGGCTGTCGGAACGCTCTGAATTTAAGCAAAAAATAGAGCTTCGGCTGTCAATTGATTGTAGACTTATTCGTTAGCATTTTGCAAAAAGTCTTTCTCTATAAGGAAGATAAAGGACAAATCTAGGTCTCTATCGGACTACTTTTATAATTTATGTACGATTTACTAGAAAAAGTTGGCATTAATTGTGCCAAAAAAACACACTTTTTCAATGTCACACTACGATCATACTCGTACTTATTTCACAAAATTGTTCCATCACAAACCTAACGTGACTCTTGCTTTTTCGAAAAAGTTTTTTAAATCTTCAAAATATTTCCAAAAATCAGATTAATCAATTGACAGCGGCAATCTTGCAAAAGCATCTTTTAGCCTCGCAGTGTGGCACCAGCCTAAAATTGAAACGTGCGGATGATTTGAGCGAGATAGAGCTAAAGAATGTCACACCTACACTATGTCTTTTGCGTACCTCGCCTCTTACCGCTGGATCTCAGCACAAACTGTGTGAAAGTGATCCAACACTGTTAACAGAAATTTTAATTTAATTATTATACAGGATGTATCACAGAAAACCGTACATGGTGAAAACTCCATTGTGCAAATTAGTTAGGAATTAGGATCAATGCTTACTTTGGTTACATATGAGAATGGGTACCATGGTAACGCATAAGTAACGCTGAGTAACCATTATTTAATAACAATAATAGCTACTAATGAATAATTAGAAAAACCAGTTAAAATAAATTCTTCAATATTAAATGAATTTATTTTTATTAATGAAACAATTTTTATTTAGAAAATATTTTTTTAATTAATAATAAAATGAGACAAACAGTTAAAATAAAAATTCTTTTTTTCCTTTTTCTTTTCCTTCTTTTATTTTCCTCCCTTTTCTGTTTGTATATCTGTATTACTTTTATTTTGTTTCTTTCTTTCTTAAATAATAAAAAAAAAAAAAAAATTGAAGTAAATGTTCAAATAAACCTCCATTTTGAATTAAGCTGTGACTTAATCGGTTAAAAAAACTTTGTCTCACTTTGTCTGACATTACAGTCGACGATTTTGTCTTTAAGTTCATCCATGATTTGCCACCGTCTCGAATAGATTTCATTATGTAAATAGCCCCAAAAAAAATTTCGTTTCAATCGTTTTATATTTCTTCTTTGGGAAAAGCACCATATCACGATATCTATAGTTAAAGATCTCAATGAAATGTCCATTTAAAAAACATTTTTATTTCTTTACATCAATATATTCATTAAATATAATTTGCCATATAAATTCAAGGTCTGCAGATGGAACTATCAAATAAATATTTGTCACAGAGATCAACGGTGGCCAACCCTCGACTCGCGGGCCAACTGCGGCCCGAGAAAAGTTTCTATTCGGCTCTCGAGATCTTTAGAAGAAATTGTAAATAAATATCTATTTTACGATATTATTCGTCTAGTTAGTGTATTTGCCATATGGCAACATACACTATTGGCATTGGTCGGATGGCGGGACCTAGGGGTCGGACCAAAATTTCTCGACGTTTCATAACCTCCTAAACACTTTGGCACCATTTTTGAAAATGTTTATATATATATATATATATATATATATATATATACAATCTGTATATATATATATATATATATACAGATTGTATCAACTCAAAGCTGTCCATAGGGCACTCTGTGTGTAAGACAGAGCTCTATATACAAACGATAAGTAAGAGTGAGATAAATGATCTCTAATAGGTAGTTATTACTGTGGTTACTGTAAAATAAATTTAAATAAACGTCTTTGTTTTCTAAGTAAAAGTAGCCATTTTATCAATTAATGACAGTCTGTAGTCACTACCGAAATTATTGATAAAATGGCTATTTATACTGTTCACGATAAAATCCAAATAATTAAATGGTTTTATGGTGGCAATTCAATCGTCGACGTAATAAATTTATTTGTAGCTGCCTTTGAAAACAGACCGACTTCTAATAATTTAAACGAACAAAAAATCCAAATTTCTAATGCATGTCAGTCCGTTGACCATGAGATGTTAGCCAATGTGAGGAAAAGTATTTATAATCAATTAGGTTATTGTTTGGCAGAACGTGGAGGTCTTTTCGAACACTTAATAAATTAATTATTAAAATTATTGTTCAAACTGTTGTACCAGATATAATAATAATACGAATTAGTATTACGGTTTAGTTGTTTTAGAAGTTTGTAAACTGGTAAAAAGATTTACAAGTATTATTTATTTACAGTAACCACGGTAACTATTAGCGATCATTTATCTCACTCTTACTTATCGTTTGTACATAGTGCTCTGTCTTACACACAGAGTGCCCTATGGACAGCTTTGAGTTGATACAATCTGTATATATATATATATATATATATATATATATAGGTATATATGTGTACGGGCAATAACTTTCGAAGGAGTTAATTCATTTTAACGAAATTTGGCACCCATGTTGGAATCCATCACCGCACGAAGCCTATTTAAAATAGGCCCAATCGGGTCATTCTAAGGGTGGTTTTTAGGGGTTGAAAAAAGTTTTTGGGCCCAAAAATACCGAAAAAATTCTCAGAATCGTTTCAAAATTGAAATTTACTCTTTTAGTAGCAATTAAAATGTGCTCCCGAAATTTGAAAAAAATCGGCCCGCCAGGACCGGATTTACAAATTTTATGAAAACACTAGTTTGCAGATAGTGAGTTATTTACTGAAAGGTGTATTAAATTGGTGTAGACGTTCGATGATAGTAATCTTGCAATTAAGAAAAAAACTGTTAACTTAAGGGGTGTATTAAGGGGTTAAAGTTTTTATTTTGACCAAAACAAACTTAAATTCATGTAATAAAACCAGACTGCCTGTATTAGCACATACACTATATTGTCGGCAGGGTTTGGGCACTGCGACCTGGGTTTTTTAAATTTAATATTAAACGCACTTAGCAACATGTATGTTCATAATTTAGTACTATTAATGTTAAATCTAACATCTGTTAAAGCATCTTTCACTTCAAATGTCCCCACTCATAACAATCATTCTTGTTGCGCAATAAATTCTTATTCTATCTATATGTATGATCAAAGGCGAATATCCAATTAATAGTTATTTTTTCCAATTCTCCGTAAATTGTCAAAAACGATAAGAAAAATAAATGGAGTAATTGACTTTTTTTTTGTTTATTTCATATTTGCAGACTAAAAAATTACAGGCCACAAGACAGTTTCAATTAACAACTGCGGTCTGCGGAAAAAACGTAAAATTTATTCTGGCCCCTGTTATAAAAAAGGTTGGCCACCCTTGATATAGATGACTGGAATATTAACAATTAAGAGTTGTTATTTTTGTCTTTTGATTATTTAAAAATCATTATGAAATTATGATGACAGTTTCTAATAGGTAAGTAGATCATTGACAACAATGCTAACATTATTTTACAATCCCTTGTATAATTCAATTTTATTTTCATAAAAATGGGATCGTTGCATATATTTCTTTTTATATATTACGAATAGATTGTAAAACTATTTTTTGGAAGCTTTTTCTATAATAAAAATATTTCCAAAAGTGCGTTTTTTCAATGATATTTGTACAAAGATTTCTTACATTAGAATGTGTCCAAACCGATAAAACAGAATAAAAATTTAAAATTAAAAGCCCCGACACAAAAAAAACTTTAAAAAGTAAAAAATAATATGTATTGATCCGTCAAATTTAATATAAATACTAATATTATTATCCAAGCGTCGTCGGCCGCTTTACTTAGCGGTCTCCTGATCCGACGACGCTTGGATAATAATATTAGTATTTATTTTAAAGTTTAATGGGAATTATGGACAAAGATGTGTTAAACTTTCTAATTGATTGCCAACGTTTCAACAGTCTTAAAATGATTTTGACTTATGTGTAAAGCGCAAAATTTGAGCCCTGAAGAAGACAGCAAAGACTGTTGAAACGTTGGCAATAAATTAAAAAGTTTAACACATCAAATTTGTCCATAATTCCCATTAAACTTTAAAATTATTAAAAAATGGACTTAAACTTCGATGATTAGTATTTATATTAAATTTGACGGATCAATACATATAATTTTTTACTTTTTAAAGGTTTTTTTAAATTTTAAATTTAAGTTTTATTTCATACTTTTAAACTTTCTATAAGAAAAGAGCTGATGACCTAGAAACGTCTGAACCGATTTTGATAAAACGTGTCTAAGAACCACCGCTAGAAAACCGCATACACACACATAACGGTCAAACTTATAACCCCCCTGTTTTTTGTTGGGGGTAAAAAACTGTATAAACTCGATATTACCTAATAAATCGCGAACTTGTCTTCTGCATAAATGATCGTTTTTTGTAATACAATATATTAAAGTCAGTGTCTTCTGGATAAAAGTCATATACCTTATTTTTTTATAAGGTTTTATTTAACTGTACTTATTAGCCACTTAATTTAATGATTTAGTGCAATGAAAATAGTATTCTCATATGCCTCGAGAAATATCCATACCACACAAGATGATGTCATTTCTTTCATAGAGTAGATTGAAGAATTTTCGGTCGACTTGGTATTCTCGATACTCTTACGGTAGCAGTGTACCTTCAAATATCTGATCTCGGTTTTAATTGAAGTGATAATTAAACTATTTCGTGAAGACGTGATAGTGAAATTCTTAAAATTATAATTTATGTAAAAATAAAGATATAAAAAAATCTATTCTTAATAATATATAATATTTGAGTAAATAGATTTTTCTGTAAACACTTTTCAAGACAGGTTCTGATGTTTTTAAATCCTATCATAATCAGTCATGCGCACAAGAATTTTCTTCTTTGTTATCTAGTTTCAAGATGCTAATATAAAGTATGCTGCTAGAATGGCAAATAGTACTTTGTTTCGTACTTTAGTTAATAAAAGTACTGAACTATAATTTAATGCTATCTGTTCGGATTTTATGAACAGAAATCGCATAAAAAATGATTTGGTTAGTGTTAACTTTAGTGACTGTAGTGCTCGGTTTATTGTTTTGGAAATTATTGAGTTTCGATTTGGAATATTGGAAAAAACGGGGTGTTGATTATGAACCAGCAAAGCCAATTTTTGGGAATATTTGGAGACCGGCTCTCCAAATGGAGCACGTTATATATACATTCCATAGAATGTATCTGAAACATGTAAATTCACCGTAAGTGTAGTCTTATATTTTTACTTGTAAATAAAAAAATTATAATGAGCCTCATTAAGCTCACATAAGAATCTATTCTATTTTTATGAAAATAAAATTGATCTTTAATAATGTCAGCATTGTTGTCAATGATCTAAATTTACCTATTAGAAACTGTCATCATAATTTCATATTGATTTTTGAATAATCAAGAGACAAAAATTACAACTCTTAATTGTTAATATTCCAGTCATTTATATCAAGGGTTTATAACAGCGGTCAGAATAAATTTTATGTTTTTTCCGCGGACCGCCGTTATTAATGGAAACTTTCTTGTGACATGTAATTTTTTAGTCTGCAAATATGAAAAAAATTATAATGAGCCCTCATAAGCTCACATAAGAAGTTTAACTTCTTTAGTTTTTAATATTATTCCCAAGTTTAATTTTTTGTTATGTCAAACTAATTAATAATATTTACACATTCATATGTACTTGGCAACACTGTATAAAATTCTGTCTGTCAATTTCATGTATTATTTAGGAGACAAACTAACTTCCCCTTTCGGGGACAATTCTACTTGTCCTCGATTTTTACTTTTTTCAAACAGATACCATGCACCCATACATATTATGCATATTATTATTGCTAAGGAGCCAATTGAGCATATTCTGAAGAGAAGTTTTGTCGCCCTAATTTTGCAAATGAAAGTAGTATAGCGCCCGATCTATTACGTAATAATAGCGTTAAAAGTTTGTTAAGTTAATTTTTTTTTGTAGGTTCATTGGGTTGCATTTTTTTAATAATCCGGCAATATTAATTAAAGATATAGAATTAGTAAAAGCAATCACAGTCAAAGATTTTGATTATTTTGTCGACCATGATGTAAGTTTTTTGGATGAACGTTTGGACCCACTATTTTCCAAAAATGTATTTTCTTTAAAAGGTACGTTATTTGTATTTTTATAGAAAAACTTCATTTAAAAATAACTCAATTGTTTTTGTAGAAATAGTGAAGCTACATTAAAACTAAAATATTTTTAATTTCTTCAAAAAGTAAAATAGTTCATACAGGTGCTTTTTAGGTTGATACTTCTTTTTTAATAACGTGTAGAAATGAAATAGACAAACAAATATTTCAAGTAACTATTTTATCAAAACTCAAAAATGAGAAAGAAATAGCCTTTCATAGTTTAATTAAATTTGTTAAATTTTATTAGTGCATTTGCCATATGGCCATATACACTATTGGCGTCGGTCAGATGGCGGACCTAGGGGTCGGACCAAAATAGTGTACGATGCCATATAGCAAATATTTTTCCTTATTTTTAAGGAATTTAATTAATATTTAATAAATAAAATCTAATTAAATCACTCTCAAGCCACGTGACAACGAACACTAATCAGAGCACATGACGTCACGTAGTGGTGTACAGCATCAGACGCTGTAAAAAGGCTTTATTGCTTGGTTAATATTTAGTGTATTTGTTTATGGGAAACGTCAAATTACATGTAACTATAGCAACAACTACGAAACAACCTTTCATCACCTCATCAGTTTACCAGCGTTTATGAGCAGAGCCTCCTACTTTGTGACAGTCTGAGGTCACGGCAGTCACGTGACAAGTATTGGCGTTTTGGACCGAAATTTATACATGATTTTTAAGGGTTGAGTTGTATTTAAATAAAGATAATAAGTATTTGTGGCTATATTAGGTACTTATGCACGATTTAAAACACTTTCCCAAAAATAGTCAACATCCCTAATGGAGCAGTCTATAGCTTATCCACTGTTCTAAATATGTAATAAGGGAAATCAACCCAAAAAATATGTTCCAGGACAACGTTGGCATGAAATGCGTACAACTTTGAGCCCAGCATTTACTGGAAGCAAAATGAAATATATGTTCCAATTGGCATCTGACTGTGGAGAACAAATGGCAAAGTTCTTTAAGAACGAGTTTGCAAAGAAGGGTAATAATAAAGAAATAGAGTTAGATATGAGAGATGCATTATCCAGATTTACCACGGATGCAATAGCGACTATGGCATTTGGAATTCAAATAGACTCTTTGAAAGAAAAGAATAATGAGTTTTATAAAATGGGCAAGATAGCTGGTCAACTTCCAACATGGAAATTTATGTTAGCTACGAAAGCTCCATGGATATTACAAGTATGGGCACTGTCTTAAAATCACTATTATTTTTCCACGTAAAGGAAGATTTGGTTAAGGATCAATGAATAAAAAGCTTTTCCAAAGTTTCGCTATGGCCATAACGAAACTTTGGTAAAGCTTTTTATTCATTGATCCTTAACCAAATCTTCCTTTACGTGACATATTTTTATTGGATCAACACCACCATATAGGAAGACTATTATTTTTGTTTACTAAACTTTAAAACTAGCTAATTATGTTTTGACGCGTTTTTTTTTAACATCACGATTTGCCGAAAATATGACAGATCTTCAGGAAATATGAATGTAGTGTGCATTAAATGTAATAAAAAATAGTATTAAAACAATTCACAATAGTAGTCAAATACCCTACAGTTTTAGTTTTGCTCAAAATAATTCTTTTACAGTTATTCAAAACAGGAATCATTCCACGAAGTGTCTATAATTTCATTGAAAAAGTAATTTACGATAATATAAAGATTAGAGAACGCGACGGAATAAATAGACCAGACCTGATTCAATTGTTGCTTCAATCACGGAAGGGGACATTGGAAAGTGATGAAAAAGAAGATGAAACTTATAATCGGTCGCATGGAATTGAAAATTCATTTTATAAATCCGTTAAGAAAATTAGTAAGTTAATTTTTTTGAAGAGAAACTTCTTATGCGCTAGGGTAAAATAAAAAAATAATTTGTTGTTACGAAACGCAAAATTGAGAATGCAATCTTGTCCCTTCTTTTTTTGCTAAATATCATGTCTCCATTTATTTATTAAGGCAGTGTCGGAATATCATGTCCACATAATATATTTTTCCCTGATTAATCATTTTTAAAACATTTTATTTTAAAATTGGTAGCTTCTTTTTAAATAATATCATTAGACGTTTATGGAAGAAATACTCATCAAGTATTGATTTAAATTTTTTGTGTGTATTTCACTTAGATAAACTTGAAACTATTTTTAAACTGATCTTCCATTTAATGAAGTTACAATTTACAAAAATTCTAAAATTGTCTATCTTTCTAATAGTTATTTCGTTATTAATTATTATAAATTTGAGAGATTTGTTGTTAGTGTATTTGCCATATGGCAACATACACTATTGGCGTCGGTCGGATGGCCGGACCTAGGGGTCGGACCAAAATTTCTCGACGTTTCATAACCTCCTAAACACATTGGCACCATTTTTAAAAATGCTTATATATATACTTTCGAAAGAGTTAATTGATTTTAGCTAAATTTAGCCCACGTGTTGAAATCCATCATCGCAAGAAGCTTATTTAAAATGGGCGTAATCGGGCCATTTTAAGGGTAGTTTTTAGGGGTTAAAAATGTTTTTGGTTCCAAAATACCGAAAAAATTCTTAGAATCGTTTCAAAATTGTCATTTAACCCGTTAATAGCAACTAAAAAGTGCCCCTAAGATTTTAATAAAATCGGCTCAACAGGACCGGACTTACAAATTTTTTAAAAACACTAATTTGCAGATAGTGACTTATTTATTGAAGGGTGTATTTAATTCGGTGTAGACGTTAGATCAGGGGCGTAGCTACCGCCGTATCTGCCGTATCAATTATACGGGGCCCCCGGGCCACAGGGGCCCCCAACGTGCGTAAGCAAAAATTAATAAAAACTTCCCAATTTTTTTTAATTTCAGAAATGACAAAAGTCAAAAAAAGCTATTTCTTTTTTTCCCGCGTAAAGCGTGCGTTCAAAAGTTGGCAACATCCTATATCGGTTATCGCGGGCTGCGGGATTTCCCCGTTTAAGTCATTTACTTCAACGGGGGAAGGGCCCCCAAACTAATTTTCTACGGGGCCCCGCCAAGGCACGCTACGCTTCTGCGTTAGATTGATAATAATATTACAATTAAGAAAAAAAATTTTATTTTAAGGGGTGTATTAAGGGGTTAAATTTTTTATTTTGCCCAAAAACAAACTTAATTTCACATAATAAAAGTATAAAACCACACGGCCCTATACAAGCAAATACACTATATTGTCGGCAGGGTTTTGGCAGTGCGACTCGAGTTTTATTTAGAAGTTATACTTCTTTTGACGCATTGAGGATAAACACTTCTCTGTTACTACTTGTATCGGCAAGGTTAAAATCGTCGATAGAGCTGACTCTTCGATGCAGTATAGTTTTACTTTGTATTCATAGATGACACGTCTCACTTCTCTGTTACAATGTGGTGAATATCAATTATCGCGCTCATGCAAAAGAAGTATAACTTCTGCCGCACGCACAAAAGTACCCGCACCACTTTTTAGTGTATTTGCCATATGGCAACATACACTATTGGCGTCGGTCGGATGGCGGGACCTAGGGGTCGGACCAAAATTTCTCGACGTTTCATAACCTCCTAAACACTTTGGCACCATTTTTAAAAACGTTTATATATATATATATATATATATATATATATATATATATATATAAGCGTATATATATATATATATGTGTGCGGGCAATAACTTTCGAAAGAGTTAATTGATTTTAACGAAATTTGGCCCACGTGTTGAAATCCATCACCGCAAGAAGCCTATTTAAAATGGGCGCAATCGGGCCATTTTAAGGGTAGTTTTTAGGGGTTGAAAAATGTTTTTGGGCCCCAAAATACCGAAAAAATTCTCAGAATCGTTTCAAAATTGACATATAACCCTCCAGTAGTAATTAAAAAATATCCCTAAAATTTTAATAAAATCGGCCCGACAGGACCGGACTTACAAATTTTATGAAAACACTACTTTGCAGATAGTGAATTATTTACTGAAAGTTGTATATAATTTGGTATAGAAGTTCGATTGATAATAATATTGCAATTAAGAAAATAAATGTTATTTTAAGGGGTGTATTAAGGAGTCAAATTTTTTATTTTGCCCAAAAACCAACATAAGTTCGCATTATAGAGCCACACTGCCTGTATTATCAAATACACTTTATTGTCGGCAGGGTTTTGACACTGCGACCCGGGTTTTTTTTTTATTCTATTGTTAAAATGTTAAATAAAATTTTCAGATTTAACTGATGAAGATATTGCCAGCCAGGCTTTCGTTTTCTTTTTAGCCGGCTATGAAACAGTATCAACATCAATTTGCTTTATTGCTCAAGAATTAGCGACACATCCAGATGTTCAGAAACGTTTATTACAAGAAATTGATGACGTGAAACAGAGTTGCGGAGAAAAATTCACTTATGAAGGAATGAATAAGCTCAAATACATGAACGCAGTTATCGATGGTAAAACTTAAAGTATACTTTAAATTCATGGAACCAAAAAGTCGTTACAATCGAGGTCGTTGTAAAAGAAATCCACTGCATTGTTAAAATAAAAAGATTGCCACCAGATGGCCGACATTTGTTTTATTTTATTCTATTCTATTCAGAGACTTCAGCGTAGACACGTCATATTACCGACAAGTCTTAAAATAAACAGATTGTCACCAAATAGCGATATTTGTTTGTTCTGAATGTTATTTTCTGTACTGAAATTGTTAACATTTTTAAACTGTAGTTTTTTAATGAAAACATTAATTTTAAGATATTAGCTTTTCTCATTAGAGAGAAATATAATCTCCAAAATGGCGAATCAAACATTAAATTTTCATAATAAAAAACAGTACCACGAGTAATTGGAATAATGAAAATAAATCAATTTAAACACTCATTGATTGCAATGTTTCGTCTTTTCTTTAAGAATTTTTCAAGCTCTAAAAAAAATTTTTACAAAAATTGACATTCATATAATAAAAATATTATTATGGATTAAATAATTTACTAAAAAGAAACAATGGTGTGACTAACCTCAATATGCTTTTTTTTAGAGCTTGAAAAAGTCTTAAATTATTATAAAAAGACGAAACGTTGCAATCAATGAGTGTTTAAATTGATTTATTTTCATTATTCCAATTACCCGTGATACTGTTTTCTATTATAACATATATCTGGAATTGAACTTTAAAGATGAATTAAATTTTCATACAGTATTAAGGGAATATTTCATACCGACAAAAAACATCTTTGAGAAGTAATACAGGGTGCGGCAGAGAGGACGGACGGTTTTAAAAAAATCATAAAATAGTTAATTTTTACTCAAAAACAAATTTATTGATGGAATCAGGTTCGCAAGGAAATAGCATTTGAGACAGTCCAGTGTGGAAAATCACATCAGGCATGTGGTGGCCGAAATCGTTGATGCAGTGCTGGAGGCCTTCTTGGAAGTTCGCTCTCTCAACTTGGGCGACTTCCACGCGAATTGCGTCCTTCAATTCGTCTAGAGTTCGGGGCTTGTTCTCGTATACTGTAGCCTTGAGGTGTTCCCATAAGAAAAAATCGCATATGGATAAATCTGGGGACCGAGGAGGCCAATGAACATCGCCAAACCTGCAAATAAGGCGACCAGGGAAGAGAGGGCGAATAACGTCCATTGATGCTCTGGCTTTCTTATGGGGACACCTCAAGGCTACAGTATACGAGAACAAGCCCCGAACTCTAGACGAATTGAAGGACGCAATTCGCGTGGAAGTCGCCCAAGTTGAGAGAGCGAACTTCCAAGAAGGCCTCCAGCACTGCATCAACGATTTCGGCCACCACATGCCTGATGTGATTTTCCACACTTGACTGTCTCAAATGCTATTTCCTTGCGAACCTGATTCCATCAATAAATTTGTTTTTGAGTAAAAATTAACTATTTTATGATTTTTTTAAAACCGTCCGTCCTCTCTGCCGCACCCTGCAATAAAAATGTTTAAATTTATTTTAAAATTTACTTTAAATCATTAATCATTTATGTTATGTTCCAGAAACTCATAGACTGTGGCCTCAGTCTGGCTTTCTTCTTAGATCCTGTACAAAACCTTATACCATGAAAACTGAAAAATACGGCGAAACACATATAGAAAGAGGCGTGACAGTTTTTATCCCTGTGTATTCAATTCAGCATGATCCAAAATATTTCACGAATCCTGAAAAGTTTGATCCGGACAGATTTTCAGATCAAAACAAAGGATTAATTGATCAGTTTACTTACATGCCATTTGGAATAGGACCTCGATTTTGTATAGGTAAATTATTTTTTATTTAAAATGTAATTGGAAAGCCAAAATTGTGAGCTTTAAACTTTGCAGGTCAAAGACTAGCGTTAATGGAAACAAAGATCGCTCTTTATCATTTATTGAGCAACTTTGAGATTGTCGTGACGAAGAATACGCAAGTTCCACTGGAATTTTGTCCTAAGAAATTTATCGCTGTTTCAATCAAAAAAGGATTCTTTCTCGGCATAAAACCAAGAAAAACGTAAACCTGACTAACCGATGACATTAAATGTCCTACAAATATAAAAGAAAATGCTGTTACAGAGAAGATTTATTTGCAAACATATTTTGCAAATTTAGTTTTTTAACTGATTGTAGTTCTTGAATTAATGTTAATTATATTACGAATAGAAGTTTAAATTTTATAGAATAACACTGAAAAAAACGAAAAATAAAACACTAAATGTTAATAAATTTTATGTTATAACTCTATGCAAATATTATTTTTCTCCTATCCCCCATCAAAAATAGTACATTACACCACAAAAGCCGAAAGCTGAAAGTCCTGCACTACGCTACGTGATTCTATTTTTCCTAATTCGCCTAGAATCTAGACCAAGGGTGGGCAACTCTTATTAAAACATGAGTCAGAATAAATTTTACGTTTTTTCCGCGGGCCGTAGTAATTAATTGCCACCTTCTTGTGACCTGTAATTTTTTAATTTGCAAATATGAAATAAATAAAAACAAAGAAGTCAATTACTACATTCATTTTTCTTATACCTAAAGTCAAAGATGCTTTAATAGATGTTAGTTTTAACATTACTACTAAATTATGAACAGACATGTTGCTTATATAAGCGTTCAATATTCAATTTAAACTAGACGAACTACAAATATCGAAAAATATTTATTTATAATTTTTTCTAAAAATCTCGCGAACCGGATAGAAACTTTTCGCGGGCTGCAGTTGGGACGCGGGTCGGGGGTTGCCCACCGTTGGTCTAGACTGTGGACTATTAATATACTTATGTTAAATGACACATTTGCCAAATATTAAATAGTGTCAAATCAGTGGGTATCTAATGCTTGTTATTATTCATGTCACAGTATAAGAATATGTAATTCAAGGCCTTATTATTTAGTCAGTAAGATTGGCATCCTTAGTTTGATACATCGATGTTTTGCCACGGAGCGAATTAGCAGGGTCGAACACGTGTGTTTCTATGACGCAACGCACATCAGTCCGGTTTATATGTAAGTTGTTTTATAAGTTCCGTTGTTCTAATCATTTAAATACCCGGGTGCAAATCATACTAATATTATAAAGAGGAAAGATTTGTATTTTTGTATGTTTGTAATGAATAAACTCAAAAACTACTGTGGCGATTTAAAAAATTCTTTCACCATTAGAAAGCTACATTCACCCTGAGTAACATAGGCTATATTTATTGCTAGAAAATATTAGGGATCCTTACTAAAACTTTAGAAACGTAACCCAAGGTGTAAATAAAATGTCATAAAACATCTTTCGTCGTATGCGCAGCGGAAACTATTGATGATAGAACAAAAGTATGTTTTACAATATTAAAGAACATATCAATAACTACAAAAAACTTCGCGATACTATATGTCCAACTATTACCGTTATGTCAAAATTGCCACTTTTTACATTTTAAAAGTTTATAGAAATACCGACCATGTTATTCATACTTCTGTTAAAATCTTTATCCAAATAAATCATATTGTTTTCAAGACTGTATCAATTCATGTAGATTACTTTTTGAATTGTTCAAATCGGCTATTCCATTCAATAGATATTACGAATTTAATATATCCTATATATTACATTCATACCCGGGCGAAGCCGGACTGGGCCGCTAGTTTATTATATAGCATATAAAGAATTTGGCTGGGTCACAGCTATCTTTTTACCACGCGAACGAAGTCGCCGGCAAACCGTTATACCCAATAATAATAATAAATTGCGGGCAAAATCTATATCATATCTATCGTTATAATTTTTATAAGTATAGTATACATTCAGGTTAAGATCAACTTCCTATCAAAACTGCGCTGAATTCAAGCCACACTACGAGGCTAAAAAATACTGTTGTAGGGGTGCTGCTGTCAGTTGATTACTCTGAATTTTGGAAATATTGAAGATTTAAAAAACTTTTCCGAAAAAGGAAAGTCACTTTAGGTTTGAGATGGAGCAATTTTGTGAAATAAGTACGAATAAGATCGTACTGTGACATTAAAACGTGTGTTTTTTGGCACAATTAAAGCCAAGTTTTTTCAAGTAAATTGTACATAAATTACAAAAGTAGAGACCTAGATTTGTTCTTCATCTTCCTTATAGAAAAATTGTTTTTGCAAAATGTTGCCGAATAAGTCTACAATCAGCTATCAGTCGAAGCCCTATTTTTGGATTAAATTCAAAGCGTTCCGACAGCCTTAGCGCGAGCGAAGCCACGAGTAATTTATCCGAAACCTTCGGAAATACGTGCAGAGATCCGTAAGCTCAAATGTGTTTTGTCCAAACCTGTTTACAAGCAGAAGCCATATCGAATTAATCTGAACCAAAGTAGATATTACATTTACATAATTTTACTGTTTCAACTTAAGCTTCGGTTCTACCTGTGGCAGGGCTGATCCAGTAGTCATTGGCAAATATGTGCTTCAAATCACGTCTTCCCCTACTCCTATAATATCAAACTGGCTACACACTGGCTCGACCAAGCGTTCCTTGGCGAACATTTGCTGTCGGAACACTTAAGGCGGTAGACTCCCTGGGCTGTAACTCATGCGTTACCTACCCCCTTCCCCGTAGTCACCCGCGGAGCTCTGCGCAACGAACATATGAATAATTTTTGCACAGCAGAAGAAGACTATTTCGTGAATGATCGGATCATACACTTATACCTAATGATATTAGCACGATAGTATACGAGGAGTTTATATTTTCCGTGTGACTATATAGATTAGAGATCATAATATTCCATAGGCGTAGGTGTTTTTTTAAATGTTTTTGCAAACAATATACCGGACGAAATAAGTATTTATTACCTGTATTCATATACATAGATTTTTATCAATTATATTTGAATTTGAAAATACATTATCAAATACTCCGGAGGTCTACTTATTGTGAATTGTCTTATATGTTTATGAAGAAAAGAGGAATATTGGGCGATAAGAATATCGAAAAAGTTTTTTTTATGTAAGTTAATCAAAATTTTATAAAAGGCGTATTAATTACAGAAAATATTCATTCAATTAACAATTTTCTTTTAATTATAAATTTAAATACTATTTCAAAGTTCGTATTTTTATGGAAATACTAAAAAAAAGTATTTTTATTTTAATTCAAACACTGCATTTAGGATTTTTATTTGTACTTAGATACTTTTTAGAAGTAATATACCAATATTGCAATGTATGTACTGTTGTCGAGTTGAACAATTAATACATTTTAGATTTGCAATAATATATAAATAATTATGAAAGATAAGAGTAGGTATATTTTATATGAAAAATCACATAGTGTTCCAAATTTTATATATTATACAAACTAAAAAAACACTTTAAAAGTTCGGGAGACACATTTAGTTATACATAAAAAATATGCTCCTGTTCACAGACAGCGTTATCAAAAAAGTCGACACTATATCCACGAAAATAAATGTATTATTTTGATTTACAAAAAAAAAAAAACTATTTAAAAAGTTTATGATCATAATCTGAGAAAAAAATCAAAAAAATATTCGTTTCTTAAATTATCGCTAGATACACTTTCGAAATTAAACATATTGTAATTAAAATAAAATGAAATTTCGAATACTGAAAAATTAATTAATCTCTCGGAGGATTGCGTATTGCCATATTTCGCAAATGCCTTGAATCAATTAATTCCGGAAGAAAACACATTTGATAAAAATTAATTAATTTTTCTTCCATATTTTCTTTCCAAAAATTGTCATCACAATAAATTTTCTCAACTAACATTCCAAGTGGAGTCCATAAAACAAAGTAGCAGACACGTTTTCTGGCTATGTGCAACTGTCCTTGAATCTGGTACATATAATTATGGTTTTGTTTTAGTTTCATCTCATTTTTAAAAATATTCACAAAATTTACTTTTTTATTTAAAATGGCTTCTAGTGGAGTAAGTTTTGCAGCAACTGCTATACACTTTATTTCAATAATACCATCATCGTCAACTAAGCCATTTGGACTTGCGCCTAAATATCCATATTTAATATCGACAAACAAACCACATGTTTTTACCGTCTTCTGTGTTTCTGATTTAAATTGACGAATGGCAAATTGCTCGTGCTCTATTCCGTATTTTGTTGCTTTTGTACCTTCAAATTCGGAATAAAGCAGTGACACAAGTAGTTTTTCTCATTTTGCTAATTTTACCAAACGAAGATGCAGTTAGTTTTTTATATCTTTCCTCTTTCCATAAGTGATTAGAACTTTGCCCTCGCGTGTTCTCTTCGAGTTGTGCTATTTCCGTTTCATTTTTTTGTAAAGATTTTAACAAAATTTCTTTTTACGCTCTAAATTCTTCGTCAGATATATCAGGTGTTGCTGACTTTTGGCCGTCGTGCTCATCACTTTGAACGTTTTCTTTCCTTCGTTTTGTGGAAAAATCTAATTTGCGTCTGGAATTATATTCCAAGATTCTTTTTTTTTTTTTTAATTATACAGTTTAGTGTATTTTCCAGGACTTCTATTTGTCAGTGCCTTGTGAATTCTTCCATGATAATAACCACGCATATTATAAGATATAGTAGCAGCTTCACATCTAGTTTGGTAACTACCTCGCATAGCAAAATTTATTCTTTTGCCGCCAATAAATTTCGCAACCACTGCATTATAATTTTCAGCTAAATTATTGTCCATATTCATAATTAAACTGCTCGAATAATGAACTAAGCGATATACACAAATCAAAATGTCATCGTAAAGTCCACATTCTTTTAATTCGGGCACGGAATGTACTTCATTGCCTTTTGTTCATCGACAAAAATATCTAGCACAGTTATCATGTTTTCTACGAAATATGAAATAAATATGAATGGTTTATTTTTAAACAAAACTGATAGAAGTACTTCCAAGTACTAACCTTATTTCAGTTTTTGTCAAAAGACGTTTACTTTTCCGTTTTTTAGAAGGCGAAAATGATTTTTTGTATGTTTTCACGCGGCCCATTATAATGGCTTTAAAATTAAGACACTTGTAGGAAATTTGCAGATAATGGCTACTAAAGTAAGAAACTAGTCAGAACTTTGCACAAAATTATTACAAAAAGATTAATGGAATAAAATATTAATTATTTCAAAAACAATATACATTTCAAACGAACACAATATCTTAGTACAATAACACATGACGTGATCCTTTATTCAAAGATGTGATGATAGGTAAGAAAACTGTCCCTCGAACTTTATATTGTATTTTATTTACATTGGCAGGTATAATAATTATTAAATAATAAAGCCAAATTTGTCGATTCAGTTATTGATAATATTGATCATAATATCAAGTCAAAGTTTATGGGCTGTATAACATATTTTTATGAGATTATTTTTTAGCTATGTAAGGCGTAATAAGAACAATGAAATGCACACATTTCCTTATGTATGAATATAATATATTCCATTTCATTTTAATAGTCTGTCAATTCACAAACAAGCGAACGAAAAAGTACAGATTTAAAATAAATAATTCTAAAGAATAAAAAAACCCGCGTCGCAGTGCCAAAACCCTGCCGACAATATAGTGTATTTGATGATACAGGCCTTGTGGCTTTATTATGTGAACTTAAGGTGATTGTTGGGCAAAATAAAAAAAATAACTCCTTAATACACCCCTTAAAATTACATTTTTTCTTAACTACATTATTATTGTCGATAGAACGTCTACACCAAAATTAAAAACCGTTCAGTAAATATCTGCAAACTAGTGTTTTCAGAAAATTTGAAAATCCGGTCCTGTCGGGCCGATTTTATTAAAATTTTAGGAGCACTTTTTAATTGCTATTAAAGGGTTAAATTTCAATTTTAAACCGATTCTGAGAATTTTTTAGGTATTTTTGGGCCCAAAAACTTTTTTCAACCCCTAAAAACCACCCTTAAAATGACCCGATTGAGCCTATTTTAAATAGGCTTCGTGCGGTGATGGATTCCAACATGTGTGCCAAATTTCGTTAAAATGAATTAACTCCTTCGAAAGTTATTGCCCGTACACATATATACCTATATATATATATATATATATATATATATATATATATATATATATATATATATATAAATATATATATAAATATATATATAAATATATATATATATATATATACATATATATATACATATATATATAAACATTTTTAAAAATGGTGCCAAAGTGTTTAGGAGGTTATGAAACGTCGAGAAATTTTGGTCCGACCCCTAGGTCCCGCCATCCGACCGATGCCAATAGTGTATGTTGCCATATGGCAAATACACTAACAAGTCTAGTAATTTCAATTCTTTTAAAAGATTTATTTATTTTATTGTATACTTACTGTATGGAAAGTAGAAATCTGCTATACATAGTCAAGTAGCTATAATGGTTAAAATGTAAATGGGACAAAACTCTTTAACATTATAGTGAGCATTTTTGTGAAGAAATGTTTATTTTTAAAAATATAGGACTACTGTATACTTCGTCAGTGCTGCACGAGCCGACACTGAACTCTGCACACAGTGAGAAATTGTTTGTGGCTCATATACACAAGTAGCGACTTCTATTGGCATTTCAGTATAATACAATTTCACTTAGAAAACAGTTCGGAAAAGTTTAATTTTCATGGAAATTTCTATACAATCTTTGATGATAATGTTTACAAAGTAAACTAGAAATATGTACCATTCTTCCTATGTGACTTTTAACCAAGTTTTTACAGTTTATTTGATCTAAATGAACGATTTAAAAACAGACAAAAATGAGAAAATTAGCGCATGTTTTACACATTTTTTTGTACAGAAAAAATTAAATTTCAAAAAAATTATTGAGTAAGCCAAATTTGTCAGTCTTTTTAACATACATTTGTAAAAAAAAAACTTCAAAATTTTTATTTGCCTTCCCGTGATTCGAAATCTCCTGACGTGCTACAATGAAAAATTGACGAAAACCACGATTTTTGATTTACTTTTTAGGGCAGAAATATGTGTTTTTTGAAATTTTTAAGTAGTAAGCCAGATTTTGTGATGTTTAATGCTTAATCTCAGCTAATAAAAAAAGTAATAAAAACAATACTGCGACCACAGTTCGAAAACTCCCGAGAGCATATTTTACAATCTAGGGGTTCTATCGCCTTAACCTCAATTATTTTGCAGTAGGTATTAACACTAGAATTTTTAATACCTTTCAATAATCATTTTATCAAACCTTTAGTCATGAAGATTTTGGATAACAATTAATTGCAAACAAATATACAGTTAAATGAAATTGTTTAAAAAAGCAAACAACACCTTGATTTTCTATTTTAAATACAAAATGGCTAGTTTAGTTAATATTTAAACACTAAATGCAAAACACGTATTATCAAAATAAGTTTGTTAAAATAAAAGTGTTTTTTTCATATCCGGTCGAAAGTACGGACTTTCACCAATGTATAAAAAGACTAATTAATTTCAAGTGAGCAATGTTGAGGTTATACGTAATGACACATGGATCTAATTATTTCCAAGTAATAACAGCAATTGGCTACCTGCTACTGCCTACTGGCGAACACGTGACCTGACAAACGGCAGTCTCACGTATCAATGCGCATGACAAAACTATTTAGGCCCGCCTATACAGACGATAAGCGAGTAATTCAAGCTGTGATTACAACAGTTCAAAAATGTTATATTTTCTGCTTTAACACTGAATCAGAAAGTACGGACTTTCAGCATAGTAGGAAGAAAAGTGCTTTTTAACTTATTTTATTGATTTTCTTGAAACATTATCGACGAATGTGTGTCCAGACTTATTGGAACATTAACAAACTCGGGTTAGAAGCTGGTGGATATTTGTCGTTCTTTTCGAACAGTCCTCTAATGTCGTCCAGCCTCGGATATTTAATGATTATTGTTACTAGTAAAGCGACCACATAATGGTTATTGGATATGATATTGGGCCAGCCTTGTCATGTGTGGAACCGAAGCTTTAGGATCAAATGTCTCAATTGAACCAATTTATTATGTAATATATTGAAAGTAATATTATTGCTAAAAATGTCTTTTCATTTCTTTAAAGCGATGCACATTCTGAATTATAATATTTCATGAATAACACTCAAAAAGCAGTTATTTATAAGTGTATTATGATTTGTAAATAAGGTATTATTTATGCGTATACTAGACAAATTATGTGATTGTGTTATATTTCTTGTATATTTTTGATCTAATAATAAGCTAATTTTAAGTAAGTATCAATATGTAATCTCTATATAATATTATGGTAATACAATGTAAAGTATTTATTGATTTGTATTGCTTATATTATTGCAGTTGTATATATGTATTTTCAACTTCTCAGAGTATTGGGAAGTTATACTTAGTAGGAGAGCTGTTAGACATTTTTGGGTAGTCATTTGAGGCACTGTGAAAATTTGTACAATACCTCTTTAGTAATATCCGAATACAAAAACTCAGACCTTAACCGACCCTCAAATTTTTAAATTAAAAAAAAAAATTCGCAAAAAAAAATCCTTGAGGCATTTTCAAATTTCAATACTTTGAAATTTAGTATTTAAGGAGTTGAAAAATTAAAAAGCCAGATTTCTTAATAGGGTCTAAAACTTAGCCAAGTGTTTGCAAAATTATATTTTTGAAAAATTTTAAAAATATACGACGTCTCACCATAAGGTTTCCTTTTTAACACGCTTTTATTAGCTTCACCTGTATGTTTGTTAGGAGTGGAACCGTTGAATGTGAAATTCACCTATTTCAAAACATCAGATTAAACTGAAACTTTTCACACTTATCAAGCACCGATGACAATACAATAATTTAATAGGTTTGTCCCACTATCGTGACCAGGATCAAAATAAAAAAATAAGACTAAAAAATAAATAATAATATTTTTTTTATTATAAAAAACCATGGGGTGCTTATTACTATTTTTATAACTAACTCTACTATTACAAATACCTACCAATGAAATATTTATTCCAGTTGATATCAAGCACCCCACTCTTTTTACAATAAAAAATATTTTTTAGTTTTTAGTTCGGTTTGCTATTAAAAGCGTGTTTTTTTAGTTTTTTCAAACTATTACTAGTGTATTTGCCATATGGCAACATACACTATTGGCATCGGTCGGATGGCGGGACCTAGGGGTCGGACCAAAATTTCTCGACGTTTCATACTCGACGTTTCATAACCTCCTAAACACTTTGGCACCATTTTTAAAAATGTTTATATATATATATATATATATATATATATATATATATATATATATATATAATAACTTTCGAAAGAGTTAATTGATTTTAACGAAATTTGGCCCACGTATGATTGATAATAATATTACAATTAAGAAAAAAAATGTTATTTTAAGGGGTTAAATTTTTTATTTTGCCCAAAAACAAACTTAATTTCACATAATAAAAGTATAAAACCACACGGCCGTATACAAGCAAATACACTATATTGTCGGCAGGGTTTTGGCACTGCGACCCGGGTTTTTATTATTATTATACGCATGCAGACGCACACAACATTCCTAATCCAGACAAACAACGACGAGTCTCACCATAAGATTTTCTTTTGTCATCATATTGGTACGAAGACTAAAAACAGAACACTGTATTTTTATGCTGCAAACATATTATGATTTATATAATTTAACATGTCGGTAAAAAATGCCTAATTGAATTGTTTTGACAGAAATTTCAACGATAATGATAGCTTGCGTAATAATATCGATAGTAAGCATTGCTTTGTATTACTATCTTTGGAAACCGATTTACTATTGGAAACAAGAAGGTGTCCCATATATTCCAGCATGGCCAGTCGTTGGGAACTTTGCAAATGTCATGATTCTCAAAAAAGAGCACTTAAACAAAGCTATTCTAAGAATATACAATCACTTTCCAAAAGCACAGTACGTATTCCGAAGATTTTTATTACAAAACTCTTACTAGGGCTGGCTTATACACGGACTGGTTGAGCAGGTTAATCGTCACACAACATGCACAAACCGCTCTTGATTTTTAGTGTATTTGCCATATGGCAACATACACTATTGGCGTCGGTCGGATGGCGGGACCTAGGGGTCGGACCAAAATTTCTCGACGTTTCATAACCTTCTAAGCACTTTGGCACCATTTTTGGAAAAATTATATATATATGTATATATATATATATTTATATATATATATATTTATATATATATATATTTATATATATATATATATATATACGTGCGGGCTATAACTTTCGAAAGAGTTAATCTATTTTAACGAAATTTGGCACACATGTTGGAATCCACCACCGCACGAAGCCTATTTAAAATGGGCCCAATCGGATCATTTTAAGGGTGGTTTTTAGGGGTTGAAAAAAGTTTTTGGGCCCAAAAATACCGAAAAAATTCGCAGAATCGTTTCAAAATTGAAATTTACTCTTTTAGTAGCAATTAAAATGTGCTTCCGAAATTTGAAAAAAATCGGCCCGCCAGGGCCGGATTTACAAATTTTATGAAAACACTAGTTTGCAGATAGTGAGTTATTTACTGAAAGGTGTATTT
The DNA here is from genome assembly GCA_034508555.1 of Venustoraphidia nigricollis. Taxonomy (NCBI): domain Eukaryota; kingdom Metazoa; phylum Arthropoda; class Insecta; order Raphidioptera; family Raphidiidae; genus Venustoraphidia; species Venustoraphidia nigricollis. The sequence goes on from JAVRKA010000074.1 coordinate 1,724,499, forward strand.
AATTTGGTGTAGATGTTCGATGATAGTAACCTTGCAATTAAGAAAAAAACTGTTAATTTAAGGGGTGTATTAAGGGGTAAATTTTTTTATTTTTACCAAAAAATGTAATAAAACCAGACTGCCTGTATTAGCAAATACACTATATTGTCGGCAGGGTTTGGGCACTGCGACCCGGGTTTTTTTTTTTCGTAATGTTTCTTAAACTTTCTTTCTTACATGTCAAAAACAACCTTCCATTGGCCCGAGCAAAGCTCGGTCTCCCAGGTACTCCGCACTTAATCATAACAAAAGTAATTTATTGGAGATAACCATTATTTAGGTACTATTAAAGACCGAGTAATGTGAATTATTCGTGTTTTCTAGGTACTGTGGAATTCATCTCTTTCGTGAACCAGTACTTATGATTCGTGATCCAGAATTAATAAATACAGTGTTAATAAAAGATTTCGACAATTTTGTTGATCATGGTCGCACATTCATTAATTCTGATATCGATCCTTTATTTGGAAACAATTTGTTTTCACTGAACGGTAATTATTACAGTATTTGTTTGAATTGTTATCAAAATATTTAAAACAGCAAATATAAAAATCAAACAAATTTATAACTGAGATTATTTTGAAATGTTTTTACATTTTACACTTAAATTAATTGCAAGAGAGAGACACAGAGACATTATTTAGTAGTGACTTTTTTCTTTTTTGTCCTTGGTAATTAATATAAAAATGATTTGTCGGGAAAAAGGACTTTTTAAGTAAACACTTATTTGTTATTTATAGCAACGTTTCGTCCCTTGCTTGGGACTTTTTCAAGCTTTATAACTATTAAATGTTTTGATCAAGTAGATATAAAAGTTAAAATACACATGTAAATATAAATTTGAGTTAAACAATTGTTCATTAAAAAGTTTGTAATAATTCCGTTTTTTAAAAAATATTTTTACGGTTGATGTTCAAACTATTTTATTTTATATAAATAACAAATAACTGTTTACTTAAAGAGTCCTTTTTCCCGACAAATCATTTTTATATTATTTAGTCGTATTATAAAAAAAATTGTTATTTTTCGCGATAGTTCTTTATTACACGGTATGGTAAAATCGATTCATGAGATTGAATGTGTAACGAAACGTTGCAATGCACGTATACCGTATACTATAAAAACCGATCATACAACGTTATGCTATAGTGAGTGAGAGGTATAGTGGCTGTCTTGTAGGTTCGATCCCGACAATTTGTGCCATTATTATTTTTGTTTGATTTATTTTTTACTAATATACAACTTTTATTTCTGTAGTGTGTAGAGTAAAATATTTTTTTTTCTTCATACCGTGCCGAAAGTACGTACTTTCTGATTCGATTTTAAAGCCGAAAATATAACATTTATGTACTGTTGTAATGACAGTTGGAACCACAGCATATCGTCAGTAAAGGCGGGCCTAAACAGTTTTGTCAGGCGCAGTAATACGTGAAACTGCCGTTTCAGGTCACGTGTTGCATCTGCTGCTATTATATGTACATTATTAGATCCATGTGTCATTACGTATAACTCAACATTGCTTACTTGAAAGTAATTAGTATTTTTATATATCGGTGAAAGTGCGTACTTTTGACCGGGTATGAAGAAAAATAGTATACATCACACAAGCAGAAAGCTGAAAGTTCTGCACTGCGCGACATCAAATGGCGCAGTGCAGGAAATTCAACTTTTGACTCTTGTGGTGTAATATATTATTTCATGTAATTAGGTGAAAAATGGCGTGACATGCGTTCAATATTACTGCCAGCTTTTACTGAAAACAAAATGAAATCTATGTTTGGATTGATGCGTCAAATTGGAACGCAAATGGAAAATTATTTAAAAAGGATCAGCAAAGAACTTCATAAAGACACTCCTCTTGAAGTCGAATTAACGGACATGTTTTCACGTTTTACTTGTGACGTAATAGCTACGTGTGCTTTTGGGATTGAAGTGGATTCTCTAACAAACAAAGAAAACGATTTTTATACCATTGGTACTAAGTCGATGAACTTTGCTCCTTGGAGACTTATAATGTTGACAGTAGCTCCATTTGTTATGAAGGTATCAATAGTGTCTGATACAGTGGCATAGCTGAGAACTCAAAGCCCCCCCCCGCGCAAAAATCTCAGTGGGGCACTTCTTTTCAATTTATCAATATATTTTATTTCAAACACTAATGAAACTCTGTAATATATGGCGTAGTTGACGTACATTAATCATAATTCATCTTCAAAGTTCAATTCCAGATATATAAATAATAGAAATCATGATCACGGGTAATTAGAATATGTGGTCAACTCAATTTAAATACTCATTGATTGGCATAGTTGAGAGCTTGATAAACTTTTAAGAATAAAGACGAAACGTTGCCAATCAATGAGTGTTTAAATTGATATGACCACATATGCCAATTACCCGTGATTCTGATTTCTATTATTAATCATAATATTGACGTTTAACTGATTCGCATGCTTTTATATATACCCTCGGGACTGTTCTTTTGGAAGCATTGGGTCTTCCAGTACATTTCGTCGACGTGTCTGGAATGTGCTAGCGATAGTGCTTGCTTGGATGTGTGCTATGCACTCACACAGCCATGAAAGCAATGCTTGTACTCTATATACAGAGTGATCCGCTACATTATATTATATCGTAGCAGCGAATTATATTCTATACAGTTTTTTTATGATGGCTCATCAAACATGAATATTTACCTTAAGATAGATTTAGTTCTATAATTGAAAATTTATTTGTAATACAGATATGTTTAAAACATTATTTAGAAATTGTACATTTTTGTCTTATTTTACTCTATATTTTCTGTGGGACAATAAATTCTAATATTAATATGACTATCTTTCCATTAGGTTATTAATGAAGGAATTGTGCCTAAAAAACTAGAAAAGTTTTTAGAAAATATGATCAGCGAAACCATGAAAATTAGAGAAAGGGACAAAATAATTAGACCAGACATGATCAATTTACTGATGCAAGCACGTAAAGGTCTATTGAAGGACGAGGAAATTACTGAAAATGCGCCATCTCAATCGCTTTCGGAAGAATGTAAGTTGAAAACAAAATAATATTCGATAATGTTTAATGCGTAAACTAACTGAAGTTTCACATGCTGATATATTTAAATACTATAATATATATGTAAATGTACTATTTTGTCGCCTGTTTTGATATTAAGCTCTTTTTAGTGCTTACTGATCAGATGATTTCTTCTCAAGCATTTGTATTTTTTGTCTCCGGCTTCAAAACAGTCGCTTCTGCAATTTGTTTCGCTGCCTACGAATTGGCGCTCAATCCAAATGTTCAAAAGAAAGTTCTAGCAGAAGTAGATTTCATTCGAATATATTGCAGAGGAACACTGACATATGAAGCCGTGCAAAAAATGAAATATATGGATATGGTAATTCATGGTAAGATCTTCTTTCGTTTCCACTTCTTACATTTTGTTTTTTTAGAGAAAAAGTATTCAGTTGGGTCTAATTTTACTCAATCTAATAATGGGAAGCAACGCCAGCCCTAGTCCTTGATCAGGCTAGAGCGAGATTGTCTTTCAGTGTCCTTTGATCGACGCTTCCACTTCACGTAAATTGTACTTAGCTTTTAAAATAAATAAAAAGTTCCAAGTTTTCAAAAATCAACTTTTATTGCAAACATCAACATTTGTTGAATTTAAATTAAATTAAGTAGCTTTAATTATTATACTTCTGCTTCTTTAAAATTAAGAAAGTTCTTACCGCTATATAATTAAACTAGCGGTACTTGTGCGAATAATTCGCATTAAAATTCGTTTCTAATTTCTCACACTCTTTATAACTTTCTTCTTTTTGTTGTATTACATTACGAAGCTCAGTGACGGTTCAAGAAAATATTTTTCTAAAACTGTCATATAGAGGCGCAAGTATTGAAAACGAGCTGAAGCGCCGTCATACGAAAAGTATTTATACGTGAATTTTGATTAAAAATTAAACAAAAAAAATTTACCGACCGTCAATCATGTTGACGTTGTTTCAAAGTTACAACCGTCGGATGGTAGCATTGCTGCATATACTGAATAAATGTATAATTGTTATAATTAATTATTTTGCAAAAACAAAAGCATAAATAGATTTTTTAATTGCTGATACACATAGAGCAAGTAATTATCTATAAAATGATACAAAATTTATGTGGAGTAATTGTGAGTTTTTTTCGAAAAAGGGAGGCAAACATCTTAACCTTAGCGTATTAATATCTATGATGATTAGTATCTTGTGTTAATTTCAATTAGTCACTAAAATTGTTTTTCGCATTTGGCTTCTTGACGCCCTTTGCCATCTGGCGCCTAGAGCGACCGCTCCACTTGCTCTACCCCAGGGCTGGCGCTGATGGAAAGTATATGACGATTGTAAAATTTGTACTGAACAAACAGGTAAGACATACAACCGACAGACAAGAATTTAAGCGAGTTAATAAAAAACGTGGTAATTACCAGAGACTGAATATGTATATTGTACCCTCATAGATATTTGGAATAGCACAGATAAATATCCAGGTATAAAAGTTTCTGCTATTTTTTTTTTCAGAAACGCTTAGAAAATATCCTCCAGTGGCAGCTTTAGACAGAGTATGCACAAAACCATACATTTTGCGAACAAAAAATAGGCAATTCCATTTCCAGGAGGGTGATGGGATTTATATACCGACATTAGGATTGCACATGGATCCGCAATATTTTCCAAATCCAAAACTGTTTAATCCTGAACGTTTTAGTGACGATGACAAAATAAATATTAAACCCTGCACATATATGCCCTTTGGTGCGGGACCTCGGACTTGTATTGGTAAGTTCAGTGTCACCTTTAACCTATTGGGGGCCCTAGGCATTTTAGGATCATGGGGCCCTTATAAACAACTACCTTGAATACTATATTACTTAAAAATAGAACTTATAGTTACGAAGCAAATCAATAATTAACAATTACAATTTTAAAGTTTAAAGATAAGTTTTCAGAAGAAAATGGGTTTTCTTACCTTGTTAAAATGAATCTTAGATCAGCCTAACCTCTATATAACAAACTTCATTATAACGAATTACTTGGTTTAACGAATATTTTCTAATTCTCTCCAGCTTCGTTATATCGACGTTGTACTGTATACAGCGAAAGAAACATCGTTCCTACCGGGTGTCCCACGACACATATCGTGTTTTTAGTGTATTTGCCAACATACACTATTGGCATCGGTCGGATGGCGGGACCTAGAGGTCGGACCAAAATTTCTCGACGTTTCATAACCTCCTAAACACTTTGGCACCATTTTTAAAAATGTTTATATATATTGATATATATACGTATATATATATATATATGTATATATATATATATATATATATATATATATATATATATATATATATATATATATATATATATATATATATATATATATATATATATATGTGTGTGTGCGGGCAATAACTTTCTAAAGAGTTAATTGATTGTAACGAAATTTGGTCCACGTGTTTAAAACCATTACCGCAAGAAGGTTATTTAAAATGGGCGTAATCGGGCCATTTTAAGGGTAGTTTTTAGGGGTTGAAAAATGTTTTTGGGCCCCAAAATACCGAAAAAATTCTCAGAATCGTTTCGAAATTGACATTTAACCCTTTAGTAGCAATTTAAAAGTGTCCCTAAAATTTCAATAAAATCGGCCTAACAGGACCGGACTTACAAATTTTTTGAAAACACTAATTTGTAGATAGTGACTTATTTATTGAGGGGTGTATTTAATTCGGTGTAGACGTTAGATTGATAATAATATTGCAGTTAAGAAAAAAGATGTTATTTTAAGGGGTGTATTTAGGAGTCATATTTTTAATTTCGCACAAAAACCAACTTAAGTTCGCGTAATAAAGCCACACTGCCTCTATTAGCAAATACACTATATTGTCGGCAGGGTTTTGGCACTGCGACCCGGGTTTTTTTTACATGTAAATGTTTAGTTTTATTAAAAAAAAATTACTAATACTAAACTTCTTTTCAGGTATCAAATTTGCTTTAATGGAAGCTAAAGTTGCTTTATATTACATGTTGAATTATTTCGAGCTCATCGCAGGAAGTAAAACAGAAATTCCGCCCAAACTAAAGTCATTCGAACTGGTACCTAAGAACGGGTTATGGATTGGGCTAAAACCTAGAAGAGTATTTTAAATGTTCATTGAACCAGTAGTTTGATTAACTTCAATAATTTTAATTACCAAATAACGCTAAATACTTATAATTCACGCAATTTGTACCTATTTTGTACTAACATATTTTAATAAATCTGATTACAAAAAATTTAAAAAAGAACTTTTAAATATGACGTTTTTATAAATACCTATACTAAAAAGGACGTAATAATTTTTTTCGAGCTCAAAAGAAATTTATATACACTACTAGCAGAAATTAAAGGATATTAAAAAAAAGCCAAATTTTTCGGTGTTTTTAACAGGCTGTAACTTGGAGGAAAATAATCGTACAGGAAATTTAAAAAAAGGAAATTGTAGCTTAAAGTGTCTTCTTTTCGAATCTGGACATTGATTTTTATAAAAATAAAAAAAAAATTTATAACAAAAAATTTGAAAAAAAAAATTTTTTTTTCAAATTTTTATAACAATCAAAGTTTTTGATTGAGGAAATAAGGATTATTTCTAAAAAACCATTCTGAACTTGAGAAAATGATTAAAAAATAAAAAAATTGCACATTATGTTGATTTTTAGCAAAAACGAAAAATTTAAACCTTCCGAGCACTAAGAAAAAAAAATCGCAGCGCTTTGAAATTTTCAGGGCACCTTTGGGATACTTGGAGGTTGAAAACGTATAGATGATATCCTTCGTTTATCCATTATATGCAAAGTTATACGAAGTTATCCAAATATCCTTAAATATGCAATTTTTTACCTTTTTTTCATTCAACAATTTCACTTCGAAATAAATTTTTTCTTGGAAAGCCACTAATCACTTCTTGTAGGGAATATTTTGTAGTTTACAAAAACCTACTTTAGTTTTCTGTAGGATCATTATGTCCCGAGTAATTTACTATCAAAGTCAAAAAAGACTTTTTTGCTTTGATCGACGATAACTCAGCGCCAAATCATTGTATAGAGTTTTTAAGAAGGTCAAATTAAAGCTAATTAAATTTTCTAAAAGAGCTTTATAGTGCCATGACCAATAAAAATTTTCCAAAGTCCATAGACAGTTTTAAACACGATAAAAAAATTGGAATATTTTTTCTTCGTTTGTTTTTGTACGATAACTAAAAAATCGCTTACGCTAAAAAAATTTAAAGTCCAGATTCGAAAAGAAGACACTTTACGCTACAATTTCCTTTTTTTAAATTTCCTGTACGATTATTTTGCTCCAAGTTACAGCCTGTTAAAAATCACCAAAAAATTTGGCTTTTTTTTAATATCCTTTAATTTCTGCTAGTAATGTAGATTGCTAAAATTAAAAACTTTGGGTGTATATATTCACGCATTTCATAAAATTTGCGACTTTTCGCGGTCAAAGCATTTAGTTTTAGTTGTCTATATCAACGGTCGTCAACAGTCGGGAATCCCCGACCCGCGGGTCAACTGCGGCCCGCGTAACGTTTCTATGGGGCCCGCAAAATCTTTAGGAGAAATTATAACTGAATATTTTTCGGTGTATGTCGTTTAGTTTAAATTGAATATTAAACGCACATAGCGTTCGTAATTTAGTACAACTGTTAAAACTAACACCTATTAAAGCATCTTTCACTTCAAACTCGTAATAACTATTCTTAAAAAGAGAAACAAAAGTAGCACTTAACTTCTTTTTATGTTTATTAGTGTATTTGCCATATGGCAACATACACTATTGGCGTCGGTCGGATGGCGGGACCTAGGGGTCGGACCAAAATTTCTCGACGTTTCATAACCTCCTAAACACTTTGCCACCATTTTTAAAAATGTTTATATATATATGTATATATATATATATTTATATATATATATATATATATACGTATATATATATATATATATATATATATATGTGTGCGGGCAATAACTTTCGAAAGAGTTAATTGATTTTAACGAAATTTGGCCCACGTGTTGAAATCCATCACCGCAAGAAGCCTATTTAAAATGGGCGTAATCGGGCCATTTTAAGGGTAGTTTTTAGGGGTTAAAAAATGTTTTTGGGCCCCAAAATACCGAAAAAATTCTCTGAATCGTTTCAAAATTGAAATTTAACCCTCTGGTGGTAATTAAAAAGTGTCCCTAAAATTTTAATAAAGTCGGCCGGACAGGACCGGATTTACAAATTTTATGAAAACGCTAGTTTGCAGATAGTGAATTTTACTGAAAGTTGTATATAATTTGGTATAGAGGTTCGATTGATAATAATATTGCAATTAAGAAAAAAAAATGTTATTTTAAGGGGTGTATTAAGGGGTTAAATTTTTTATTTTGCCCAAAAACAAACTTAATTTCACATAATAAAAGCATAAAACCACACGGCCCTATACAAGCAAATACACTATATTGTCGGCAGGGTTTTGGCACTGCGACCCGGGTTTTTATTTCATATTTGCAGACTAAAAAGTTACAGGTCACAAGAACGTGTCAATTACCTACTACGGCCCGCGTAAAAAACGTAAAATTTATTCTGGCCCATGTTATAAAAAAGGTTACCTTGGTCTATATAAATTACTTAAAATTTCTCGTAAGTTCTAAAAAAAAATATTTTACTGTTTTTTAGTAGATACCTATACATTAAAAAATCCAGCTACCATTCCAACTTTAAAAATACTGGTATTAATACCTGATATTAGACAGTAATAAATAAAATAGTTTCGAATACGTACGATAACGGGGTTATCGGCTAGTAATAAGTATTTACTGGCGGCCTCGTGCGAATACTTCGCACCGCCAGTGGTATGCTACATAACATAATAGGATGGAAATAAATTTTATTCTATTCTATTCAGAAACTTCAACGCCACTACGTTACTTAATATTATCAACAACTGTTAAAATAAACAGCCCAAGAAGTTTTAAATACCACGGTAAGTCAAGTGACCCCTCTTTTGAAAGGGTTTTCTATATTTTACACAACAACTTCATTTTTTTCAAAACAATTGATGTGTTATCAGGTAAATGTTTCTTATAGTGCCAGATATCTGACATTTTTTGCCTTCTAAAGTTTAAAAATAAAAAAAAAAACGGCCAAGTGCGAGTCGGACTCGCGCACGGAGGGTTCCGTACCATTATCTATAAAAACGGCAAAAAAATCATGTCTGTTGTACGGGAGCCCCACCTAAATATTTATTTTATTCTGTTTTAGTATTTGTTGTTATAGCGGCAACAGAAATACATCATCTGTGAAAATTCCAATTGTCTATCACGGTTTATGAGATACAGCCTGGTGACAGACGGACGGACAGCGGAGTCCTAGTAATAGGGTCCCGTTTTACCCTTTGGGTACGGAACCCTAAAAATTATCAAACTGATAAAAAGGTTGAATATCGAATAATTATATCGTTTATTTATTTATTTTATATGGATGTCAAACCGACTCTGAGCTCATACAAATGACACCTTTTAATACAAAAAAAGTAAATGACCTTCTATTACAATAATATGATCTGAATTTATATCTAAATCTTAATGGCACTTCAAGAAGCAATTTCTCGGTAACAACGACGAATTATACTAGTTAAAAAATTAAATACTTTTTATTAATAATTTCTGCAGTGCTATGTTTTTCATTATTGATACCAAACTGAAAACAAAACAAATTAAAAACAATGATTTGTAATTAGTTGTTAATAATATGATAATTTTGTACCAGAATTACATAAACGGTGGGACCCGTATTAGTTTGAAATCTATTGTATGTTGATATATGTTCGATTTACGGTTTTCAATAAAAATCAAACTTGCATCATTAAAATGTCTTAAAAAATTCTGTTTTGAGATATTTGTCACTGTGGTGTGTGAAACAATTGATATAAATAAAATTCGCTGTTAAGCACATTGTAGCACATTTAGAATAACAATATGCTCAGCAGTATTGTGTAGCTTTTCAACTTTTTAGCTCTAATTATTTTGTAAGAACTAATTATTGTTGCCAAGTATGCCACTGGTAAACGTAAAAATAATAGACTTTATTTTTTTTTTGTCCTTGGTAATTAATATAAAAATGATTTTTCGGGAAAAAGGACTTTATTTATAAAACGTCGCTGAAAATAAAATATTAAGTGTTTTACTTATAAATAAAGTCCTTTTTCCCGAAAAATCATTTTTTTATTTGTAAAAATAATAGGTTTTGAGAATAGCTAATTCGTAAGGATTTCGTGATACTTAATGCTTCATGGCTTTTCTAAATTACAAACCACTATTTTCAATTTAAGAACAAATAAATTTGATTTTTCAGTTTATAATTAGTGTACTTGCCATATATGACAGTCCAGAGTTGTCAGACGTCCCGATTTTGGCGGGACGTCCCGATTTTTAAATCAAAATTAAATGTCCCGCGCGGGACAAGCTCAGTCCCGCTTTTCGGGGATAACTCGACCGTACGTAAATAATTATCCTCTTATTGTAAGTTGCAATTTGTAACACTCACTCCTCAGACTATTGTTTGAAACGTCACATTTTTCTAATGAATAAAACTTTTTTGATTTTGATTTCTGTTTTTTTTATTTTTTTTATTCAGAAGACGAATAAGACTCAACTATTTAACGAAAGGGTAAATCTGATTTAAAATATCATATTTTTATTAAAATACCTTTTCTATGGCTATTTTTGCTATCTATTGTCACGTAAACGTAATTTGAACTCAAATAAAAAGATAAATATTTAAAAGCTTCAGATTATATACGTTTTTTTACCATGTCCCGCTTTCGACGAAAGAATCCCGCTTTTTTTCACTCAAAAAGTTCCAAAATCCTGACTTGATGTCGATCGGATAGTGGGACCTAGGGGTCGAACAAACATTTCTCGACGTTTCATATCATTCTAAGCAACTTGACACCATTTTGAAAATGTTCATATATATGTATATTGCCGAAAATTATAATTATAATAATTTTTTATTGATTAAATATCAAAAGGCAAAGTTCAGCTATAAACTTTTTTCAACTTAACCTAACATAAATAAAGTAACAAATAAATGTTACATAATTGCTACAAAAAGAAAATATGCTTTTCAAACAACTCACAGGCTGGAAATACGGGAACTTTTAATAAGGTATTCTAAAATCCCCAATAAATATGTAGAACAAAATTTATCCTCGTTTAATATTCTTGAAGGTGAAGATTTGCTTACATTTTGTCTATATTCAGTGAGCTATCAGAAGTTTGCCCAAAATTAATTTTCTAAATCTACTTTTGTTCGTAACGATAATTTTATATTCATCTTTAAAGTTCAATTCCAGATATATGTTATAATAGAAAACAGTATCACGAGTAATTGGAATAAAAATAAATCAATTTAAACACTCATTGATTGCAACGTTTCGTCTTTATACAATCAAGACTTTTTCAAGCTCTCAATATGTTTAAATTATAATAAACGTTGCAATCAATGATTGTTTAAATTGATTTATTTTTATTCCAATTACCCGTGATACTGTTTTCTATGATAATTTTATACTTTCAATAATTTAATAGTTAGGTACGCCACTGCACTCTATCAACTGTACACAAGAACAGTCCAATACCCCCACCATTTTAATATCTGTTATCAGTTGTCTTTTATATAAATAGACCTTGATTAAATTTCATGTGCGTTAGTTGATGAATTTTAATTTACAAAAACAATTAAAATTTTTCCTGTAACAATGTTGTTGTTGTTATTACTTGGTGCATTGTTAGTGTTGTATTATTTGTTATGGAAACCATTGCTTTATTGGCAAGAGCGCGATATACCGTGTGAGTCGCCTCTCTCATTGTTAAAAAATTTCGGGAAAACTTTTTTAGGCATTCGAAAAGAATCAATATTTCACGAAGTCTTACATTACTATAAACTCTTTCCTGGAAAACGGTAAGTTATTTTATCATTAAATAATTAAAGAAAAACTATCTTAAAGGTATAGAGTAGTATAAAAATTGTAAGAAGTCAGTTACTTACAAATAAAAATCAGGCAATTGGGCGGCAATTTTAAAAATATTCATATTTGACATATTATAATAAAATAAACTTTCTATTAACGCGTTCGCTGACGCGGGTAACGGTTAGTAACAAATATGATATTTGCTACTCGTTTCCATGGTGCATAATATGGTTCCACACGTAAAAATTAATTAAAGATCCATAGTGGTAACATTATGAAAGTTTAATCAACATTAAAAAATTTATTGGTCTGATCAAACTGATTATTTAATTTATAATCAAAGATTAATATAATAAATATAATCAAAGGTAATTGGAATAATGAAAATAAATCAATTTAAACACTCATTGATCGCAAACGTTGCGATCAATTAATGTTTAAATTGATTTATTTTCATTATTCCAATTACCCGTGATCTTGTTTTCTATTATAACATATATATCTGGAATTGAACTTTAAAGATGAATTTTTTTTTAATTTTCATATTTCCGAAACTAAAATCTTTTGAAATTTTTTTAACAAAATTTTCTTGGAAAAATAAACAGAATAATAGTCCGTTATAAAAAATATACCAAAGGCCGTGTTCGTCCATTTTTATTTATTGCGCATGCGCAAAAAAACCGCGAAATATTTATTTATGTCCAAACTCGTAAACAACTTGACAGATAAGTAAAAAAATAAATATTTTTTTTTTCTGGTTAAGTATCTGTAAAGTTGCTTACGAGTTTGCACTTAAATAGACATTTCTTTGTGCTTGCACAATAAATAAAAATAGACGTAAAAAATGCCAACGAACTCGGCCACTATTATAAAAGAAAAAAACAAAACATTATAGCTTATATCTCTTCTGCGCTTGCCCCGGTTTTTTTCAAATCCTTTCATCTATTTGACAGACAAACCGCCAAACAGATTCAGACTTTTTCAATCACAGTTTGCAATTTTCCGAGACTATATTTTACGGTCTGAGGGATAAACTACCTTAAGAAAAATCCTACATTTGATAAATTAGTGTGAAACAAACTTTTCCGTTTTGTGTAATATTTTTAATTGATGATGAAAATGTTACATTTCAGATTTTATGGAGTACATTTGAACTATAACAGACCCGTTTTAGTAATTCGTGATCCAGAATTATTAAAAGAAATCACAGTCAAAAATTTCGATAACTTTGTTGATCATTCCAACGTCTTTTTTGGAACCGAAGTTGATACTTTACTGGCAACAAATCTTTTCAGCTTAAAAGGTTATTATTTAGTAATTACAGTGTAAACTCTTTATAACGAAATTTAAGGGACCGATCATTTTTTATCGTTATAGAGAGTTACCGTTATATGGAGTGAAGAAAGAAAAACAACCAAATTAACAATAATCTTTAATATGTATGTTTTTAATAAAATTAATACATATAGTCAGTTAGCTTTGCCTGACTTTTTTGCTTTGCCAGTACTTGTTTTGTATTTTCTTAAGTATTCTATCCATCTCTTGATATGTGGTGGAATCTTCTTGATTAAACAATAAAAAATTTTCTAAAGGTTTAGTCGGCGTCTTTTGTAACCTGATAAGATAACATAAACAATAACACCGATAATGACGATTTTCTGTGTTTAAATATGAACACATTTCTTCGTAATAGAGAATGGCTGCTGCGCTATAAAGAGTGTATCATTGTATGGGTTTTAAGGTAAACCAACCAAATTGTGATCTTTTCTAAGTTATAGAGAGTTTATCGTTATAAAGAATAATGTTATAAAGAGTTTACACTGTATAATTAGATCATCAAACAAAGACTCGATGGAATCATGGAACATCGTTGCGAATTATCTAATATTTTGCATGCAAAGAGTTACACAAGCATGTCTAAAAAAATCGTAGACTTTATAAAAAAAATGTTTGACTACAGAGGAAGAAATAATAATATGTACTTGACCCTAGGTCCGGAAAATCTTTGTGAAAAACAAACTAATAGATTTCTTGGCTTCCGGGCTTGTACGCCGTAGTCTATTGGTATTTCTACCTGACGTTTTGTCTACAACTGCGGTAGACATTGTCAAAGGCGATGTAGTAGCAGGCGAAGTGTCAGGTAAGTGTGAGCAGCCTAGAATTTCGCCCGCTACCACATTGCCTTTGATAGTGTCTACCGCAGTTGTAGACGAAACGTCAGGTAGAAATACCAATGGACCACTCGGAAGACAAGAAGTTTTACAACAATGCCGGCCATGAAAGCCTACATACTTTGATAAAACTCATAAAGATATTTTAAAACAGGTAAAGCATGGCGCGATATGAGAACTACTCTGAGTCCGGCGTATACTGGTACAAAAATGAAGGCAATGTATCCGTTCGTTCACGAAATTGGTGACCAGTTATTGAACTATCTTTATGATAAAATGGAAAGACAAAATACTGAACAAATAGAAGTGGAAGTAAAAGATCTGTTTACCCGTGTCACTAATGACGTCATTGCCACGTGTGCGTTCGGTGTCAATTGTGATTCGTTAAAGGACAGAAATAACGAATTTTTAGCAGTCGCTCAACAATCTACAAATTTAGAAACTCTTAGATATTATTTTTCTCAACTAGTTCCCAATATAATGAAGGTAATTAATAAACTGTTTGTATAATATGGGTTTAACCTCTCTAGTAAATTTCGGTTTTATTGTCGTGACGTCACAAACTAGTTCGGTTGTTTCCGGAGCAATTGAATAGCTCTTCCCGCACTGCAATTTTAAAAGGCTATAATTATTTAAATAATGATTAAATAAAATTGGAAAAATTTTTCTGCCTAAACTTATATCTATAGAAGCTAAACCAATAATAATGAAAAAGCGATGATACAAGTATAACCCTATTAATAATACCAAATACAATCTGTAAAAGTAGGTATATATTTGAAATACTTTTACTCAAATGTTGTGGCCTTGATCAGGGTAGAGCGAGATTGTTTTTCAGCGCCCTATGGTCGACGCTCTCACTTCGCGTAAATTGTACTTCGGTTTTATGTTAAATAAATAAAAGTCCCAAATTTTCAAAAATCAACTTTTATTGCAAACATCAAAACTTGTTGAATTTAAATTAAATTAAGTAGCTTTAATTATTATACTTCTGCTTCTTTACATTAAGAAAGTTTTCCCATTTGGCTTTTCGGTGCCCCTTATTACCTGGCGCCTAGAACGACCCTTTCTCTCGCTCTACCCTAGGGCCAGCGCTGTACTGATAATACTTGGCTAGCTAGTGTTTATGCAACGTTGTTCTTTGTAATAACGTATTGTTGATTTTTGCGCATCATCATCCAATCCAGATCGTCTGTTTGCAAATTATTCGTTAAGGCCCCAGTACACAGTGGTCTGTAGTGGGCCATGCTTTGCAATGTACAACTGTAGGCCACTATCACTTGGTATTCACACAATGGCCCATGGCTCATTTCTGCCTGGCGAAGCACTTGCGATGGACGTGGAAGTAATTACGGCTGCGGCTATTTATTTATATACTATTTACAAGTATTATAGTATTATAAACCTAAAAGTCTCTTCATTGCTCCAGGATACTGACATTTTGGGCGATTAAATATTTAAATAGTATAGCACGCAACAAAAAAAGTAGGTACCTGTCCCGGACAATGGGCCACTGTGTGAACACCATAGGCCACGCTACACCACGATTCCTCTGAAGTGTGTCAAAAAAACCGACAACAAATGGATTGCGTACCACAATTCACAATTGTCCGCCACTACAGACCATTACCCCCTGTACACAATGGCCCACTACAGACCACTGTGTACTAGGGCCTTTAGGTACAGCTTTGTTTCCTTCCAGTTGTTCACCAGTTACGTATTACCAAAACATGTTCACACATTTTTAAATCAAGTCGTGAAAGAGACGTTAAAAGTTCGAAAAGAACATGAGATTATTAGACCTGATATGATCAATTTGTTGATGCAAGCTCAAGATGGAACTTTATCACAAGAAGATGGACAAACAAGCGATGTAAATAAATCTATTAATTCAAAACAACGTAAGATGTATTTCTAAATATTTTTTACAAAAATTTTTACTGCAATTTGGTGAGCCCATTCAGGGCTGGATTTACCCTGAGTGCCCTGGGGCACCGTGAAAAATGCGGCCCATTATCTAAAGCAGCATACAATTTTCAAATAAATGAAATGATTCATTTATAGATCAAAACAGGGGCGTCGCCAAGAGGGGGCAGGTAGGGGCAGCTGCCCCTCCCTAAAGGTTCGGGATTTTTTTAAGCTATAACTTTTTCTGCCTAATGTCACAGAATAAGTAAGTAATAAATTGTAGCGTTCAGTAGAATCACTTTGGAACTAAAATCAAATTTAAGAATTCAATAAATATGTACATATTTAATATCTTACCCCCACAAATCTGAAATTTTGGTTTTTTCTCATCCTTCTGTCTCCCTCTGGCTCAAAAGCTGGCGACGCCCTTAGTTCAAAATCTTTTTATTATAAACGAGATAATTGCACAAAAAACATTATTTTTCATATTAAGGTAGTTGTCGTGGTACAATATTGTCAAAAAGTTATAGATTATACGCGCCACAAAATTATACTAGCTTGTAGCTAAGTGATCCATAATTTGTACGCAAGACTGTACCCGTGGAAACGTAACCCATACAGTATTCATATGCATGTATACTTTTCTATAAACTTTAAACCGTTATTTATAAATAATTAGACGGTCAAAAATGTATATCTTATTTTTTTAAACTCATAACAAATGCATTGAAAGACTGTCAGTTTTTGGAAAGTTTCTGACAGGTAATTCTTTTTTTATAAATAAGAAACTGGTTCAGAACTACAGAGATCGTATACAATCAATGTTAATTATCCAATTTTTAATTGAATTTATCTCGGATTATATACGGTCGATCGAATTCAAATTTTCAGGGTAATTATATTATCATGTCTTTGTACCACGACAACTACCTTAATATAGACATAACGCTTTTTATTTATGAATGTTTTCAACACGATCACACTTTTCGAAAAAAATTCTATAGCGTCATTTTTTTTCTCATGTTCCAAATTTTGCCACTCCTGAAAATTTGCCGCCCTGAGCACTAGCCCCTAGCGTAAGTCCAGCGCTGAGCGCATTGCTAATGTGATAAAAAGTCATATTTAATAAAATAATATTGAAAATTTCAGTAATTACAACCGAAGACATCGTTGCACAAGTGTTCGTATTTTTATTTGCTGGGTTTGAAACGACGTCAACTGCATTATGTTTCATGAGTCACGAATTGGCAACCAATCCACATATCCAAGAGAAGCTTCAAAATGAAATTGATAAAACTTTGGCTGAAGCAGATGGAAAAGTCACGTACGAAACAATACACAGCATTAAATATTTAGATATGGTTATTTCAGGTACGCATTCATTTAAAAATAGTATATTACACCACAAGGGCAGAAAGTTGAAATTACAGAACTGCGTGACTTGATGCTCTTGGCTTCGCGACGGGCATTATGTCACGTTGTTCAGGGAAATTTGGTCCACATGTTAGAATCCATCATCTCACGAAACCTGTTTAAAATGTGCCCAATCGGGCAAGAGCATACCCAGCGAGGGGCAGGGGGGGTTAGAAAATATATTTTAATAAAAATATGATATTTTAAATCAGATTTACCCTATCGTTAAATAGTTGAGTTTTATCTGTCTTCTGAATAAAAAAAATAAAAAAAAAAACAGAAATCTAAATCAAAAAAGTTTTATTCATTAGAAAAATATGGCGTTTCAAACAATAGTCTGAGGAGTGAGTGTTACAAATTGCAACTTACAAAAACCCGAGTCGCAGTGCCAAAACCCTGCCGACAATATAGTGTATTTGCTTGTATAGAGCCGTGAGGTTTTATACTTTTATTATGTGAAATTAAGTTTGTTTTTGGGCAAAATAAAAAATTTAACCCCTTAATACACCCCTTAAATAACATTTTTTTTCTTAATTGTAATATTATTATCAATCTAACGTCTACACCGAATTAAATACACCCTTCAATAAATAAGTCACTATCTGCAAACTAGTGTTTTCATAAAATTTGTAAATCCGGTCCTGTCAAGCCGATTTTATTAAAATTTTGGGGACACTTATTAATTACTACCAGATGGTTAAATTTCAATTTTGAAACGATTCGGAGAATTTTTTCGGTATTTTGGGGCCCAAAAACATTTTTCAACCCCTAAAAACTACCCTTAAAATAGCCCGATTAGGCCCATTTTAAATAGGCGTCTTGCGGTGATGGATTTCAACACGTGGTCCAAATTTCGTTGGAATCAATTAACTCTTTCGAAAGTTATTGCGCGTACACACACACACACACACACACACACACACATATATATATATATATACACATATATATACATATATATATAAACATTTTAAAAGTGGTGCCAAAGTGTTTAGGAGGTTATGAAACGTCGAGAAATTTTGGTCCGACCCCTAGGTCCCGCCATCCGACCAACGCCAATAGTGTATGTTGCCATATGGCAAATACACTAATAAGAGAATAATTATTTACGCACAGTCGAGTTATTCCCGAAAAGCGGGACTGAGTCTGTCCCGCGTGGGACATTTAATTTTTATTTAAAAATCGGGACGTCCCGCCAAAATCGGGACGTCTGGCAACGCTGATCCACATAATTGTCACAATGCCTGTTTTGGCTCCGCGATCAGGTGTTTTTTTTAGCAACATTAAAAATGTGGTCCTCATATTTTGCATACGATCATCTCTTGGGTGCCTGGTCTATTTCGACATTCCCCTAAATCTCATTTTTGCGTTTTATTCTTTTATAGTTCTAAGTTATCAGACGAGCCTCATACATAATCCTTTCGTTTCATTTTAGAGAGTTTACGAAAATGGACACCAGCTAACTTTACTGATCGACACTGCACCAAAAACTACACTTTCAATGATGGCGAGAAATCAGTTCGAATAGAAAAGGGCACAACACTTCTAGTTCCAATCATTGGTTATCATCGTGATCCAAACTATTTCCCTGACCCAGATAAATTCGATCCGGAACGATTCAACAGTGAAAACAAATCGCACATAAAACCATTTACTTATATGCCTTTTGGAAATGGGCCTCGAATATGTATAGGTAAGTAGTTAGGTAAATTTTAATTAGACGGTTTATTATTTTCTTCATATGTTCAGGATAGTACCCTTAATGAACTCACAAAAACTCAGGTTTGAGGAAATACTATGAGAAAAATCGTCACTAGCTCCCTAACTATTATGACAAGGCCCATAAACCTTTTAAGGGGGTATTCTCATGTGAACGCATAAATTTTACCTCTTTTTAGGGATTTTTTTTTAGACGACAATAACATTAAATCATTTTAATTTTGTTATATGTTTTTGTTTGTATCTTAAACTGTATAAAAAAAATTTTCTCTTATTTTACATTTTATATATATACATATATTTTTAAATTAAATTAGACACTAAAAAAAAGCAGGTCACTGGTCATGGTAATAGCGGCTGTTCATGTTGTCTGAAATAAAAAAATCGAATGGATCATTGTTCAGTAGGAATGTCAATATCGTCCCTACTAAAATTAATCAATTTCATTAAAAAAAAAATGGGGACTAGAAAAAAAGTTTGTTTTTTGTTAATTTTTTTGTTAAAAATCGTTTGAAAAAAATAAGAAAATACTTTCGAAAATAAGCAATTTTAGTACGGACGATAACCATTAATGAGTAGAAGAACATATATAAATTTCAATTTGTTAAATCATTCATTGTTATAATGCTAAATTAGAAAAATTCATTTTTTATCCACCAACACCGTTGGGACTCAAACCCAAATCTTTCCACATTCGCGGCGGAATGAGTTATCAGTTACTCTACGGTGCGATATCTAAACAATCAATTCATCATAATAAAGCAAATTGTAAGATCAAATTCACTACATGCGAGAGCTGATTTATTAAGAAATGAATCAACTCAGTAGCGAGAGCTATGAATGAAAGAGGTAAATTTCCATTTATTATTAATCATCAATCCACCTTAGTACATGTACGTAATTCAAAGGTAGGTAAAGGGGCTATTTGCCAACCTATTAAATCATATGGAAATTTTTAGGAGTACGAAAAACTTCCGTAAAGTTTTAATATAAGATATAAATGTTAATTCTACAAACCTGCAGACGCTATATAATAATTTGTTAAATCATTCATTGTTATAATGCTAAAAAAACCCGGGTCGCAGTGCCAAAACCCTGCCGACAATATAGTGTATTTGTTTATACAGGCAATGTGGCTTTATTATGCGAACTTAAGTTGGTTTTTGGGTAAAAAAAAATTACTCCTTAATACAGCCCTTAAAATAACATTTTTTTTCTTAATTGCAATATTATTATCTATCGAACCTCTATACCAAATTATATGCAACTTTCAGTAAATAATTCACTATCTGCAAACTAGTGTTTTCATAAAATTTGTAAGTCCGGTCCTGTCGGGCCGATTTTATTTAAATTTTAGGGACACTTTTTAATTACTACCGGAGGGTTAAATTTCAATTTTGAAACGATTCGGAGAATTTTTTCGGTATTTTGGGCCCCAAAAACATTTTTCAACCCCTAAAAACTACCCTTACAATGGCCCGATTGGGCCCATTTTAAATAGGCTTCGTGCGGTGATGGATTCCAACATGTGTGCTAAATTTCGTTAAAATAAATTAACTTCTTCGAAAGTTATAGCCCGCACACATATATACCTATATATATATATATATATATATATATATATATATATATATATATATACATATATATATAAACATTTTTAAAAATGGTGGCAAAGTGTTTAGGAGGTTATGAAACGTCGAGAAATTTTGGTCCGACCCCTAGGTCCCGCCATCCGACCGACGCCAATAGTGTATGTTGCCATATGGCAAATACACTAATTAGAAAAATTCATTTTTTATCCACCAACACCATTTCAAAGCAATCGGTACAATACTTTTTTTTTAGGACTATGACAGTTTTAGAAAATAATGTTTCCAGATAAATGCGTTTAAAGTTTCAAGAGCCAACAAGTCGCTTATACGGCTCGTCAGCGACTATGAGTTGTAATTTATTTAAAACTAGGAATTTCGGTCTCTATTTTTCACAGCATATTTTCGATAGGTTTTACTATTGAAATATGAAAAAAAAATCGATTTTTCGAAGTGGTCACATGAGAATACCCCCTTAAAGCAAAATACATTTTAATAATAAATTACTAAGAGCGATAACAAAGTTATTATGACTGAAAGACGTACATTTTGTTTGTTGTTAACATTTTTAGAATTGATTTTATTTCTGATTCAACACTATACAGTTATACACAAATAAATTATTAATTTTTTTAGGTAATCGTTTTGCATTGATGGAACTTAAGTTAACAATGGTTAAGTTATTATCAAACTTCGATTTGGTTACAACAAATAAAACAGATGTTCAAATGGAGTTAAAACCTATTTTTTCACAGTTAACGGCTAAAAATGGATTTTGGATTGGATTTCGTCGTAGAAGTAATTCTAAAATTTGTCGCGAATAAAGTTCATTAATTTTAATTTGAATAAATAATAAAAATATAATAAATATAAATTCTTTAATTCCTTTTTATTCCAGTAGCACCTCGATAAGTTAAAATCCAAGGGAAACGTTAAAAAATTCAAGTTATCGAGTTTTTTACTTATCGAGAGTTGAAGAGGTTGTCAGGTTTAACTTACCGAGGTTTGTGAATTTTATAGAGGATGTATTTAGTTCAATAGAGGTTACATAAATTTTTTATCTATTCATTTAGAATCAATTATTTATTTATTTAAACAATCAATTATTTAAACAGAAATCAGTAATTTTTTTTGTTTCATGCAATTTTAATTTTCTACATCATTTATGTTTTCTATATTATGTAAAGAAGAAAGAATTTCGTCGTTAACATCGTCACAACGCTCGATAAAAGCGCGTAAATCGCTCTACTGATTGAGATTGGCGGAATTAAAAAAAAAATTGAACTTACAGAGGTTTTTAACTTATCGAGATTCTACTGTATTATTTCTCTTTATTTAATAAGTGCGCAGAAACTAGGCTATATTACGTATTTCATAACTGATGCGTAATAAAAAATTTGATAATTTGCACTGATTTTTCACTCGGCACGTGGTAGAACATGATTAATAATAACAAGTAATTAAAAAGCACTCGAAAATTCTACAAATAATTTATTTTTATTTTTTATTTATTTGTAGAATTTTCAAGTGTTTTTTAATTACTTCTTATCAAAAATTTGATACTTCGAAAATGTGTGTGTCATATAAAAATTCAAGAGCTATTGAACTTTTTGAAAGCTAATTTCTGCATAGATTTTGATACCTCCTCCTCTCCAAAACCCGAAGTCTTTCTGCGGAGATGTTTTATCACATTTAGAGCAAAAGGTAATAAACAATTTGAGATACCCAAACCTTTGTTTTCTTGGATTCTCTAGTTTGAAGCTAATTTTACTATACTATAAGATGTAATCCATAGAAGCTTTTACGTGCAGAATGTCTTTCTTATTTCAAAATATGTAAGATTTATAGGATATTTTAAAAAAATAATCATATTTTGCGAATAACTCAAAAATCCGATGTCCGACTGTTTTTTGGAACGAAGTTCCTTATCGCGGGTTGGCGAGGGGATCTAGGCGAGAAAAAATGTAACGCGTCACGAAAAACCGTAAGACTAAGTGTCACGAAAAACCGTAAGACGTATAATGTATACTGGTATACGATGATATCGACTGCTGCTGCCAAGCACGACTAGCCCAGTCGGTAGAGCATAAGACTCTTAAATCCGGGTCGTGGGTTCGAGCCCCACGTTGGGCGAATATTATTTTTATTTATTTTTTATTGTTTTATTAATTAGTATCCTGTTTACTAAAATAAAAAACAAACAGAATTGTGCTTCAATATTTTAAAAACAAACAATAAATTTATAATTAATATAGTTACTTATTGCTTCAATAATTAAAATTAAAGAGAGGGGTGGGTAAAGAGAATGAGAGCCTGACACGTTAATGATTAATTATGCCAACCCTGCATACCGGGTGTTTTTAGATTCTACCGGGTGTTTTTAGATTATATAAAACGCGTTACTAAAAACGTCTTATACGAAAGGGACTTCGTTCCAAACGCGTGTCCCGCGACACATTCCAAGTTTTTTTTTCTTAATTTTCAAAAATTGGGAAGTTAATTTGTTTTGTTTTCAGTGTGGTAATGTACGTAAAAAGTCGTAGCTTCAATATTAACAAAGCTAGCAATAGTAGAATCTTGACTTTGTGCGCATGTGTAAAATATTTTGTTTTATATTACTCTCTATCTGTTTTAATATTCGAAGGATAACATTTTTTGCAAACACAGTATTTTGTTTGTTAAAAAGTCCTCAAATATAATACAATAAATATTTAACCGCGAATCGACAAAACGAATAAATTATTTTTATTTAGCATACTTAATTCAAATTAGTTTTGTTAGAAAACTTGTTAGCATTGAATTACAGAATAAAAAAACAAGTTTAATAAATTTGTTAGTGGTTCAAAACATAATGTAACACAGATTTTATTAGAATTCATCAGACTACCAACCTCCTGACTTTAAAAGATTGTAAAATTTCCTATAGGTATAAAATTTCTTTTTGCATATCTCCAAATGTTTTAAACGGGACATTTTTTTATCACTGGAATATGCATTGAGAAAAAAGAAAGCAAATGAGTCCTGTTTATATACTTATAATAAAAACCAAATTTACGTGCACACTAAAGAGTTAGTTTTAATACAAGTAATACAGACTTTTTTATTTATATAATACTAGCGGCCCAGTTCGGCTTCGCCCGGGTGTAAATGTAATATATAGAATATAAAAGATGAGAATCATTATCATTAAATTCTCAACGTGTATTAAATTTGCGTGAATTCAATCGCTTTTATTTGTGAATGTTCAAAAATCGAAGAAAAATCTAATTTCCCAAAAAGAAATTTAAAAAATTCTGTTGATCCGATCGCTACCAAACTTCAGAAGATCACCCGCTGGGCTAATCTAAAGATTGTCTGAAAATTTCATCAAAAATGGTCTACCCGTTTGGAGTCCATAGATTACATAATACATATACATCGTCTTTTATCTATATAGATTATTAAAATGTAAAAAGTGGTTATTGTGATATAATGATAATAGGTGGACATATAGTATCGCGAAGTTTTTTGTAGTTATTGATATGTTCTTTAGTATTGTAGAACATACTTTTGTTCTATCATCAATAGTTTCCGCAGCGCATGCGACGAAAGATGTTTTATGGCATTTTTTTTACACCTTGGGTTACGTTACTAAAGTTTTAGTAAAGATCCCTAATATTTTCTAGCAATAAATATAGCCTATGTTACTCAGGGTGAATGTAGCTTTCTAATGGTGAAAGAATTTTTTAAATCGGCACAGTAGTTTTTGAGTTTATTCATTACAAACATACACACACACAAAAATACAAATCTTTCCTCTTTATAATGTTAGTGTAGATTAGTGTAGATAAACTATACAGGTGATTTTTAAGTTGATTCCTTTTTTAACAGCGTGTTTAAATCAAATAGACAAACAAATATTTCAAATAACTTATTTATCAAAACTCAAAAATAAAAGAAAAACAGACTTTCAAAGTTTAATTACATTTTATAAAGTTTGAGGTCGGTACTGGCGTTATGTTATGTCACTATGGAGATATGTTGTCCCCGTTTTGTTTCAAATAAAGAACGATCTTAAAAATTATTCTGTATTTGCATTATATATAATATGTAAAAGTCTGTATTACAAAAAATATATAGTAATAATTATTTAGTATTTTAGTGTGTATGCAAATTGCGTTTTTACTATATTCTACTAACATTATTTAGAGTTTAGACTAATCATAATTCCTTCATAACCAAATTAGACGAGAAAAAGTAATGTTAAAATGGAAAAAAATATTTCTTCTTACGACAACACCCATCGGAGACCCAGTTACAATCAAAAGTATAGGTTACGAATTTGTGTTAGATAATACTTAAAACCAGACAATGATATTTTTATCGCTGTAGATTTGCGACGAGAACAACCTTATCTCGGAGGTAATTCTAGAAAAGTATATGAGTTATGACTTTAAAAAACAAATAGTAAAACACTTACCACACAGCATAATTGTTTTCGGTAAAGTAACAATTGGGAATACTCCAAACATATCAATAAGACACAATGTCGCAAAAAATATTGATAAACCTTTTTTCTGTCCAGATTTTTGATCACACACGCTAAGTTTATTCACTAACGGAGTTTTTTCGTTTTCTGCCATATTTTCAATTTGATTTTTAACGGTCACAATATTGTCACAATTTTTTTATGATTTAACACTGAAACTTCACAAAACACTAGGTTGTATTCTCAACTATATTCTATACAAATGTTTATTCTTGTGAATTCTAACTTAATGTAACAAAATTATACGAAACCGGTCAAATTCTAATTCGTAAGATATTTTCACTCTAAAATGCAGGTTACGTTGCGATCTGCGCGAAAGAACATGATACGTCTACTGAGCAACAGAGATAACTATGTTCGGAAATGCTTCTTTGTAATAAAACAATATAAATCTATTTTTACAGAAAGTTCAGCTCCTTATTTTTAATTAAAGCAAATAATTCAAAGGATATTTTATGGAGCAGATAAATTAGTTAATAATTATTTTACGAAACGTCGTGTTAAACAGAATAATTATTAACTAATTTATCTGCTCCATAAAATATTCTTTGAATTATTTGCTTTAATATAAATATAAAAATAAACTAAGTTAAAAGTGATTAGAAAAGATAGTAAAATAAGAGACAGTATTACCACTGTTTTAATTAATCTAAATGTTGGTGTTTTCTTTTTAACATTCTTCCGTATAAAATAGATGCTTTTATGTCTATATCGCGGTGGTAAAATGAGCCACTAAGCACTATTTTCGGTCACCTAGCAGCGCACCACCGACGAGTGAGGTATTCATAAATATAGGCAATAAAATTTATTATATTACAACAGAAAACAGAATCAAAATGACCTACAAAGATACAAATTCCAAAACTTACATAGGCTAATTGATTATATAATAAAGACAAATTTTACATTAGGTACATAATAATTGAGATTTATCAACTAGGGTTGACCAAACACGATAAAAAAACTTTTAAAAAATATTATCCTCCTTCAAAAAAGTCACTGAAAAGATGAAAATAATGAAATACTATTAATAAATTATTTTTTTAAATTTTTTTACTTTTAAGTGGATTTGCTTTCGCACATTTTTCAAAACTACTTAACCGGTTTAAGTAAAATTTATGTGGGATCACACTGAAGATGTGCCCTATTAAATAATAAAAGAGTCATCAAAATCGGCTTACAAATATTGGAGATATGAGATAGCATATATTAAGAAATATGTTTTTGTGTCATTAAAAAATGAATGAACCGATTTTAATAAAAACTATTTGGTACCAATTCGGTAGCATTCTGAACAAAATGGCGTTGACAAATTTCAAATTGGTTTACAATTGACGAAAATGTCGGTCAACAAACATAAAAAAATACAACAGAATTGAGAACCTCCTCCTTTTTTTTGAAGTCAGTTAAAAAGTATAAACATTACATACGACAAGTTAAAGTAACACAGAAATTTAACAGCGCTGTTAATTTTAACGTTGTTCGTACAGAACAGAGCCACACAATGTGGCAATTCTTAACAGTGAATTATATTTTGTTATAGTGCATGTGGTAATCAAAATTTTTGATAGTCTAAAACTAAATATAGGCATAAAGCAGCAACTAAATCAATAGGGATGTTGACTATTTTTGGGAAAGTGTTTTAAATCGTGCATAAGTACCTAATATAGCCACAAATATTTATTATTTTTATTTAAATACAACTCAAGCCTTAAAAATCATGTATTTTAAATCCCGTTTCAAATTTCGGTCCAAAACGCCAATACTAGTCGCGTGACGTCACCTGTTCATACCAAAGGAGGCTCAAAAGTTTACACAGGAGCTACCATTCTATAGATGCGGTCACAAAGTAGGAGGCTGTGCTCATAAACGCTAGCAAATTAATGAGGTTATGGAAAGTGTTTTCGTTATTCTTGTTATAAAAGATGAATTCTAAGTTTTCCAACAATTAGCCTTAATAAATACACTTTCCATGACGTTAAAACTCCTTGCAGTGTTTTTTTAAAGAAATTTTTGAATAAATTACACACTAAATATTAACCAAACAATTTTTTGACAGCGACTGAACATATGACGTCATGCGCTCTGATTGGTGTCTGTTGTCACGTGATTTGAGAGTGATTTTATTAGGCTTTATTTATTAAATATTAATTAAATTCCTTAAAAATAAGGAAAAATATAGTGTTTATTAGTATTTCTATCATAGAAACTACCACTTAACGTTAAAATTATGTTTTTATTTGAACACAGTCAACATCCCTATTATAATTACAGTACTTAGTTAGTTAAATTTAACGTCAATGCTTTGAAGTCGATTTTAAATTTGAAAAGTGAAAATATCCAACGTATTGACATTTCGTTTAGGGATACTTTGCGTGTTGAAGCCGTATAAGATTCATTCATTCATAATCGTAACGATGTTCTTTACACTGACTGCTATTAATTATTTTACCTATACTACTGTTCTGAAATAGTAGAGAGTTCATCATTAGGTTGGAAATAGAGCAGCGAACCAATAGAACGATGTAAAACATACCTTTCCTACGTATTAAAACTGTGCCGATTATAGTACCTATACACTATAGTGTATCGTATTTTATCTAGATTTTAAATATGGCGACGCAATTGTAATGTTTTTATTACACCTGGAACTGCATATCTATAATATTATAATATAAATGAATAAAAAACTCGAGCCGTAATGCCAAAACCCTGCCGACAAAATAGTGTATTTGCTAATACAGGTATTGTGGCTTTATTAGGTGAACTTAAGTTTGTTTTTCAACAAAATAAAAAATTAAGTCCTTACTAAACCACAAATAATAGTTTTTTTTTCAGTATCATCAGTATCCATTATCGACACCAAATTAAATACACCTTTCAGTGAGTAAAATCGTATACGCAAACTAGTGTTTTAATAAAATTTTTAAATACGGTCCTGTCGGGTCGATATTTTTAAAATTTTAGGAGGAGTACTTTTTAATTGCTACTAGAGGACTAAATTTCAGTTTTGAAACGATTTTGAGAATTATTTCAGTACTTTTGAGCCCAAAAACACTTGATTCCAATTTTCTATTTACCAACCTTGAAAACCCCATAATATGTTGAATTTCTGGAAAATTAAACGGGAAATAATAATTTTCAAAACTTTGGATACCATACAGGTAACGATTTAGATTTCAGACTCAACCGACTGAAATTTAAAAAAATACGATAGTCGTCTTTACGGTGCTAGAAACCGTCGGAAATTTTATTTGAGCGTAATCGAAGAAATTTGATTTATTCTAACCCATATCACAGGAACTTTTTAGGGCTACATATTTAACCTCATTTCGTTTTTTTTAGGTTTAGATATTTTCACATTATTTTCTGGTTCTAGAAAACGAGATAACGAATTTCTACAGTGTGGTTATTATATTTTTTTTACATATCACAAAATTCTAATTATCAAAAGTTGTTTGTTTTGAAATTTAATAGAATTTAAGTATTTTCTATTTTAAAGTATTTAAATATTTATTTTCACAGATAAACGCATCTCTCCTGGCCTTGAATGATGCTCTAAAAGATTTCAAGATTCATAAAAAGAAAAAGATATTTTCAATACTTGAATTGCCAGAAAGTATTTTTTAAAAGTCCCAATTAGTTTTCTTCAAATGAATTGCAAGGGTTTCTATATTTTGTCAAAATACACAGTTTGACAAACAATTTTAATCGGACAGTTAGTGATGAATTCAAGTAGATATAATATGCAAACAAACAGGTTTGGAGAACGGCAACAACCTTTTGGTCTAAAAACAAGTAATTTTTATTGAAGAAATAATATCTAACAACGCAACATTCTCAAGGGTGTTCAGTTACGGAAGAGTTATTTGATATAAATATTGACTCGTAAACCAGAGTTTTACTGCACTATTTTTCGCAGAAATCATCAATTACTTTAAACATGAGAAGCACAATACTGCACAATAACAAAAGAAAACTGGCTCGAAAATTCTAAATAGCAGAAAACAGTATCACGGGTAATCGGAATAAAGAAATAAATCAATTTAAACACTCATTGATTGCAACGTTTCGTCTTTTCTTTAATTAAGACTTTTTCAAGCTCTAAAAAATTTTTTTACAAAAATTAACATTCATATAATAAAAAATATTAAACATTGTGGAATTGAACTTTAAATCTTTATTCCAATTACCCGTGATACTGTTTTCTATTATAACATATATCTGGAATTGAACTTTAAAGATGAATTCTAAATAGCAATGAGTCGTTTTTGAGTGAGCGATTTGTTCAAGATTTGGCTCTGTTTCTCGTTTATCTGTTTGTCGTTTCACGAATGCGGCCAAATATGTGTTGACTTATAGGCGGCAATATTTCCTTCGATAAATTGTTAATTTTAGAGATATTTGTTGAAAACTAGAACTTGCCTCCTTTCATACTCCGAAAAATAATGGTTGAAATTAAAAATACTTTTTAAGATATAATGTTTTGAACATCAAAATAAGGGGTTCCAAGCTTTTATAATTATGTTATAAAAAATTATTTTCATCCTTTTTTCACGAAACTTTCCGACAAAGATGAAAGTAAAAAAAATATATTGTTATATAAAAAAAAAAAAATGTTTGCGCATATCTCATTTGCGCATGAAACAATAGGGCTCTTCATATTTATATGTCAAACCTCTTACCAAAATTTAATTTCAATTCTCTCGGCTGTTTAACCTGTATTGTGCTCACAGACAACAGACTTTTCTAAAAATATGTTTTTGGAATCGGGGGACCTTAAAACGAACAATCTTGAAAAATTTTAAAAAGTGAATTTTGACCTAAATTATAGTACCCCACTTGCGGCGTTGCAATGGCCGAAAAGAGAGAATTCTAACGGAAAGGCGACTGGGGCAACAAAGAACGCAAATGCCTGCTGTCAGTATTATATTTCCATTAAACAACATTTTCTTTCGAGAGCTTTATAAGTATTCACACAATTAATATTGGTCCTTGAAGATAATATTTTTGAAATGATAATTTACGATCACGATATAATGTCATGTAAAAATGTAACGGGCATAATAAAATATGTAAAGTATCATCTAATATTATCTGATTGTTATTTTTACTGTCTGTTCCACATGGCTCTGTTTCCAAAGTAGAGTTGTAATAAAAATAAGCAAGTTTCATTTCACATAACAAACCATGAATTAAAAGAACGCAATAAAAATAATGACAGTAAATTTCAAAACCCAAAAAATTACGGCTGGCGTGAACCTGGCCGCAGATATGAAATTTTCGATTTTCTCAGAAATGCTAAAAGCAGAAACGAAAATTCTTGACCACCAACCCATTTTGGTCTGTGCGGCTAGCTTCATTAAATTAAGATTAAAATAGAATGGAGTGGTCTCTTGGCCCAAATGCACCACATCCTGAAAGGATTTTTGTGCTTCCCATTTTACTGGATCTAGTCATCAAATAATCTGGATCTTCTTATGAGCTCCAGAAGATTTGCTACTAGATTATCCTGTGGAACTATTCCATCCTCATCGATGTAACCAAAGATGGTTGTTCTACTGTAAGTTAAAGCTTCACATTCGAACACGATATGGGTGGCTGTTTCATCCTCCATTTCGCAAAATCTACATAGTGTTGATTCCTGATGTATCCCCATCACATGTAGATGTTTTCTCAAGAAAGCATGATCGGTTAAAAGTCCAATCACCTTTCTGAGCTTCATAATAATGTGTGTTGGCTACGATTTTTTGGGATTATCAAGGAATCATCATCGACTTTCTGCAGAAAGGAAAAACAACCACCGGGCAGTTACAATGAGCTGTTGGACAGATTCAATGGGCAATTGAAGGAGACACGACCCTATATGGCGAAGAAAAAAGTGCTCTTTCATCACGACGACGCACCACCACATTCGTCTTTGATTGTCACGGTCTAATTGCACGAACTGTATTACAAATTGCTTCCGAACCTACCTTACTCGCCCGACCTGGTATCCAGCGACTTTTTCCTCTTCCCCAACTTGAAGACATGGCTCAGAGGAAAAAAATCGGCTCAAATGAAGAGGAAATAGGGATGTTGACTATTTTTGGGAAAGTGTTTTAAATCGTGCATAAGCACCTAATATAGCCACAAATATTTATTATTTTTATTTAAATACAACTCAAGCCTTAAAAATCATGTATTTTAAATCCAGTTTAAAATTTCGGTCCAAAACGCCAATACTAGTCGCGTGACGTCACCTGTTCATACCAAAGGAGGCTCAAAAGTTTACACAGGAGCTACCATTCTATAGATGCGGTCACAAAGTAGGAGGCTGTGCTCATAAGCGCTAGTAAATTAATGAGGTTATGAAAAGTGTTTTCGTAATTCTTGCTATAAAAGATGAATTCTAAGTTTTCGAACTATTAGCCTTAATAAATACGCTTTTCATGACGTTAAAACTCCTTGCAGTGTTTTTTTTAAAGAAATTTTCGAATAAATTACACACTAAATCTTAACCAAACAATGAAGTTTTTTGACAGCGGCTGAACATATGACGTCATGCGCTCTGATTGGTGTCTGTTGTCACGTGACTTGAAAGTGATTTTATTAGGTTTTATTTATTAAATATTAATTAAATTCCTTGAAAATAAGGAAAAATATAGTGTTTTTTAGTATTTCTATCATAGAAACTACCACTTAAAATTATAATTTTATTTGAATACAGTCAACATCCCTATTGCCGAGATAGAAGCGTATTTTGCAGGGTTTGAAGAATTGCATTTTTTCAACGGGATAAAGAAATGGCACGAACGTGGGGTAAACTATGTAGACCTGAAAGGAGACTACGTTGAGAAATAAAAAAAAATTGTTGAAAAATATTGCGTTATTATTTCAAACACGGGTACTTTATGATCAACTCTCGAATGTTTATGTTCAGTGGATTTGTTGCATTTCAAGTGAACCGCTTTTCAATAAATTACCAAATAAATAAAACTTGCATCGGTTGCGTCTCAAGTGAAATTTACTGAATAAGGTAATTGCATTGAGACAAGGGAGCTTTCGCATCAGACCAAAAATGTGGGGATCGTTAAATTAGATTCTCAATTATTCAATTCAATATAATAACTCATGTAGGAGATAATGAACGTGTCAAGTAATAAAGGCTGGTGTATACGAAACATAATATTAACCGCAATGTAATGTTAACCTGGCGAGAATGTAGCAGAGTATCTCATATCCAGACACTATTTAAAACATCGACATTTTTTTATATTTTTCTTGCAGCACAGTTGCGCTGAGTAACTGGAGTAGCGTTGCCAGACGTCCCGATTTTGGCGGGACGTCCAGATTTTTAAATCAAAATCAAATGTCACGCGCGGGACAGGCTCAGTCCCGCTTTTCGGGGATAGCTCGACCGTGCGTAAATAATTACTCTTATTGTAAGTTGCAATTTGTAACACTCACTCCTCAGACTAGTGTTTGAAACGCCATATTTTTCTAATGAATAAAACTTTTTTGAATTTGATTTCTGTTTTTAGTGTATTTGCCATATGGCAACATACACTATTGGCGTCGGTCGGATGGCGGGACCTAGGGGTCGGACCAAAATTTCTCGACGTTTCATAACCTCCTAAACACTTTGGCACTATTTTTGAAAATGTTTATATATATATGTATATATATATATATGTGTGCGGGCAATAACTTTCGAAAGAGTTAATTGATTTCAACTAAATTTGGCCCACGTGTTGAAATCCATCACCGCAAGAAGCCTATTTAAAATGGGCCTAATCGGGCCATCTTAAGGGTAGTTTTTAGGGGTTGAAAAATGTTTTTGGGCCCTAAAATACCGAAAAAATTCTCCGAATCGTTTCAAAATTGAAATTTAACCCTCTGGCAGTAATTAAAATGTGTCCCTAAAATTTTAATAAAATCGACCTTACAGGACCGGATTTAAAAATTTTAAGAAAGACTAGTTTGCAGATAGTGAATTATTTACTAAAAGGTGTATATAACTTGGTATAGAGGTTCGATTGATAATAATATTGCAATTAAGAAAAAAAAATGTTATTTTAAGGGGTGTATTAAGGAGTAAAATTTTTTATTTTGCCCAAAAACCAACTTAAGTTCGCATAATAAAGCCACACTGCCTGTATAAGCAAATACACTATATTGTCGGCAGGGTTTTGGCACTGCGACCCGGGTTTTTTTTTTTTTTTTTTATTCAGGAGACGAATAAGACTCAACTATTTAACGATAGGGTAAATCTGATTTAAAATATCATATTTTTATTAAAATACATTTTCTATGGCTATTTTTGCTATCTATTGTCACGTAAACGTAATTTGAACTCAAATAAAAAGATAAATATTTAAAAACTTCTGATTATATACGGTTTTTTACTAAAGAATCTCGCTTTTTTCACTCAAAAAGTTCCAAAATCCCGACTTGGCAAAAAAAAATCTGGCAACGCTGAACAGGAGTAGCCTTGCCAGACGTCCCGATATTGGCGGGACGTCCCAATTTTTAGCCCAAAATTGAATGTCTCGTGTGGGACAGACTCGGTCCCGCTTTTATGATTTATATAGGATTCCTTTAAACTCTAGACTCAAGTGCCTAACTACAGGGTAAACCAGACAGTTATTGTTATTAGTATAGCAAAGTAATGTATTTTCATTAAAATACATTTTCTATGGTTATTTTGGCTATCTATTGTCATGTATACTTAATTTGGAACTCAAATAAATAGATAAGAATTGGCGGATTTACAAATTTGCCGCCAGTAGGCTATTAAATTTTTGCCGCCCCTACTGACCTCTGAAATTCGATACCCTAGTTCGCAATCATATTAATTACAAAAACGACGTTGTACAAAAAAAATATTTAAATGTTGAAACATATTACACGTTGATTCAATTGTAACATTTTGATAGGGTAAATAACTAGTCATTGGACATTACTAGTCATTGGACAGAGCACATTTTCATTAGCTATAATAAGAATAAAACGATACTAAAGCAGATTTGAATGACTCATTTTATAAGTCAATCAAATCTGCTTTAGTATTGTTCTTATTAGTGTATTTGCCATATGGCAACATACACTATTGGCGTCGGTCGGATGGCGGGACCTAGGGGTCGGACCAAAATTTCTCGACGTTTCATAACCTCCTAAACACTTTGGCACCATTTTTAAAAATGTTTATATATATATATATTTATATACGTATATATATATATATATATATATATATATATATATATATATGTGTACGCGCGATAACTTTCGAAAGAGTTAATTGATTTCAACGAAATTTGGGCCACGTGTTGAAACCCATCACCGCAAGAAGCCTATTTAAAATGGGCCTAATCGGGCTATTTTAAGGGTAGTTTTTAGGGGTTGAAAACTGTTTTTGGGCCCCAAAATACCGAAAAAATTCTCCGAATCGTTTCAAAATTGAAATTTAACCCTCTGGTAGTGATTAAAAAGTGTCCCCACAATTTTAATAAAATGGACCCGACAGGACCGGATTTACAAATTTTATGAAAACAGTGGTTTGCAGATAGTGACTTATTTATTGAAGGGTGTATTTAATTCGGTGTAGACGTTAGATTGATAATAATATTACAATTAAGAAAAAAATGTTATTTTAAGGGGTGTATTAAGGGGTTAAATTTTTTATTTTGCCCAAAAACAAACTTAATTTCACATAATAAAAATATAAAACCACACGGCCCTATACAAGCAAATACACTATATTGTCGGCAGGGTTTTGGCACTGCGACCCGGGTTTTTCTTATTCTTATTATAGCTAATGAAAATGTGTGCTGTCCATTGACTAGTAATGTCCAATGACTAGTTGTTTACCCTACATGGAGAAAAAAATTGTAGTAATGAATAATGATTAATAAAAAAAAAGACAAAAATTTTTGGATCATATTTGCCGCCCCCTAAAATCTGCCGCCCTAGGCTTCAGCCTACTCAGCCTGCTGGTAAATCCGCCACTGTAGATAAGTATTTAAAAACTACTGATTAAATGTGTTTTTTTAGTAGGTCCCGCTTTTGACGAAAGAATCCCGCTTTTTTAATAAAAAGGTTTCAAAATTACGCTTTGCCCTAAAAAAATCTGGTAACGCTGTTTGACACGCCATCTTAAAGATTATTTTTCTCTCTATAATGACGAAAACTAAGTTCATATCTTAAAATTTATGTTTTCATTAAAAAAATACAGCTTAAACATTTCAACAATTTCGTTACAGAAAATAACGTCTAGAAAAAATAAATGTCACCATCTGGTAGCAATCTGTTATCGATAATATTAAGTGACGTAGTGGCGCTGAAGTCTCTGAATAGAACAGAATAACATTTATTTACACCCTATTATATTACGTAACTGACAATTAAGGGGGCAAAGTATTCGCACGGGTTCGCTAGTAATACCTACTTTATTGTTGCTGTGATTGTTCACTATTCAGATAGGTAGATGTGTTTCAATTTAAGACCAGGGACGTAATATCCGGTATTTACTATTTAGAGACAGATTATGATTATAGTTTTGTGTGCAACATAATATGTACTTCTAACCCCACTATTAATTTAATTCATCTCTTTAAATTTGTTTGAATGCAATGTGTCAACTGAAAGTTCCACTGACTTACTAATATATGTGCAGTAGTTATCCATTTTTCTTTTTATTTTGTATACTGATATTTTCCTAAAATAGATGGTAAGTAAAATTTTCTATAGACAAAGATTTTGTGTCAAAAGACTGTGAATGGTTTGTTTTTGTTTCGTCTACCATTTTGTTATATTGTTATAAACTAGCGGCCCGGTCATAAAAGATGAGAATCATTATCATAAAATTCTCAACGTGTATTGAATTTGCGCGAATTCAATCGTTATTAATTCTGAATGTTCAGAATTCGAAGAAAAATCAAAATTGTCAAAGAACCAAAAAAAAAAATTTTTTATTGATCCGATCGCTACAAAGGGTCACAGAATTACCTGCTGGGCTAAACTAAAGATTGCCTGAAAATTTCATTAAATTGGTCCAGCCGTTTTGGAGTCCGTAAATAACGTCGCCTTTTATATAAATTGAAATTATATTATTCAATTCTATACT
Source organism: Venustoraphidia nigricollis (assembly GCA_034508555.1). Taxonomy (NCBI): domain Eukaryota; kingdom Metazoa; phylum Arthropoda; class Insecta; order Raphidioptera; family Raphidiidae; genus Venustoraphidia; species Venustoraphidia nigricollis. Next base: position 1,761,016 of record JAVRKA010000074.1, read on the forward strand.
ACTGCTTGTTATAAAAAATAAAAAAATATTTTAAAAACAGATCGTTTCATTAACATTTATGAATTTCTGACATCGTTCTTAACATTCAATAATTTCTTTGAAATAAATTATTTTCATTAAGGAAATTTCAAACTGAGGTCGCGAAATTCATTACTTTTTATTACCTGTAAATGTAGAAAATGTAATTCTTTAATAAGAGTTTCTTTGAACTAATTCAAATTCAAAAAATTTTTAAATAAGAAAATCTTCTTATATCTGATAAAACTGGTCCAAAAATAAAATATTCTTCTTTTTATAAAAGAACTTTATTTGAGCGCTTTCAGATATTAATCCATCTTCAGAAAAGCTATATATTAATTCAAATTCAAATTTTATTTATGTCCATAATGCTATTTGCATGTAGATTCGTCAAGTTACAGTAAAATACATTAAAATACAATTACAAAAACAGTCATACATATTAGATATATTTAATTAAAATATTTAAAAATTATCATTAAAAAATTCCTGACAATTATAATAGTATTTGTTTTCTAAAATGTTTTTGCAGGCTTTCTTAAATTTTTTTGCGTCAGTAATGCTTTTGATATTAAGGGGTAAATGATTATAAAATTTGTGATCCCAAAATCTAGGTCCTTTTTCATATAATGCTTGTCTGTGTTTAGGCGTTCTTTTACCAATATTGTAATATTTACCAATATTTTTAACATCAAAGCATCAATTATATTATACTTAATATTTTTTTCAGATAACTGCGCAACGAATTTTCATTTTAAAATGCTTTTAATAAAGGAAACATTTTAGAAACACAACGCATAAGTGACTTAAAACTCATAATGGATTCTGTAGGGGTTGATGAAGTCGGAGCGGCAATGCAGCGATTTGGCTGGCCTGATTATCTCGTATTCGTTCTAATGTTACTTTTATGCGTTTTTATCGGAATATATTTTGGATTTTTCCATGTTGCTGAAAATGCTCAAGAATATTTAGTTGGCGGAAGAAACATGAACACATTTCCTGTCGCTATGTCTTTGATAGCAAGGTTAGTAATTTAAAACAATCCCATATAGTTAATCCAATTTTCGTGTCACTAGTTTTTATATTTTCTAAATACATATACCTAGCTCTTTTCTACTTGCAAAGATATGTTATTGAAAAAAAACACAGGTCGCAGTTCAAAACCCTGCCGACAATATACTGTATATTTGCTGATACAGGTATCGTGGCTTTATTCCGTGAATTTTCCGTCATCTGACTGACGCCAATAGTGTATGTGCCATATATGTCAAATACACTAATGAGACAATTAATAAGTCTATAATTAGCACATTGTAAGCCTTACACATTTTTGTGAATTGTCGATAAGAAAAAAAGGCATGAAAATACGATTTTTCTACAATAAATACCGTCAAACCCGTTTACGACGACATCGTTTAGAACAACATACCGGTTATATTGACCAAAATCATAGGTCTCGGCAGAATGCTATATGACTGCCTTATAAAAAACACTGCTTTTTACGACATTGCTTATTACGACATACCTTATTAAGCGACTACATTTAATGTAATATCTTTATATCTTCGGAGAATTAGATCTGTTAGAATGACCAGCAATATTGTAAGCAAAATTCGTACGCACAGAAATGTTCCAAACAAACTAAAATTACTGATTTTTTGAATACAGAAAAATGATAATTATAATGTGAATATTATTCCAATTAATATCTATGGATTTATATGTACCTACACATTCAATTACACTAAATACTTAATAAAAAACTACTTTGTACCTCGAAAACATCACCGGTTGTTACGGCTATCGGTTTTTACGACCAAATATGAGTAAACCCTTCGATGTCGTTATAACAGATTTTGACTGTATATATATAAAAATTACTAACAAAAACTTTGTGAACTACAGAAAATTTGGACTAAAAGACCGCGTACACTTGTTAAGCAAAAACCCTGCACGATGAGCACAGCGCAAGCCTGCAACCTGCACAATGATGCATACTAGACCAGCATAAACCAGCACAAACCAGCAAATTTTAGTGAATATTTCGTGATATGCAATTTTCAAGTAGTTTTATCAATGCAAAAAAATTATTGAAAACGACACATCACTGGCACACCAGACCAGTCCAGCAATGTTCGACAGAAATTGCAGGCGACCTACCGACGGTCGTTGCTGGTTACTGATTGCCAGTGCTAGTCTAATATGTACTACTCCGTTAAATAAATATGAGTACTTTTACGAGTAGGCTTTTCTGGTTCGTGCTGTGCTGGTTGTGCTTGATAGGTGTGCATGGTCTTCATGTATCCGTCGTTTAAGTACCTGAAAATCTTATGGTTCCCTACATATTTGTCGTATTTTTTTTTAATTAACGAAACTTTAAGCCAGCATGAAGCTACTTTGCCTAAAATTAAAATAATATTCTAATAATTATTTTCGAAAAATGCGTATATTTCTATGAATATCTTCACATTGTTGTTATTTAATGACTTTTCAGTTTCATTTCAGGAATTTCTCTGCTGGGTACTCCGACAGAAATATATGTGTATGGCGTTCAGTACATGTATATTGGGGGAGGCATAATTGTGATGGGAATTGTTATGGGATTTTTTTATTTGCCAGTTTTTCATAACCTCCAAATAACATCATCTTATGAGGTAAGATTTCGATTGTACATTCCAGATTGCGTGATTATCTTATCTATTGTTGTCTATTTCTTATCAACGGAAAAAAGATTTTTTTTATATTTACATTGTTTAATTAGCATTACATTGTTTGGAGCACAAGATAATATATCATATTATTACAGAAAGTTTAGCTTCTTATTTTTAATTAAAATAAATAATTCAAAGGATATTTTAAACAAAATAATTATTAACTAATTTATCAGCTCCATAAAATATCCTTTGAATTATTTATTTTAATATCATATTATTATAATATTTCAAAACCCAAGACATGAAACGTCTCTAATATTCTATCAAAATGCATTCTTGTTTCGGTATTGCTCGAAAAATTACTATTTACTTTAATACATAACTCTATAAAAAACTGTTTATGAACAATTCAACAAGGAATAGTCTTTTGAAAGAATTTTACTATGCTAGGGAAATATTGTAAATTATGGCCGGTTTTTAAACTTACGAATTATCAAATCGGTTGCCATTTGCCAAAGACGACAATAAAATACCTGACGTTAAATTTTCGTAATTTGGATTAATGAATAATTAAAATTAGTTTCCTTCCGTCATTCACTTATTTAAGAGGGATGTCTTGAGGCATTTTTCGTTGCATTTGTCGGCAATTAATATGTTGATAATTCAATTAGTAAATAATGTTATCAATCGATTTAATAGTCCTGCTTTTTGCTTTAATGGGAAGTCAAGATCGGTTCCCCAGTCGATTATTTTTAAATATTGAAAACATAAAAACCCAATAGTCCCAATCGTATGTTATTCTTTATCTACCCTTAAACTCAGTACGTATTTTTTATTCAATGTCTATCCAATTTTTTTCTAGTTCTGTGATTTTTAGAAACTCTTCAATAGGTTGTGATAATTAATAAATATTTGCTTCTTTTGATAAAAAAAATTTGTATTCGTGCACGAACCACGTCTCTTAAATTCACTCGTGTGATTCTATTTACTAATATTAATATTAATAAATATTAACATTAATATTAATAATATATTTATATATTTACTTTAAGGTAGTTGTCGTGGTTAAGGCACACCGTCAGATAATTCTTAATTTTTGTATACTTATTAAGGACATGATAATACAATTACCCTGAAAATTTGAAGTCGATCGACCGTATATAATCCGAGATAAATTCAATTAAAAATTGGATAATTAACATTGATTGTATAAGATCTCTGTAGTTCTGAACCAGTTTCTTATTTATAAAAAAAGAACTACCTAACTGTCAGAAACTTTCCAATAACTGACAGTCTTTCAATGCATTTGTTATGAGTTTAAAAAAAAAACGAAAAAATGTTTAACCGTCTAATTATTTATAAACAACGGTTTAAAGTTCAACAATTTATAGAAAAGTATACATGCATATGAATATTGTATGGGTTGCGTTTCCACAGGTACAGTCTTGCGTACAAATTATGGATCACTTAGAAACAAGCTAGTATACTTTTGTGGCGCGTATAATCTATAACTTTTTGACAATATTGTACCGCGAAAACTACTTTAAAGAATATTTTTTCATATTTTTATATTCAACTTTTGAAAGTATACAATTTATGGATGACTATATTAATTATTAGTTATAATAATTTAAAGTGGTATTTTTCTTCTTCTCTTTTCAGTATTTGGAAAGAAGATTTGATAAAAGTTTACGACTATTTGGATCTGTCCTTTGTGTTATTGGAATTGTACGTTTTATTACAATCACAAAATAAAATTGTAATATGATAATTAATTTGAAAAGGAAATTCTTTTAGTATTTTTTTAATGTTTTTATTTTTAGATCACATGGCTTCCGATCGTAATTTACGTTCCTGCTTTGGCGTTTAATCAAGGTAATATTATTTTTGTAGGAAAAATATTATTTTCCAATTATTCCTTCTTTGTTTCAGTAACTGGAGTTAACGTACATATAGTTACACCTGTCGTTTGTCTTGTTTGCATTTTTTATACCTGTGTGGTAAGTCAAAAATAATGCAGTCGAAATTAAATAGGTCCTTAATTAGTGGAAAAATTAAACGCAGAACTTTGTTCCAGCACTTTTTAGTCGAATTTTTCCTAGGATATAACTCGAAAATCTAAATAAACATATTATATACAAGAAAAACTCGTTTTTAGAATATTTGTTTGTGGGGAGATCATTCGAAAACGACTAAACCTATTTAATGAAATTTATGTTGAATTGCTGAAAGCATTTTAAGAAAATTTGATTTGACAATGACTACATATATTTCTCCATAAGAAAAGCGTTGTAGACTTTTAAATCGATCTCCTCGAAAAATAATTGATCGAAAGAAGCAATATTTTCTTTGAACTATGTATATGTATATTTCACAATTTCTACTTAGAAATAAAATTTTTCTACGCATATCGATCAAAATTTCGCGTGATAAGCGATGTTTTTCTAAGTAAATCATTCATTTGTTTTTGTTTGAGTACAAACTGATGTTCTATATGACAAAGAAAGTTCTACAACGCCATTAGACTGGTCCTGCATGTGTAACGACTTAACACTTATGTAACTTGTTAAGGCTGTCGGAACGCTCTGAATTTAAGTCAAAAATAGAGCTTCGGCTGTCAACTGATTGTAGACTTATTCGTCAACATTCTGCAAAAAATCTTTCTTTATAAGGAAGATAAAGGACAAAAGGTCTCTAAAGGACTACTTTTGTAATTTATGTACGATTTACTAGAAAAAAGTTGGCATTAATTGTGCCAAAAAAAACACACGTTTTCAATGTCACACTACGACTTTATTCGTACTTATTTCACAAAATTGTTCCATCTCAAACCTAAAGTGGCTCTTCCTTTTTCGAAAAAGTTTTTTTAATCTTCTAAATAGTTCCAAAAATTAGAGTAATCAATTGACAGTGGCACCCTTGCAGTAGCACCTTTTAGCCTTGTAGCATGCACCAGCCAAAAATTGAAACGTGCGGATGATTTGAGTCACACCCACATTATATCTTTTGCTTACCTCGCCTCATCACAAACTATGTGAAAGTGATCCAACACTTAAAGATTGTAAATATATGAACACAATCTAAGATCACTGTCAAATCAATTTTTTTACAACATGGATGGTTACTTCCGATTTATCATTCGATGTTAACATTGATGTTTTTCTTTCGTTGCTCATTCCTATGATGAAAAATAGCTGTGTTAGAATGATTTTACAGTTCCCAAAAATTATTCCACGGATAGTTAAGTTGAAATTTCGACAGCCCTCGCTTCACCATATAAAAGGTGATTTTTTAAGAGTGTCCGAACTTCTATCCGAGAAGACTGTGAAATGAACTGTCACTTTTCGCGCTTGTAGTGTCAGAATTATTCAGTATAGTCTGGCAAATCATTATGGAAAGAATAACACCAGAGCAACGCTTGCAAATTGTCCAAATTTATTATCAAAACCAGTGTTCTGTGCGCCAAACTTATCGAGCACTTCGTGAATTCTATGGTGCCCATAATCGCCCAACCGAACGATGTATTCGCCGAATTATAGACAAATTTCGAACGCAATTTACATTACTCGATATTAAAACAAAAACCAGACAAAAAACTGTGCGTTCCCAAGAAAATGTCGCCGCTGTAGCTGCCAGTGTTGATGAAGACCCAAATTTGTCAATTCGTAGACGTTCGCAAGAAGTTGGGCTTTGTTATTCGACTATGTGGACAATTTTGACTAAAGATCTTGGTCTGGTGCCTTACAAGATCCAGCTTAGCCAAGAACTTAAGCCGCAAGATCATCGTTTGCGTCGTACGTTCGCTGAATGGTCTCTTAGTCAATTGCAACTTGATCCAGAATTTAACCGCAAAATTTTGTTCAGCGACGAAGCTCATTTTTGGTTAAACGGTTACGTCAATAAACAGAATTGCCGCATTTGGAGTGAAAATAATCCCAAAATGATTCAACATTTGCCGTTGCATCCAGAGAAATGCACGGTATGGTGTGGATTATACGCCGGTGGCATTATTGGGCCGTATTTTTTTAAAAATGAAGCTGGAAACCGCGTGACAGTTAATGGCGATCGTTATAGAGCAATGATTAATGATTATTTAATTCCAAATTTGAATGGTATTGATTTGGAGGGGATGTGGTTCCAACAGGACGGAGCCACATGTCATACAGCCAACGCAACACTGGATTTATTGAGGGAAGAATTCGGTGAGAAAATTATTTCGAGGAATGGACCTGTCAACTGGCCCCCAAGATCGTGTGATTTAACGCCATTAGATTATTTTCTGTGGGGTTACGTTAAATCTTTGGTCTATGCCGATAAACCGGCAAATATTGACGCATTGGAACACAACATAACGCGGACAATTGCAGACATAAGTCCCCAATTGCTTGAAAAAGTGGTCGGAAATTGGATTGACAGAATGCGCTTTGTTAGAGGAAGCCGCGGCGGACATTTGACCGAAATTATTTTCAAACATTAATGCCATTAAATGTTATTTCACATAAAATAAATAGTTTAGAGATATCTAATATGGTTGTTGTTTAATTTGAATTTAAAGTTCGGACACTCTTAAAAAATCATCCTTTATAAGAAGACAATATCACACGATGTTAATAATTGGATTCACATAATCAATTTGATCATATTTTGCAGGGAGGCCTTCGCGCCGTCGTGTGGACGGACGTGATCCAAACATTTGTGATGTTTGGATCAATGTTACTTGTCATCATCAAGGGAACTTTGGATATCGGTGGAATTTCTGTAGTATGGCAGAGGAATTTGGACAGTGGTCGAATTGAGTTACCTAAGTTTGTATAATTAATTGTAATTTCATTTGATTCAATTTTTTTAAAAATTTATTAATGTTTGTTGTACTGCACAGCTTGGATATCGATCCACTAGCTAGACACACCTTATGGGCACTGGTTATTGGCGGTTTTGTATTTTGGCTTCAGACGGCAGCAATTAATCAAACTATGCTCCAAAGATACCTGGCTCTTCCTACATTGAAATCTGCACTGAGGTATTACTGTTCGTATTAATCTAAAAATTTGATAAAAATAGCGCTCATTTTCTCATTGGGTAACAAGAAATACTTTTTGGACAACGTCCTATTAGGGATGTCGAAAAAATATCGATATATTTATATTTTTTATTTGATGTATCGATATTTTTGGGCGATATTTAATATTTCGATATAAAATTCCGAGTATCAAAAACCGATATTTTTTTCCAGTAGCAACACTTGTATGCACTACCGCGACTGACTATGGCCGTTTTATCATTCTGAAAATATCGAAAACTCCACTGAAAAAGAAACATGTGTTTTTAGAACATACTTTTAAGTGCGTTCCAAAAACAACAACAGTGAATAAAGCACATGTAAAACACGTTTCTTTTTCACCAGATTTTCCGATATTTTCGGAATAATAAACAGTCAAAATAGCTATTCCTGCAATATTTTCTTTCATTTCTACAACATCTAGAATATTTTTAATTATTTCGATTTATATCTCAATTGATGCTGTACCAACAATTTTCTGTCTAGTGTCATCTCTGACACGCATGCCATAGGTTCGCCATCCCTGGCCCTATTAATTGTTCGATTAATCTCTAAAATTATCTGCTCCTAAATGTATTAGACGTTTGATTAATGGAAAAAAAATCTTCTCGTTGTTTTTGATTTTAAATAATTATTTAGTATTTGACTTATTAGAAATAATGTCCGTTAATTGCTGTTTGAGATTATATTAAGCTAGCCAATATTTACACTAAAATTCTTCGAGTACCAATGTTCTCTTTAAAATTGTACCGATATATCGATATTTTTCAAAAAATATATCGGTACCGATATCGCTACTTGAAAAAATATTCGGTACGATATATATCGATACCTTTTGGCAATTCTGACATCCCTACGTCCTATAAATAGCTGCTTTTCATGCGTGTTTGTAACGGTCTTAAAATGACTCCGCTATATTGCTTTCAATGTTATTTGACTATTTTACAGAGCTGTTTGGATATTTATTATTGGAGTTTTGATTCTTCTTGGAGCATGTTCATACAGCGGTATGCTTATTTATGCCACTTACCATTCTTGCGACCCCCTTACGACAAAGGTAAACAAATTATTCAATATTAGTCATTTAAATTACAGTAGCTAAGATAAAATTGAAAATATATATCTCGTTTTTATACAATCCAAGTTTAAACTTTTTCAGTTGGCAAGAGCTAAAGATCAGCTTCTTCCTTTGTTAGTAATGGAAATTCTAGGGGAACTTCCTGGCTTACCTGGCCTTTTCTTAGCTGGTGTATTTAGTGCAGCTCTGAGTTCTCTTTCAACTGGTTTGAATTCAATGGCGGCTGTTATTTTGGAAGATTTTGTTAAGCCATTTTACCATAAAAAATTATCCGATGGACAAACTGACGTGATAATGAAATTGTCTGTTGTTATAATTGGTATTATATGTGTGGGACTTGCTTTCCTTGTCGAAAAAATGGGAACGGTTTTGCAGGTAATTTGCAGTTTCTGGTATAGTGAATTCTAATCAATTCATTTTAAAATTATTTTTTTAGTTGGCAATGAGTCTAAGTTCAATCACAAGTGGTCCAGGTTTGGGAATATTCAGTATGGGAATTCTGTTACCCTGGATTAGTGCAAAGGTATCTAGTTTTATACTTATTGTAGCGGATCACCCTGCATATAAAGTACAAACATGCCTACTTGTTTGTGTACAGAGATACCGCGCTCGGAATTTTAACTATAAAGTGGAATACACTCAAAATACAAACTGTCCCAGGATAATGCATCTTGGTTATTGTGAATAAATTGCAGAGGACACTGTTTTGTTGCAATATTTAAAAAAAGTGATAAAAGTCATGATATTTTAGGGTGCATTGTATGGCGGTATAGCAAGTTTAGGTTTTATGAGCTGGTTGTGTATTAATGTCCAAACAGCAATTGCAACCGGCGCACTAAATTTCCCTGAAAAACCTGTAACAACCGAGGGCTGTCATTATCATTTCACCCCAATTCAACCACCAGTTATGAGTCTTCGTTTGGATGAACCATTCAATATTACTGGCGATGTTTCACATACTGAGTAAGTAGAATTTTTCTTCTGTTATGACAAGATTTAATTGTAATAAAAGCGTAAAATATAATGTAATATTAAAAAGGAAGTCGGGAGTATTAATTTCTCTACTTATGCTCCTCATAGAGAAGTGTTCATGTTATATCGATTATCATATTTGTGGCACACTTTGATCGGAGCATTACTATCAATGGGCGTTGGACTTTTGGTAAGTCTCTGTTCGGAATGGAACGATCCACGCGATGTTGATCCGGCTTTACTATCACCATTTCTCAGGAAACTTATCAAACCAAGACGATTCTCTCGGGAACCAGAAAGCCCTGATGATATTATTCATGCATTTGCAGAGGTAAATCTAAATTCTATATCTTTACAACTTATTAAACTACAGTAAAACCCCGCTTAACGCAAAAGATACGTTGCTATACAAAACAGCGCTAAACGAGGTCATCTTATTACGTAATAATAGGAATAAGTGAAACAGAACCGAGATTAAGAAAATTTGATAGTTTTTTTTGTTTAATTTATTGTTAAATACTTTTTTATCACATTAATTATAGATTTATTTATTGCTAATATCGATTTTTGTTCATAAAACATTTATGATAATCAAATAAAAGTTCGAGTAAGAAGTTATGTTTGTCACGAAAAAGATTCCTCATTTGACATATTTTGTTTTTTGTGAAGAAGTCATCTAATGTCATTTGTCTTTTTCTGTTTCGTTCAGCAAGCTGTTGTGGATGGCAAGATATTGTATCAATGACGGTTCTTCTTGCCTTTGAACTTCTATCAACATTTGAATCATTTTGTATAAACTGATCCATAATTTACCTTATAGTGGCTAAAGTATTTTTTTTAGAAATCGCGTAATACTGAAACAGCGTTAAACGAGGTCTTACTGTAATTTGTTTATATCTTTATATTAAATGACAATTTTTGAAGTTTTTTCGGTTAATTCATTTTCAATTTTCAGCAAGCAGATATCAAAGTTCAAATTCAAGCATTTTCAAGCCATTGTATCCAAATGGATAAAATCAAAGAATAAAAATTGATGCAATACAGATTTATAAAAATGTAAATTTCGTTGTCAATAAAACTGATCCTAGTGAGTTACTTCCTATTTATTGTTTTAACTTTGCAAATAATACAGATACCGCCAATGCCGGATTTAGAGGTCTGGAGGCCTCGGGTCAACAAAGGAGTGGACGCCCCCTGGCCCCAAATTATTTTCCAAATAAAATGGACAATTTTTTGTTGCCATTGGGATACTCCCTCAAGACGGATAGCAAATTGAAAGTGCTTATCAGGGCCATTTGAGATTTTGATATTTTACTGATTGCCTGATTGGAGTGAACAAATATAGACAGATGATTTCTGTTAATATTTAATATAATCATGTTTGTACAAAGGACTGTAGGTAAAGGTAAAACGCGAAAAAAATATCAAAGGAAAAGTTGTTTACTAGTGTTTACTAGTCTGAATTTGAATTTTTTTTCCGAAGTCTCTATTGTGGAGGCTCCTCTTTTGTGGAGGCCTTGGGGCTCTAGGCCCAGTTACCTTTCCCTAAGTCCGGCCTTGGATACCGTTAATTCTCTCTCCTTACCCCCTCCCACAATCTTTCTACGATTGCACATCCGGGTGTAGGAAACAAGATTTGATATTCGTATCGCGAAGTAAAGCTGACCTGTTTTTGTTTCTGGTGTCATACGGAGACACTGATTCAATTTCCTCTTTTGAGTCTTGACGGTCAATGAGGAATTAAATCACAGTCACATCTTTATGAGATGTGAGAATCAAAGTTTAACGATCATTAATCCATTGACGTATTTTATACGATGGTATCATCTTTGATATTTGTCAGCGTATACGTATCTATTTGTAAAAACAAAGTGGTGCATACAGGACCCGGTAAAAACAGGATTTGATTCTTGTCAATGCCAGCGTTATTTTTCAGACACATATAGGATTGTAGGCTGAATAAAATATCTAGGGGTCCTGTAGTGCCTCCGCCAAGTCGAGCCAAAGGAAGCAGGAATCTACCTTTTAGAACTGTCACAGCTTAGGTCTGGATAGTGCTAGAAAGCTGAAATTTTCAAGATAAGATGTCCTTAACACACTTATTAAACACACCCAGTATCAATTATCAAGCTTTCATGGTTTCAGATTTATTGACATCTGAAATATATCGATTTCATGACTGACTCCACTCACTGACTAATGGACTCTAGGGTACTTCCGGAAGTTCTAGAAGGCTGAAGCTTGGTATGCAGGCTAGGGTTTGAATATAAACGACGGAAAAATGAAGAAATGGGAAACTTTTCCCTTCCAACCACTAGCGTAGGGGGTGCATTTCTGTAGCTAAAGGGATATGTGCAAAAGTAGTCCACAAACCTTCATTGATGATGAAAAATAGTGAAAAAAAATAAAATAATCTAGGGTGTTAGCCAAAAAGAAATGTAATCCCACCAAAAACATTTCATGTATAGTTGGTTGCCAAGACTCACAAGTTCATAATGCTTCACTGTTAAAAGGTTATGAGATCTCTAGTAGAGCCAAGCCCCTAGCTGAGGTCCGATTTGTACTGCGCGTATATACTTTGGACTTTGGACAGACCCCGTAAACTTTAACTCTTAAAGGTGATTATGTTGAACTTTCTGAAAAAACTAGTTTCTTGGGAGTAATTATTGACCAAAATTTAAAGTGGAATTTTCATATTGATGCTCTCTGTTCCAAGTTAAATAAATACTTCTATTTAATTTAGACTTTAGGTAACTATCTAAATGTTAAACAGCTTCTGAACATTTACTTTGCCTTGATTTATTCAAGATTATTAGTGTATTTGCCATATGGCAACATACAATATTGGCGTTGGTCGGATGGCGGGACCCTGGGGTCGGACCAAAATTTCTCGACGTTTCATAACCTCCTAAACACTTTGGCAGCATTTTTGAAAATGTTTATATATATATGTATATATATATATTTATATATATATATATATATATACGTATATATATATATATATATATATATATATATATATATATATATATATATATGTGTGCGGGCAATAACTTTCGAAAGAGTTAATTGATTTCACCTAAATTTGGCCCACGTGTTGAAATCCATCACCGCAAGAAGCCTATTTAAAATGGGCCTAATCGGGCCATCTTAAGGGTAGTTTTTAGGGGTTGAAAAATGTTTTTGGGCCCTAAAATACCGAAATAATTCTCCGAATCGTTTCAAAATTGAAATTTAACCCTCTGGCAGTAATTAAAATGTGTCCCTAAAATTTTAATAAAATCGACCTTACAGGACCGGATTTAAAAATTTTAAGAAAGACTAGTTTGTAGATAGTGAATTATTTACTGAAAGGTGTATATAACTTGGTATAGAGGTTCGATTGATAATAATATTGCAATTAAGAAAAAAAAATGTTATTTTAAGGGGTGTATTAAGGAGTAAAATTTTTTATTTTTCCCAAAAACCAACTTAAGTTCGCATAATAAAGCCACACTGCCTGTATAAGCAAATACACTATATTGTCGGCAGGGTTTTGGCACTGCGATAGGGTTTTTCAAGATTAAGATTTAATGTCATTATCTGGGGTCAAGCTTGTGACTTTCAAAGAGTTTTCGTTATACAAAAAATAATTATTAGAGCCATATTTTAATTAAAGTACAATGAGACATGCAGACCAATTTTCAAATCTAACTGCTTACTAACTGTTACCTCCATTTAAGATCTTGTTTATTGTTAAAAAGAACATTTCTTCTCTTGACTGTGTCTCTGAAGTGCATCATTATGAAACTCGACAAAAAAATTTAGTATATAATGACTTTTTTCAAAATTATTTTTTCACTAAATCCCCACGATATGCTGGTGATAAATTGTATAATCATTTGCCAAAAGAAATTAGGGACATAAATAATTTTAAAAAATTTAAGCACGCCTTAAAATCTCATCTTGTAGACAGATATATATATGATATAAATGAATATTTTTTTATCTGAAATGTAACTATTTTATGTATGACGCTATTTATACTGCGCATGCAGTCTTTTAAAAAGTATTATTATTATTATTATTATTATGACGCGCAGTAGTAATCGGAGCTTAGCTAGGGGATTGGCTCTACTAGAGATCTCATAATCTTTTAACAGTGAAAGCATTATGAACTTGTGAGTCTTGGTAATCAAATTCACATGAATTGTTTTTGTTGGGATAAAATTATATCAGAATTCAGCAACTTCGTATCACTGAAAGAAGAATAACGTTTTAACAGTAATGATTACTTTATTAACAGCTTTAATAGGCACATAAATATCGCATATGGTTATTATTAAAAATATAATAAGTATAATATTTAATTCATCTTTAAAGTTCAATTCCAGATATATGTTATAATAGAAAACAATATCACGGGTAATTGGAATAAAGAAATAAATCAATTTAAACACTCATTGATTGCAACGTTTCGTCTTATCTTTAATTAAGATTTAATTAATAATCTTTAATTAAGACTTAATTAAAGATAAGACGAAACGTTGCAATCAATGAGTGTTTAAATTGATTTATTTCTTTATTCTAATTTCCCGTGATACTGTTTTCTATAATATTTAATAGACGTATATATTTCAATATAACTCTTAAAATATCACGCACACTTATCAAACATAAACCTACACGACCTGCACAGCACGGTTCGTGAAAGTATCCATGTTATTTAATGGAGTAGGGTACATTAAGCCAGCACCGTCAGTCGTTCGCCGTGCTAGATCGATCTAGTAATGTCGCTTCGATTAATTAATTTGCATTGATAAAACTACTTGAAAATAGCAAACTGTCTACCGCACATCACGAAACCTGCACTATAATTTGCTGGTTTGTGCAAGTCTGTGTAGGTTTGTGCTGGTTTATGCTGATCTAATGTCTGACATCGTGCAGGCTGCAGATTTGCGCTGTGCAGGACATGTAGGTTTATGATAAGTGTGCGCGGTTTTAGAATAATTTATAGCAAAAATATTTCAATTTTAAGCCACTTGCATTTGTTATATTACAGAATCGGTATATCTAGTTATTATAAGAATAATTTAAGCCCCATCCAGGAAAAGTTACCTCCCAGGGCTTTATTATTGATTTTGAATGTGCATTAAATATGGTTATGATAGCTGCTTATATGAAAAAAACATTGCTTAATCCGGAGCTTAATTATGACCTCAATTAGAACTCTCCTTGATTATTTTTTCAAAACATAACATGGCAGTAATAATTGGTTAGAACATTTTTAGCAAAAATAAATAAATAATTATAATAATTTCCAGTTTCTAGTATCATCTAGTTTTAACTGTTGTTTCTAATTTTTAAGCCATACAATCTTACAAAAAATATTAATTATTTCAGAAGATAGGTATATTTTGTAAAAAAAATATTTAAAAATGTATTTCAAAATATAACCCGTACCTAAGTAACTAGACTTGGTCGACGCAAATATTTCAAGTTTATTAATATCATATATTATACGGGGTGGGTCTAAAAATAACCGACAATGCTTTACAGTAGACTCATGGTATAATTGTACCCAATTTTCAAATCTGTATTGTTTTATTATTTTCAGAGAACCGGTATAAATAGAATCTTAAGTTCTTAAACTTTTTGCCGCTCATGAATAGCTATAGTACTACGAAATTGCTTATCTCCAAAAAACATGTTGTATTGCTACAAATTCTATATAGGAAATGTAATCCCTTAGTTTTGGAGGCTGTTTGATTTTTCTAGGCGGCTTAGTTACCGTCTTTTGAGCTGAAATCTATCCAAAACCATGGCAACGATTTTTAAGCGGCTAGATAGAAAATAACTACAAATTTACGGTTTTCGGATTTTCCTCTTTATTAATGCTATAAGATATTGCTTCTTGCCAAACATGATTCTAGGTCAACGGGAAATACCCTATACTCTATAGGTTTCGATTTCTTTGCGAGTGTCAAAATATATATAAACGACCGTATCTTTGGATTGCATTGACTTAGAAGTTTGATTTTTTCACAATTCCAAGGTATTGCAGACCTAAGTATTTGATAATAATTTCAACTTGGTACCTTCACGCGTTCCTGTCAAAAAGGGTATTGACAGATAGACAGCAAAGTGATCCTATAGGGGTTCCTTTT
Source organism: Venustoraphidia nigricollis (assembly GCA_034508555.1). NCBI lineage: Eukaryota > Metazoa > Arthropoda > Insecta > Raphidioptera > Raphidiidae > Venustoraphidia > Venustoraphidia nigricollis. The sequence continues at coordinate 1,776,946 of JAVRKA010000074.1, forward strand.
TTACTTTTGAGGTACGAAACCCTAAAAATAATTAAAATAAGTATGGAAAAAATTATTGTCAATATGATATTATTTACTGTCAAAAATAACGTTGCCATAGTTTTATGGACTGAGCCTACTATTTGATATAACTTGCATTCAGTGTAAATCATATGGACGAATGTAACAAGTTGGTAAAGTCAAGATATTGATTGAAATCAAACTTACTGTACAGATTGTATCAACTCAAAGCTGTCCATAGGGCACTCTGTGTGTAAGACAGAGCTCTATATACAAAACGATAAGTAAGAGTGAGATAAATGATCGCTAATAGGTAGTAATTACTGTGGTTACTGTAAAATAAATTTAAATAAACCTCTTTGTTTTCTAAGTAAAAATAGCCATTTTATCAATTAATGACAGTCTGTAGTCACTACCGAAATTATTGATAAAATGCCTATTTATACTGTTCACGAAAAAATCCAAATATTTAAATGGTTTTATGGTGGTAATTCAACCGCCGACGTAATAAATTTATTTGTAGCTGCCTTTGAAAACAGACCGACTCCTAATAATTTAAACGAACTAAAAATACAAATTTCTAATGCATGTCAGTCCGTTGACCATGAGATGTTAGCCAATGTGAGGAAAAGTATTTATAATCGATTAGGTTATTGTTTGACAGAACGTGGAGGTCTTTTCGAACACTTAATAAATTAATTATTAAAATTATTGTTCAAACTGTTGTACCAGTTATAATAATAATACGAATTAATATTACGGTTTAGTTGTTTTAGTTTGTAAATTGGTAAAAAGATTTACAAGTATTATTTATTTACTGTAACCACGGTAACTATTAGCGATCATTTATCTCACTCTTACTTATCGTTTGTATATTGTTCTCTGTCTTACACACAGAGCGTCCTATGGACAGCTTTCATTTGATACAATCTGTATATGTAAATTGGGTTCAATCGATCTAATCTTGGGTCTGTTTACTGTTTATTAGTGTAGTGAAATTTACACTGAAAAGTAACATTATATCACGTGATCTACAGCACACTACGTTCCACTGCTCAAAAGTCGGGATTGTTTACACTTTTATCCCGACACTGAAACGTCAGATACTTTTCAATAACATATGCAATCGTGTAAAAGTGTTAACACTTTTTGCACTAGAGCACGATATCAAACACACTTATTGTCCAATGAGTTTACCTGTAAGGTATTATCGATTGTTTTAAGAAACACCGTTCCAACTACTTTTTTATCAATTATTATGAACGTAATAAAAAAATACACTTATTTAGGCAACTATAATATACCTATAAATAGAACTCATCACAGCAAAAATCACTATTTTTTTGGTAAAATAACCGTTAATTTCAACACTGAGGTATAAGACATATTATATTAAAGGTAGACATCACTAACTCATTTGTTATTTTAACCAATTTTTCCCAATGTTTCAAAATTGGAACTTTGCACGTCTGTCCTAGTGTTCTAATATTGGAACAAGCGTTTAAAAAAATTGTAATAATGTTATTCATAAAGTTTGCCAACTTGAATTATTTTAAGCAAAAAAATCACATTTAATTAAAAAAATTGCTGATAAGGTGATATCAGACGGTTCATTCCGAATGAATGTTCATTTGACTGAATGTTTTTTTGACTGAATGTTCATTTTTGTTGGTTCACACGACACAGACAGAATGACATAGAAATTAACGTTCAACCAGTCTTTTCCTCGAAGAAGTCGTCGAATGAAGTAATGCGCCTTGGAATTCGTATGATTTGTGATCAATTGATCGAAGAATTGACAAAAAAGAAGTAAAGTCTAAGTTTAAATCATTAATTAGAGATTTTATTGAATTTATCCGTACTATTCTGTCGTCGAGTTTGTGGTTCCAAAGCCATTGATAATTTTTGAAATTCTCCAAAACAGCAGCGTGTTTTGGTCGTTCCATTTGAATATCATTAATTTGTCTCATATATACACAGAATATATTCACTATGCGGCGTCGTAGTCCCAAGTCCGTCCGTTACAAGACACGACACAAAATGATCAAACCCGAATGAATGTTCTTTCTTGTGTTCAGACGTTTCATTTTTCATTCATTCGGAGTGCGAATGAATCATCAATATCTATAGCGTTGTTGGATGGGTTCATTAATAAATTTATTTTTCATCATTGTTTCAATTTGTGTTCAAACGTTTCACTTCGAATGAAATATGCTGAACGAAAGACAGAAATGAACCGTCTGATATCACCTTTATGAAATACTCCGGCCAACAGGGGTGGTTATTTATACAAAACTCGGGAAAAGGCGGGTTAAAATATTTAGTATTCTTTTAGAATTTTTGTTTTCTAAATTGCTTCTTATAACTTAAAGCAATACCTAGTGTACTAATGATACACAAACGATAATAAAACTGTTAGCATTTTTAACGCCCACCTTTAAATTAATCGGTAAAGTATTTTTGTTTGGAAAAATTAAGCAGCATTCTCTTTTTGGTCTTCTTTTTCGGTCGATTGCTCATTTTCTTGTTTATCGGTATCGCCATCTTCGTCCTTTACTACTTTAGACTTATATGTGCCACCGGATTCGATGAACTTAACGATTTCTTCAAAAGTATCCTGACCACCATATTCAAAAATCTTCTTATTTCCTTTGGGATACATTCTTAACGTTGGTAAACATTCAATTTTTACGTGCTCTAACTCATTCAGGTCGGTATTCATTTTGCATATGACGAGATCGTCACGGGATCTTAAAACGAAACCAACATTCCATTTAAATTCATCATCAATCCAAACAAATCAGTAAAATGAAACCAACATTCCATTTAAATTCATCATTAATCCAAACAAATCAGTAAATGATAAAGGTATTTGGACAATTCATTGTTAAAGAATTAAACGATGTGACGTTTCGTCTTTTTATTAAGACTTTAACCGAGCTGGGTAGAGTAGTGGTGACAGCGCTAGACTCGCATTCGGGCGGGGGCAGATGTGGCTGGCACTTTTTCCTACTGCCTCTCGCCGAGAAACGGTAATTCCTGTACCGGCCATCTTGATTGACGTTTTCCATGGTTTCCCTCAATTAATTCCAGATATTTGAGGTCATGGCCGATTACCTATCAAACTCCTAATTCAAAAATTACCTAGCTTATCATAATTTCCTATAATTCCTTCATTCGCCTATTGCTATTACATAAGTTAAAGTTTTAAAAATGTAGAAAAATAACGGGAAGTGTGGTCGATGGAAAATAGTAATGGTGCGAATGGTGTCTGTTATGACATAAAGTCGAAAAACGGACGTTAAACGCATTATTATTATTAAGACTTTATTAAGTAACTCAACAAGTCAATTGACTAACAACATAATAAATACGTGGTACATGAAATTAATGATTAATATTAAAAAAAATATTTTTTTAAATATTGAAAATGTAAGAAATAAATTCTCTTGATGTATCTATTAAACAATGTTTTGTTAAAAAAAATTGTTTAATAGATACACCAAAAACATTTTTTTTGCATTTTCAATACCTATATAAAAAAAAATTAATATTAATTTACCATTCATTTCACGTACCATATAATTATTATGTTGCTAGTCAATTTACTTGTTGAGTTGCTTGATAAAGTCTTAATAAAAAGACGAAACGTCGCATATCAATAATTGTTTATTATTTTAACATTGAACTGTCCAAATACCCCTGAAAATATTCTCATTTATTCCATTTGAATTTAAGTTCATTATTTTAAGTATAATGCTAAAAATAAGCGAACGATTCGAACTAATAAATAAGCGAAAATATATACGTTACAATAGAAAAACAAACTTACTGAAACTGTTCAGCAACTTTTTCGAGAACAGGCGCAAGAGCTACACAAGGTCCACACCAAGGTGCCCAAAAGTCTACTACGACATCTTTTGATTCATCAAGGGTTATCGAATCGAAATTAGAGCTGACCAGAACTTTAACTGCTTCTTTATCCCAATCTTCTGGAAGATTTTGACTTAATAAATAAGGTTTAAGCTTTTTATCAAGAAAATCCTGTATGAAAGAACTAATATTGTCTGCAGTTATCTCAGAATTTTCAGGTCTGTATTTGTTCAATCCACTTTCGGTACATTGAATACCAAACGTAGGCACTTCATCAATCTTCACACCAAAAAATTCTATTATACTTTGATGTTCTTCATTATCTACATTAACCGCAGTGAATGGAATCTGTATCATAACAAAAACTATGAATAATATTGTAGTTTTGTGTTAATTAATACGATTCTATAATATTATTCTTTCTCGTCAGTAATGCGCAAATTCGACACTTTCGCGGAGACATTGACATAAAAGTTAATGTATTAACAAAATAAAATTACTTGCACTACTGTTCAAATGATTTTTATTTAAACAATTGTAATTTAATGTTATATTTGAAAATTGAAAAGGACCAAAACTGTTGGTTGAAACGTCTTTTATATAAATAAAAATCATTTGAACAGTATTGCAAGTAATTTTATTTTGTTAATATATCTATTACTGTTGGTAGAGTCAATATTATTAATAAAAGTTAATGATTGTTATTAATCAAGGGAGTAAGAAGATCTATAAAAATATGTACAGTAAGACCCCGCTTAACGCGAGAGATATGTTCCAATAAGTTCCTGCGCTATACTAGGTCATCTTAATACGTAGATAACAGGCATGACTGAATCAGAACCGAGAATAAGAAAATTTTTTAGTTTTTTTTTTGTTTATTTTTATAACATTTTATGTTATATACTTTTTTATCACATTAATTATAGTTTTATTTATTGTTAATATCGATTTTTGCTTATAAAACATTTATAAAAATCAAATAAAAGTTCAAGTAAGAAGTTATGCGATGAGGAAAGTTCCTCGTTTGACATATTTTGTTTTTTGTGAAGAAGGCATCTGATGTCGTAGGCCTTTTTCTGTTTCGCTCAGCATACTGTTGTCGATAGCAATGGCACTTCGTTTTGCCTTTGAGCTTCTATCAACATTTGAATAATTTTGTACAAACACCCATAGTTTAGAAAACGCGTTATACTGAAACAGCGTTAAGCGAGGTCTTACTGTACATAGTTCTGTTTGAAACAATGTGTAAACTGTAAACCGTAGTCTGGATTTCGACGTAAGGATGTATAAATATAGCAGCTGTGTTTACAATCTAATTTAAAGTCATTTTAAATTGGAAAGGAAATTCAGACTGCAATGTCTTGCAGTCGTTTTTCTCCACGACTTTACTATAAAATGATTTTAAATTTGATAACAAAATCGTTCGCTTTAATCAAAACAATATTCGAATTAACTATGAAGTCATGAAGCCAGCCATGTTTGAAATTATGCCAGACCCATTATACATAATTGCTGTATTTATAAGAAACTTCACAGCTAATTGCAATGAGACAAAAATAGATGGGGCATCGGCCTAGCACAAAACTTACATCTTTAAACTTCATCGCAGCGTTTTTAGCTTCTTCAACATACTTATCAAAATCTCCCGATTTCTTTGACAGAAGCAGGTAAAAATTTGAGTCAGGGAAGTAGCCGAAGTCTTCAATGGGTGTCTTATCTTCGGCATCAATTACTAATGGTCGACATGCTTTTCGTATAAACGTTTCAATTGTTTTTTCAGTAAATTCGTCGTCATTAAATGTCGCACTTCCCTCATCAAACTACAAATATTCAGCAGATAATTAAAATAATTTTAAAATAATGATAAACTGAAAGCAGAGCTGGACCAAGCACCCTAAGTGCTTGAAGCATCAAGCATTTTAAAGAAACATCTTAAGGCTGTCGGAACGCTCTGAATTTAAGTCAAAAATTGGGATTCGGCTAATAGCTGTTTGTAGACTTATTAGTCAACATTTTGCAAAAATAGTTTCTCTATAAGGAAGATAAAGCACAAATCTAGCTCTCTAATGGACTACTTTTGTAATTTATGTGCGATTTACTAGAAAAAGTTGGCATTAATTATGCCAAAAAACACACGTTTTCAATGTTACACTACGACCTTATTCGTACTTATTTCACAAAACTGTCCCATGACAAACCTAAAGTGACTCTTTCTTTTTCGAAAAAGTTTTTTTTAAATCTTCAAAATATTTCCAAAATTTAGAGTAATCAACTGACAGCGGCACCCTTGCAACATTTTTTAGCCTCGTAGTGTGGCTTAAATTCAGAGCGTTCCGACAGCCTTAAACCTTAACTTCCAACATTAAGTTATGATATAAATTTTGGACAATATTTCTAATTGATCGAGAAGTTTGAATTTTCGTTTGATCTCTAACATCAAACGAAAGATAGACGAAATATGTTTTAATAAATCTTGAAACTGCTTATTATTAAGTATTGAAAGCGCTAAGTATTTAAAAGGCTTATTAAACATTCCTAATGCATAATATGCTTGTTGAATGCTTATTAAGCAATTTGTAATGCTTACGTACTCAATAAGTAGCAAGTCTTTTTAGTACTCTAAATATCAAACATCGAGCATATATATTTTACAAATTGCTTTAAGCAAAGTGCTTTAAGCATTATACGTGCTTAAAGCATTATGACAAGCACTAATTCTCAACATTGCTCAGCCTAACTGAAAGATCAAATGCTTACTTCATGTTAATTTGACAGAATGTCTTAAAAATAAATATGAAAGACGCCTGTTAATAAATATTTAATATATTTAATATCACTCGGCGCTTGGTAGAACATGATTATTAGTAACAAATAAATAAGAACATTTGAAAATTTTACAAAAATTATTTTCAGACGATCGTGTCGGACAAGTTCATCCTCAGAAATATAAAACATATTTTATATTCCTGAGGAATGTCCGAAACGATCGTCGAAAAATAATTTAATAATAACTTTTGTGGAATTTTCAAGTGTTTTTATTTATTTGTTAATAAATATTTTACTACTTGCCAATGCGCTTTTGTATGGAATATTTTTTATAACTCTCAATATTGTTCACGTCCATTATAATTAATAAGTTTTCTTTATTTTTTAACGGGTTTGTTTGAAATTTGTTTTAGAAAAAAAAAATTACATAATTTCAGTTTGTTTAAATATTTACTATTTAATATTTATATATTATATTGAATTATTATTAAATATCTAAATTTTATGAATGTTATGGTTAACTAATTAAAGTTCTGCCCGAAGAAGTTAAAACGATTTAACGAAACGTGGAAGGAAAGTTTGTTTGAGGAACAGTTGAATAAAAGAAGCTACACCGATGTTTCGCTTGTGGCCTACGTTTCGGAAAATATATTTCCATCTTCAGGGCCTCAGGCTAGTCAAAGGGTGGTAAATTGTACTAATCTTAAATACATGACATGGATTACTAATAATTTGTATAAAAAAACACACAATACTTTTCATTAAAATAGTTTTGCAAACTTCAATAAAAATGGTCTATTTGTTAAAAAGTCACAGGCAGATTAGTACAATTTACCACCCTTTGACTAGCCTGAGGCACTGAAGATGGAAATATATTTTCCGAAACGTAGGCCACAAGCGAAACATCGGTAAAGCTTCTTTTTTTCAACTGTTCCTCAACCAAACTTTCCTTCCACGTTAAAAATATATATTGGAACAAAAAATATTAAAGACTATTTAACGAAACGTCGCAATTTTTTAATTTAGTTTAACTATATTAAAATTGAATTGTCCAATTTCCCGTTAAAAAATAAAAAAAACTTATTTTTTTAAACGTTATTTATCAGCGATTTACTGATGGAAACGGTCTGATTACTTCGATTAAAACTAAATTAACAAAAGTGGCATTCTCTACATAAAGTAATGATACCTTTTTAAACAGAAGAATAGCATTTTCTGCGGAGATACCATATTCAGAAAACACAGTTTCATCGGACGTAATTCCGAACGGTATGTAAGCAGCCTTTACTGCTAGAGCTAGAAAGTTTTGTGCTTCTTTCGACTCCTGATCTTTAAAAAAACCAATAACCACCACCGCAGCAGAGTCTATGAATGATTTAGCATCGTCGACTGAAGTCAAATTCTTGGCAGGTGGGCCCATTTTTTTAACTAACCACTCAATTAAAAAATCAGCATCATAATTATCGCCTGGAAAATTTACAATTGTAATGCGAGGTGCCAAGTAAAATTCCTAGAAAACCTAGCGTCTACTCTAAGTGAAACATTATTTTCTATACTAATAAGCTCAAAGTACCAAAAGATAAAAAAATAACTTTATTCGATTATAATTTACACAATCAACTAAAGCAAAAGAGCGGCCGCTCCAGGTGCCTAGTCCCAGTCGACGCCTCAGTAGTAAAGGGTCATTCATAAAATACGTTCGGAAATAGGGGGAGGGGGGGATTACTTAGCGTGGTGAAATGTGATAAGTGAGGAGGGCGGTCTAAGGAAACGTGACGCTCGTAGTTTTTCAATTTTATTTTAATTTTTGTCTTAACAGTATTGGATCACTTTCACACAGTTTATGCTAAGGGGCAGCGGTAAGAAGGGAGGTAGGCAAAAGACATACTGTGGGGGTGATCTTCTTTAGCCCTGTCTCGCGCAAATCATCGGCACGTTTCAATTGTTGGCTTTTGTCAGTGCAAGGTAAAGTGGTACAAATGTTTTCAATAGTCTCATGTTTGACATGACATAGAAACTACCGGTGCGATGCCTCGCAATCGTGCCTCTGTAGATCTAATATGAAAAAAATAGCGCTTCCACGCACTCTAATGGGGGGAGATTCTGATTTTTGTGACGTAATATCTGTTAGTTGGGTTACAAAAAATGTGACACAGCGTGGCAAAGGGGATAAAAAATGAGTGAATTTTGCGTGACATTTTATGGATGGTCCCTAAAGAAAAAAAAACCCGGGTCGCAGTGCCAAACCCTGCCGACAATATAGTGTATTTGCTAATACAGGCAGCGCTGCGGCTTTATTATGCGAGCTTAAGTTGGTTTTTAGACAAAATAAAAAATTTGAGTCCTTAATACACCCCTTAAAATAACATTTTTTTTCTTAATTGAAATATTATTATCAATCGAACTTCTACACCAAATTATGTATACCTTTCAGTAAATAATTCACTATCTGCAAACTAGTGTTTTCATAAAATTTTTAAATCCGGTCCTGTCGGGCCGATTTTATTAAAATTTTTAAGACACTTTTTAATTACTACCAGAGGGTTAAATTTCAATTTTGAAACGATTCGAAGAGTTTTTTCGATATTTTGGGGCCCAAAAACCTTTTTAACCCCTAAAAACTACCCTTAAAATGGCCCGATTAGGCCCATTTTAAATAGGCTTCTTGCAGTGATGGATTTCAACACGTGGGCCAAATTCAGTTGAAATCAATTAACTCTTTCAAAAGTTATTGCCCGCACGTATATATATATATATATAAATATATCTATATATATATACATATATATATAAACATTTTTAAAAATGGTGCCGAAGTGTTTAGGAGGTTATGAAACGTCGAGAAATTTTGGTCGCTTTTTGAAATTTTGATTTTGGTATATATTAGGGGCAAGCAAGGAGGGCGCCATAATGGAGCGCCAAGTCTCAGGCGGCGCCTCTGGTAAAGAAAAATAAAGGAACAAGATATTTTTTTCGTTTTTCGATATATTGATTGTGGTAAATATTAGAAGCAAACCATAATTGGATCTCGTTCCATCCTAAATCTTGCCAGGGACCGGCATTGACCTAAAGTAAACCTGACCCACCTACCATAGGTCAGTTTTGCATCCAGTATTTACAAAATATGTTTAAGCATTTTTTGGCTACTTTTGCGTTATTTATTTACTACTTTTAATACTTGCAAATACAGTAAGACCTCGTTTAACGCTGCTCTGCTTAACGCTGTTTCAGTATTACGCGGTTTCTAAAAAAACGTTTAGCCACTCTAACGTAAATTATGGATCAATTTATACAAAATATTTCAAATGTCGATAGAAATTCAAAGGCAAGACAAAGTGTCCTTGATGCAGTATCTTGCTATCGACAACAATTCGCTGAACAAAACAGAAAAAGGCAAACGGCAGTTGATTTCTTCACAAAAAACAAAATATATCAAATGAGGACCCTTCCTCATCACAAAAATAATTACTGAAACTTTTAATCGATTTTCATAAATGTTTTATGAACAACAAAAAAAAACTAATACATTTTCTTATTGTGGGTTGTTTCACTTATGCCTATTATCTACGGATTAAGATGACCTCGTTTAGCGCTGTTTCGTATAGCGCAGGAACTTACTAGACCGTATCTTCCGCGTTAAGCGGGGTCTTACTGTATTATCAATTTTTAAACTTTAATCTCTCACCAGAATATTCAATTGGAATCCCTTTGCAATAAAATGCTAATATAGGATAACATCCAAAATTAGTTATTTCGACTATCCCGTGGTTTTCCTCTAAATTTAATCCGGCTAACTTTATATCCAAATTTTTTTCCACCAATAGACTGGCTATTTTGTTAAATTCTTCTGCCAGTTTTTCCTCATACCACTCCTTATCTAGAACTGGTCGTGAAAATTAAAATGTAAATTGGCAACTTATTGGCACGTCTTCCTATATAGACGAAGAGTTGATGACACCGGTTTCATGAAGTGTTTGATTCAGGTAGAAATTTTATACAATAGTATATATAGTTAAATTGTATAGGTAAATGAGAGTTTGCCTGTCCTACCTGGGTACGCCAGATACTGCGCGTACAGGAAACGTTTAAAAAAATATGGTCCAAAAAAAGTGTTTGATTCAATAGCCACCAAGTACTATTCGAAAGTTAAGTTGATTTTAAGTAAATAAATATATGACGCAGACACTTTTGGAGGGGCTAACATTAAACCAAAATACATCAAAGTTGAATTTTCAAAAAGAAAAAATAAGTCATTGATTCACGTCGAAATTTTGTAGCAACTTCATTAGATATATTTAAAAATATTTGCAAAAAGCCAGACACTTTTTCCGGGGTGTAAGACTATTTTTGGGAAAGTATTTTAATTCGTGCATAAATACTCATAAATAATAGTCTTAAACCCCAAAAAAGTGTCTGGCTTTTTGCAAATATTTTTTCAAAATATTTCTGAAACTGTAAGACTTAGAAAAAAAAATTTGTACTAAATTTTCTTGGAATAATAAACCGTTATTATTAAGATTTTCCCCAAAAACAATAGAGCTCTTCATATTTGCATACTAAATATCCTCCCAAAATTTGGTTTCAATCCGTTCATTCGTTTGACCTGTTTTGTTTCACAGACAAACAAACCAACAGATTTTCCAAAAATATGCCTTCGGATTCAAGAGACCTCAAAACGAGAAAATATTGTTAAATTTTGAAAAGTGAACATTGACTTAAATTAGTACCTCTCTCATCTGGGCGTGTTAAAAAAAATCGGATGTTTTTTAATTTTTTATATATTTTTATATCATGGGATTTCTGTTTTTTGGATAAGTGTAGATAAAATCTGTGGCACAGGATCAATAAAAACACAATACTGAAGTTTAAATTTGCATTTTCATTGACGTTTCGGTGCGCTTTGCACCATCTTCAGAGTCAGTGAAAATGCAAATTTAAACTTCAGTATTGTGTTTTTATTGATCCTGTGCCACAGATTTTATCTACACTTATCCAATAATCATCAAGGATCACAACCACTCTAATTAACTTCTTTTAATTAGAGTCAATTTCGCATTTCTGTTTTTTATTTATTGTTACCAACACGCCCAGCTACTGCTTAGGTCACGCCTAAAAATTAAAAATCGTAAAATTTTTTTTGGAAGTCTGAAGATATAAAAAAACTGTATTGTAAAAAAATCATTTCTTTATTATACTTTTAGAGCATCACGAAACGAAAAATTAGCATTTTTCAATTTTTTAAAAAATTAATAACATTAAATATATCAACTTTACGAAAAAGAGTTTTGAATTTGGAAAATGGTCAAAAATTTAAAAAAAAATTGAATTTTTGTTTTCTTCTTATTGTCACAGAGAAATGTTTTAAAGAATATCAGACAAGGTAACCGCCTGGTAACATGGGTTTTCATAATCACTACGGTCTCCTGAATTGGTTCTGATCCGAGAAAATAATTGCAGCAAAGCAGCAAAATAATATAGTCCGAATTGAATTCGGAATGGCAGTCCCAAAGTCTGTAAGATGCATTTAGAATAGCAAAAAAATATCGATAATAATTTATTATTATCTATTCTTCATTTCGATGCAAATATTAACGAAAAAATAAATGTAAATAATAATGATGCAGTAAATATGACAGTGTTCTTTTTAATATGCTTGTTTTACATTTTATGAGCTGATTTTAAATCATTTTTAAATACTTACAGAAGCTGACAAAAATATATTCATGTTCAGCAACTTTTTCCTTCAAATTGTCTTTGTTCAGTTCAAGAATTTCTGTATTAGTTTCCGACATGATTTTGTATTTTATTATATCTTTGTTTTATATTTTTATTTTGTAAAGAAAAGGCACACAAATATTGTTATTATTTTTCAAAAATAATAGTTTTTTTACTTAGGACAATTTTTATATTTTACAATTCAGTTTTATTCGTACTACGTTCGGGTTTATTTTATTAAACAAAGTATCGTTAATATACAATTATTTCAACTGAATTTCCAGTTAACGATGTTAACATTGACGCTCCCACTGTCATATTATTTCGGGGCGATTTAATATCGAACGCATTGTCGCGATTACGTAATCGTCTATTTTTATATGTGCGCATGTCTACATGCTCCCACATCTGGGGCTCCCAAGGACTCTTCGCGCATATATATTAAGGAGCGCGGTCAGTTCAGCTGTACTCAAATGTATCGCACAGTTGTACGTAATTCTCCCTCTCTCTCTGGTCAAGTGTGAATCGAACTCGCGAGAAAAGGGTTCCGTACTATTCCGTTTTCCGTGAGAACTTTAAGACTTAAGATTTTCGTTTCAATTCTCCTGTAAACTATGGATGAGACGCGACATTCCCTATTTTTTTCAAAATTTTAAGCGCAGTAGTTTCGAAGATAAGGGGGGGAATGGTCGTTCATCTATTTTCTTAAATAACTTTAAAACTATTTATTTTAAAATTATAAAAAAAATATATTTGAGACCCTTACCACAAGCCCTTTCATTTGGTATGTCACACGGTACAGTTTGCAAAACTTTTTTTTTATTTTCCTAATTTTTCCCCAAAAATTACCCCCATGTGCAAACTTTATTTATTTACGTTACACGTCCGTCTTTGGGTCACCGACTTACATACGTGTACCAAATTTCAACTGAATCGGAGATAAGAGGGGGTAAATGGTAAATTTTCATCTTAATTTCCTAAATAACTTGAAAACTGTTTATTTTAAGATTATAAAAATATATATATTTGGGACCCTTACTACAAGTCCTTTCATTTGATATGTTACACGGTACAGTTTGCCAAACTCCCATGTTCAGAATGCATTTATTTACGTTTCACGTCCGTCTTATGGTCACCGACTTACATATGTTTACCAAATTTCAGCTCAATCGGTCCAGTAGTTCGGCGCAAATTGGCTTTGATAGTGGGACGAACAGACACACGAGTGATCCTATAAGGGTTCCGTTTTTAGTGTATTTGCCACATGGCAACATACACTATTGGCGTCGGTCGGATGGCGGGACCTAGGGGTCGGACCAAAATTTCTCGACGTTTCATAGCCTCCTAAACACTTTGGCACCATTTTTAAAAATGTTTATATATATATATATATATATTTATATGTGCGGGCAATAACTTTCGAAGGAGTGAATTAATTTTAACGAAATTTGGCATACTTGTTGGAATCTATCACCGCACGAAGCCTATTTAAAATGGGCCCAATCGGGTCATTTTAAGGGTAGTTTTTAGGGGTTGAAAAAAGTTTTTGGGCCCAAAAATACCGAAAAAATTCTCAGAATCGTTTCAAAATTGAAATTTAACCCTTTAGTAGCAATTAAAAAGTGCTCCTAAAATTATAAGCAAATCGGCCCGACAGGACCGGACTTAGAAATTTTATGAAAACACTACTTTGCGTATACGAATTTACTTACTGAAGGTCGTATTTAATTTGGTGCAGATGTTGGATTGATAACAATATTTCAACTAATAAAATTATTATTGTAAGGGGTGTATTAAGGGGTTCAATTTTTTTTATTTTGTCCAAAAACAAACTTAAGTTCATTTAATAAAGCCACAATACCTGTATTAGCAAATACACTATATTGTCGGCAGGGTTTTGGCACTGCGACCCGGGTTTTTTCCTTTTGAGATACGGAACCCTAAAAAACGCAAAGTGCGAGTCGGATCCGTTATAGCTGTCATAGTAATACACACTCTGTGAAAATTTCAAGTGTCTGCCCATTGCGCTTCAAAAGATACAGCCCTGTGACAGACGGACAGACATACAGACAGTGGAGCCTTAGTAATAAAATAAAATATATAAACTGGATTGAGAGACAAACTTAACTTTGCCGTTGGAAAACTTGTCCCCGAGCATAGATAGAATATTTATTTCAAAAATACACAAAACGTATTTACGAAAACGTCACAAAATAAAGCGTATAAAAACACTTTTGAGTTACACATTAAAATCATTGCCAGTAATCATACTAATATTATAAAGAGGAAAGATTTGTATTTTTGTATGTTTGTAATGAATAAACTCAAAAACTACTGTGCCGATTTAAAAAATTCTTTCACCATTAGAAAGCTACATTCACCCTGAGTAACATAAGCTATATTTATTGCTAGAAAATATTAGGGATCCTTACTAAAACTTTAGTAACGTAACCCAAGGTGTAAAAAAAATGCCATAAAACATCTTTCGTCGCATGCGCTGCGGAAACTATTGATGATAGAACTATATATCCAACTTATATCGTTATGTCACAATAACCACTTTTTACATTTTAATAATCTATATAGATAAAAGACGATGTATATGTAATCTATGGACTCCAAACGGGTAGACCATTTTTGATGAAATTTTCAGACAATCTTTAGATTAGCCCAGCGGGTGATCTTCTGAAGTTTGATAGCGATCGGATCAACAGAATTTTTTTAATTTCTTTTTGGGAAACAAGATTTTTCTTCGATTTTTGAACATTCACAAATAAAAGCGATTGAGTTCGCGCAAATTCAATACACGTTGAGAATTTAATGATAATGATTCTCATCTTTTATATCCTATATATTACATTTACACCCGGGCGAAGCCGGACTGGGCCGCTAGTCATTTATATGAAAAAATCCCTATCTAATAGCATTTTAGATGTGACTTGAATTTTTTTATTGAGTTGATTTGAATGATGGTATCTGGTAATTTCAAATTTGCTGTAAATTGTAATTGGAGAGATAGTGATTCTTTTTATAGCTATGTTAAGTGGGTTACGTAGGACTATTAAATTTGGATTGTGTTGTGTATCATGCAAGTGAGTGGAGCTTATAATACGCTCCACGGTTCTAAAATGTTCTGAAGTTAGATGCAAATGGATGCTTGCGCAGGTACAGTCGGTTGAAAAACTAAAAACTCGCGCTATATTATTATTTTTTATTTTTTTTTCTTTAATCTAAAGGTTTAATTCCTTGCATAAAGTCATCCAAAAAATTATTTTTCGTGCTTGTCTATGCAAAACTGTATTAGCCATCTTGATTAATTAACAATCAAAGAAACAACTTAACAATAGCGTACTGGACTGTACTTTATAGCAGGAAAGCGACAAGTGACACGACAACCAGCGATAACCAGTCACCGACGAGCGCACGTTCTATGCCGGTAACTGGGAGGTGGTAGGAGTTTTCCTTTCCCACAAAACAACCAGGACGGCGCTAAAATATGCATTTGCGACGCTGTTTGTAAATTGTGACTAGCTTCAGAGCCTTTTAGAATTGTGACGAGTATTATACTTGTGAATATTTGTCAAGGTCACGGTCAGTTGACCAACTGTAAATAAATTTATATAATCGCAAAAAATGTGTTTTTGTGATGTAACTACAAATTTACGGTTTTCGTATTTTTCCCTTTACTTGTGCTATAAGATTTTGCTTCTTGCCAAACTTCATGGTTCTAGAATCTAGGTTAAGGGGAAGTACCCTATAGGTTTAGATTCCCTTGCGAGTGTCAAAATATACGGAATAAATGGCCGTATCTTTTGATTCTGTTGACATAGAAGTTTGGTTTTTTCACAGCTCCAAGGGATTGCAGATCTGAGTATTTGATCTTGATACCTCCACGCGTTCCTGAGAAAAAGGCTCTTGACAGACCGACCGACAAACGGACAACGAAGTGATCCTATGAGGGTTCCTTTTTTCTTTTGAGGTTCGGAACCCTAAAAAGTGTCTCTTTCCTGGTTCTAAGTAGCCAAATCTCATTAATTAATTTCTACATAAGTTGTAGACGCCTAATGATAATAATTTGTCAAAAAAAATTCATTTTTAAATTAGAAAAATTAAATTTTTTATCCACTGTCAACGTCGGGACTCAAACCCGAATCTTTCCACTTTCGCGGCGGAATCTCATGTAGAGATTAATTCTTACGTACTATAAACGTAGGAAATATATTTATAAAATAAAGTAGCCTAAGTTACTCCTTATAACATCAGCTGTCTGACAATGAAAATTCCGTCAAAATCGGTCCAACCGTTTCGGAGATCAGCTGGAACAGCAGACAAACATTTTAAAAAATGTTTTTTTTTTATAAGTTTCATATGCGTTTAGTAAAAAGCTGTTATTTTGACATTACAGATACTTCAGTATTGTCATTATTTATTTGTATTGATTGAGCTTATCCCTGAAGGCAGGCAACTACAATAGCAGACTAACAGGACGAAATGGCTCTCAGCATTTATATATTATATATTTCTTGAACTATGCTATCAGTCAGTAATTGACTCTTCGCTTAAATTCAGTAAATACATGAATATTTGTCAGTTAAAATATAATTTTTACAGTAGTAATGGTATATATTTTTAAAATATTTGAGAACATTTATTTTTAATAAATAAAATAAATTGCAAATTTCTAGCAGTCTAGTAGAGGCATAGTCTAGTAGAGATATAGGGTCAATGGAATTGTCATTTTTTGACTGAACACACGTGACAGCTACCGAGTGATACTAATAAAAGACCTACGTTCAGAATTAAAAGTGAACCTAAAACAGGGTTCAATTTTCAATTACAAAATTAATTTTACTTTTTTGGCTTAAGCAGAATCTCTGTGTGTGTATTTTTAACAAGTAAGAATTTACGTTTTCATTCATGTATTGTATTTGTAATAATTTCGCTACCGTGTAACAAATATAGGTTACTTCACTTTTCACTGATGTGTCAAATTGATTTTGAATCTATACTTATTCGGTATAAAAACTGTGAACTGACAAAATGTGTCGCTAAAGTGCTTATTTATGTCAATTACACGTTCATGTACTATTGCGAAACATTTGACCTTTTGTGATATTTCAATTAAAAATAGCGGTCACTGTCAGAAGATAACGTTTCATGATACTAAGAGCTCGTTCACACTATGCCGGAAGGGTTTTTTATCGGATGCCGGATGCCTCTTGTTTCCCGTATACCCTAAAATTCTGATCCGAGATCATTTTTGAAACAGACGACCGTGTGTACGAAGTTCTTGTTGTGGTGCACTTTTAAAATGAAAAATTAGAGTTTAAAAAAACTAAAACAATACGCTTTTATGAACTAAAAAGTGCAAAATAATTTGACAACAAAATTAGCTGTGTTTAATATGGGTAATAAATTTTTCATTTACTAGCTAATTGTTAACGTAGAGCTATTATGAAAATTTAAGTAGATGGGACCCCACGCTTTTTACAGTAAACTTAATTTTGTTGTCAAATTATTTTGCACTTTTTAGTTCATAAAAACGTGTTTTAGTTTTTTAAACTCTATAAGACTAAAAAACAATATTGGATTTGACTATAGGGCAGGCAACGCAACGTATGTCACTGTACAACGTGTTAGCTTGTTTGCTGCAATTTTTCAAGTTATTTTATCCTGAAAGTCCTGGTCATGATAATGGGACAAACTTATTAAATTATTGTATTGTCATCGGTCCTTAATCAGTGTGCAAAGATTGTGTTTCATCTGACGTTTTGAAGTGAGTGAATTTCACGGTTAAAGATTCCGTTACAGACAGGTGAAGCTATTAAAAGCGTGTTAAAAAGTGAAAGAAAGGAAATATTGGGTGCAATTTTAGTAGAGAGATTTTTTGTATCTGGATTTTCCAAGTGTTGAGTGAATTGAAGTTCTTTGATTATTTTAGAATATCTATAACTTATTCCATAATACGTCTTTTAATTTATATACGAAAACAACTCTTCTGCGTGCGAGATTTCTTGCGTCTATGCGGCGAGTGTGAACAGAGACATAACAAACTGTACGCCAACAACTTCCGACCCGATTCTTACCGACCGGCGCGCGGTGACAAACTATCCGTTTAAACGTATAATACTCGCCACGGTTCTAAAAGGTTCTGAAGTTAGTCACAAGCAGCGTCGCAAATGCATATTTTAGAGCCGTCGTTTTATGGGAAAGGAAGACTCCCAGTTACCGACACAGAACGTGCGCACGTCGGTGATTGGTTATCGCTGGTTGTCGTGTCACTTGTCGCTTTCCTGCTATAAAGTACAGTCCAGTACGCTATTGTTAATTTGTATTTTTGATTGTTAGTTGATCAAGATGCCTAATACAGTTTTGCATAGACAAGCACGAAAAATAATTTTTTGGATGACTTTATGCAAGGAAATAGACCTTTAGATTAAAGGAAAATTAAAAATAATAATATAGGGCGAGTTTGTAGTTTTTCAACCGACTGTACCTGCGCAAGCCTTCGTTTGCATCTAACTTCAGAACCTTTTTAGAACCGTGGCGCGTATTATACCGGAGAACAATTTTCACTCTCCGTCGGGCGCAATAAAGATGGCAGATTGAACAGGCCTATTCTATTAAATATTTTTTCTTTGACTTAAGCTTGGCGAGCGCGCGTTTTTGTATCACACACTCGTAGTGTTAACACGTGCCGCGAAATTTCGAAAATTATTTATTGTTTTTGAAAACATTGAAGATTTACCTTTAAACAGTACTAAACATTTCATATCTTTAGTTTTAGTACATATTGAATATTTAAAGAAACAATAGAAAGAGACACGGAAGAAAATTATGTTATGGTAAAAAAGTGTAAATCTTCACAAGTTCCTACTTAAGATTTTGGTTTATATTTTTATTTTTTTGCCAAAAATAGATAATATTTTCAGCTCTTATTAGGTTTAATAAACTTTGACTAATTTTAATGTCATCTTTTTATTTATTCAATGAAAACAATGACTTCCCGATATCGAATCTGTCAGATGCATTGCGCCCAGTGCCGGATTAGCCACGTAGCAAGAGTAGCAAATGCTACGGGCCCCGCGAATTTGGGGGCCCCGCGCTCCAACGCCAATCTGACCATAATAAAAAAATATCAATTTAGATAGGAGCGTAAAATATCTTGCATGCCTTAAACACCAAGCGCTTAGGCTATGCCTCACTTCCACTTGAAAATCTAAAACTCGATTTCGTCACATTAAATCGTAAAAATAAGTAGGTATTTTACGAACTTTTTAACGTTAATGTTCTAATGTTTTATTATAATCGATATATTTAGACTAGCATCTATACCACATTTCTACCCTTCAAGCAGCCAGATTTTTATTTTTTATATAGGTATACATTTATTTTGCGAGTTTACGTAGCCGAGATTGTATTTTTTTAATCGATTTTAAAATAATATCGATTATAAGGATTTCGAGAAAGCAGGCGAACAATTTAAATTTTATTAACTCAGTGACGATCCAATCTACTTTGTTGAATATAGAGCATGATTTGCTTAAAGAAGGCGATATTGGAAGTGTTATCTCTAAATTTGCCCATATTAAATCCAGAAAAGTTTATTTGTAACAGTTTTGTTTTATTTAATACCCTGAACTTGAGAACCTAAAGCAAACCCTTGACAGAATTTGCTAGACCCCGCGCTGGCTTAATCCGGCACTGATTGCGCCCGACGGAAGGTTAATCGTGTCGGATAAAATATGTGAACTATGCCATATAAACTAATATTCCACAAGGACACCGGATAAAAAATCGTTCCGATGTTTAGCTAGTGTGAACGAGCTTTAAAAAAGTTGTACATACACAAGATCACATATATTTGTGAATTCAAACTTTTAAAAATTACTTATTTTCGGTTTGTTAAATTATACATTTATTTCTAATTTATCGTTAATTAATTCAGTCATAGTTTGTAAAGCAAATATTGAGTGTAAAATACAATTAACTACGCTTGCATAATAACTATATAAAAAACTTAATAAGTAATTAAATGTTGACAAATATATTAACAGAAATTATTGTGATAAGTGATAGTGGTAGCTGATAAGATTACTATTTAATTCAGTAGGTATAACATAGCTCTTTCATATTTGACATTAGTGACTTTTATTTACGGTGTACAATCTAATATCTAAAACATAGAAAATTGTTGTTTCTATATAATAAGGTACGGCAATCTTGTCTAAGATATTTTGTAAAAAAACTAGGTATGCATGCCTTTTCATTCAGTTATTTTTGCAAATTTTGAAAATGAAATAATGAGAAAAAATCTTGTAAAAACCACATTAATATAATATAATGTAAAATAATCTTTATTGTTTGAGGCTTTCACAAAATATTTCCAAAAGGCGCTAATTTCTTTCCTTTCATTTTTAAAAAATAAAATGAAATTAATAAATAATCAAAAATGCAATTGTTAAATTAAAGTATATTTAATTCACAATACCTACAATCGATGTGAACTCTATGTATATCCGATACATTACATACAAACTGCATCTCTTCAAACATATTTCAATTCTCTATTTACTCGTTTTAAAAAATTGAAAATTCAAATATCCGTTCTCTAGTTAGGAATGCAAGTATGCCGAACAAAAAAATCCCCCAGCGCCTATCACAATTTCAAAACAAGATTCCAGTATGAAATGTAATCAGGTAAAATATATTAAAGTTTTAGTAGATGTAGTACTAGTAACGAGGTGACACTTATAATAGTATTTTACACCACAAGAGCCGAAAGTTGGATTTCCTGCATTGCGCCACATGATGCCCGAGGTGAAGTCGAGGGTATCATGTGTCGCGCAGTGCAGGACTTTCAGCTTTCTGCTTGTGTGGTGTATACTATTTTTCTTCATACTCGGTCGAAAATACGCACTTTCATCAATATATAAAAAGACTAATTACTTTCAAGTGAGCAATGTGGAGATTATACGTAATGACACATGGATCTAATAATGTCCATGTAATAACAGCAGGCTACCTACCACTGCTTACTGGTGAACATGTGACCTGACAAACGGCAATCTCGCGTATCATTGCGCATGACAAAACTGTTTAGGCCCGCCTATACAGACGATATGCGACTAATTCCAGCTGTGATTACCACAGTGCAAAAATGTTATACTTTAAAATGGAATCAGAAAGTACATACTTTCGGCATGATATGAAGAAAATGTTTTTACCCGGCTGCGCTTCATATACTGGAAGCTTGCTTTGTAATTGTGGTAAAGGCGTGGTAGGATTTAAAAAAAAATCCTTTCTTTTCCCTAAAAAATTCGACTTATTTGCATTTTATATCCAGAGAATGGAATAGCTCCTCGAAGGAAAAAGGTACGTGGTTTATAAATTGTTTCAATTAATGTGTCATTAAACAAACATTTTATATCATAAGGTTAGCACGTGCAATTCTAACATACTATTGTGAATATGTATACTTTCATTACCGTATTTTTTTGTCACGAAGTGGTTCTACGCATTTTTTTCGTGACAATCTTGAAAACTGCTGTGTACACTTTGATTAGATTGTTGTAAATTATAGACGCTCCACAACTACGGCCATCAGCGCGAGTGTACAATTAAAGCATTGCTTTTGAATCCATGCTGTTTTTATTTATTTAATATTATATTTAATTTAAACAGGTATTATAAAAGATGGCAGCCCAACAACAAATACAACAACAACAGTTTTCGTAAGTACTGTATTTTTAATTGATCGATAAGTTTTGTAGTTACATAATTTTCTCACACATAAGGAAATTTTAAATTAAACTAGCGGCCCGGTCCTGCTTCGCCGGGATGCAATTGAATATATTAGAAGTTCAACGGCAAGACGAAGTGTTATTGATGCAATTATCTTGCTATTGACAATAGCTTGGTGAATGAAACAGAAAAAGGCAAATGACATTAGATGACTTCTTTACAAAAAATAAAATATATCAAATGAGGAACATTTCTCATTACAAACAAAAATTCTTATTGGAACTTTTATTTGATTTTCATAAATGTTTATGAAGAAAAATCGATATTAGCAATTAATGAATCTATAATTAATGTGATAAAAAAGTATTTAACAATAAATGTTACAAAATTAAACAAAAAAAAAACTAACAGCTTTTCTTATTCTCGGTTCTGTTTCATTTATGTCTATTATCTATATGTAGCGCAAGCACTTATTGAACGTATTTCCCGCGTTAGGCGGGGCTTACTGTAGATACATTAAACAATCTTTTTTTTTTGTTTTAACGTAGTTTTTTTGTGATGTATCGACTTGTCAGTGACTACAGCACGTAATCTAAATTTATCTTTAGGGAGTTTAGGGTACCAAATAAAAGTATACTCAGACCTCTCCCGTCCGCAACTCAGAGTAACCTTTTACCCTTCCTCTCTACCCTCAAGGGTCGTAGTTTAAGAAGAATCAAATTGGTTTGGTGACTAACTTTAATAATATGTACACAATAATAAGATAGAATAAATTGGCTTTGTTTCAAAGCCAGGAAATTGACAACATTATTAGTACCTCAGAACCCAGTTATAGAGGATGGATTTTCGTGATTTTTTTGCATAGATTTTCTAATTAGGTCGCCTTAGATCCGACAGAAAATAGAGGTTTGCTGCGCAAGCGATCAGATAATTTTTTTTTTGATGTTCTTAGTATTG